>OZ018395.1:21468926-22004582 GCA_963969525.1 Ontholestes murinus
CCTCTATCGTACTTGATACTCTTAATCGGCCCATTTTTGGTTCTTCTACCGGTCTGTTTAATATTCTTCACCTATTTTTGAATGAGATATTCTTGGCGCTTTATATGGTGAAAACCTCTAATATTGCAAAATCTTCTAGACGTTGCAGTCACTGAACCACAATTTTCGTAAAACTCACACACAACGAGCGGTACACTCTGGAGAAACATTACACAGCGACTCAATTCCCAAGAATCAGAATACCCATTGATATTCCCCCGTGCCCCGGATTCGTTGCTTTCACGCAGGAATCTAGAAAATATAAGAACTTTCTTTAAGGACACCCTGAATTATTGAAATAATTTCAGATATACTGAAAAAATATTATTACATTGAAATAAACATTTTGGAGGGTTTCACTTCATCAGGCAGATGAATACTGATTTTACAAATTACAATTGCCACTATGTGGTGAAACATGTTGCAATGATCAACAATAAAAATGAATCGCATGCAATTTTGGTATTTGATTTAATTTTTAATTAATCCGCATAATCAATTAAATATTATTATATCAAACTTGATTAGTGAACATTTTTATTAATTAATTTAACAATTAAAGGTAGAGAAAGTTGGCTATAATGTTATAAAATTTAAAATATAAATAAAGAAAACAGAAATTGCTTTTATTATATTACCACGTAATAACGACCACAGCCATCTTTATGATTAACAGATTTGTGCTGCCTCACCACTAACAAGCCTTGGATATAATAATTCCCCTGCCTGGTAAGTCCAAGTTTTATCTCATTGTTTATAAGCGCATTCACTCGGAAGAGTCAAACACGACTAGTATATAAATAAATGCTTATCAAACATTTTATTTTAAAATGATGAGATTGTTGTTCCTTTTCGGAATCGCTCTGGCGATAACGTTAACAGTAGCAGCTCCAGCAGGTATGTATAATTTAGACATTTTTACCATAATACTAATATTGGCATGAATTATTAAAAAATGAATTTATAATTCTAATAAATCTTACTAAAACTTAAATGTAGTATTTGGGCAAAATTTTCCGTTAGAATGGATGATGTGTTTGTTATTGTTATGAATTCACGTTGTGGCATTTTAAATAACTAATCATGTGATATGGAACTCAAGGTTATCAGAGATACAATCATTTGAATTCATGAATTCTATTTTTCTAATTACACATATAAATTCCCTAAATTAAACAAACTAACTAAATATTGATATAGAGTTAACTAGATTTAATATAAAATTCAGTAAATTATTGTTACTTTGAGTATAAGTTTTAATACAATATTAGTGTTTGAATGTTATTACTAAGATTTTACTATCTAAGTATTATTTTACTGCTATTTGTCGTTATTGTTGATAATGGTTCTATTAAAAATATCAGTTGTACTAGCACGATTGTTTTATTTTTGTATTATCAAATATAGTTGTATAAATAATTGTTATAGTGATATAAATTATTATTGTTTGCTATGGTAATTTTAGAAACCTGTTAAATAATCAAAACTAATGAAATATTATCCGTACTAAGGATTAATCACATTTGTACCTATAATTGCTATGATGTGTCAAAACCTTCAAACTAGCATGAATTGCGATATTAATTGTTTAAATAACCTGAAATTATTTAATCATAACGTTTAATACTACCAATTAGTTTATTATATACACTTTGTGTCAAATTTATTGTTCCTTGTTTGTTGAATTATTTGGTAGTCTGTATTAGATGATGCTAGAGTTAAATTACTTTAATAGAATTTCTTAAATAAAGTGATTAAAGTTAAAGGTTAAAGAAATAAACCGCAATCCCTTATTTCTTATTCCTTTGCAATTATTCTTATAATAAATATGTTTTTAAGTTTTCTTTTATTGCATTCTATTTCAAATAGACCTTTAGATTTTGATGTTTCCAAGTGAATAAGTTTCTAATTGAGGTTGTTTAAATAATATTTTAGAAAACTAGAATTAAGATCAATTTAATTTCTTATTATAATAAATTAATGTTAAAAATAAATATCAAAATAACCATGTAAAGTGGAATCTTTTAGCCACTCACAATTTTCCAAACGATTAGTGAAGGCTCTTCAGAAGTTTCAAATAGTTTGCAGTAATATTACATAAACAAATATATTATATCTTATATCACTTAGTTCTTCTAACGACTGATATTTTCTCTTCATTATCTTATCTTCAATAAGGAATCGATGTGGCCATTTAATTCATCTTGTTTGTCATATCTATCTCTGTGGAAATATTTAATTTGGTCATTGGCGCATGATAATTTTGTAATGAACTTGCTGATGAATATCATTTGTAATTAGTTCAGGATTTACTTAACTTGGAAGTAATCGAATGCTAGTAGTAAATAACTAAGAATGTTAAAATATGCTCTCAGGAAGAATGACCTAATGATATGTCCTTGAAGTTAATGGATGTGACTTCACCCCGTAAGAATTTCTAATCATTATTTGAATTTACAAAATTATATAATGAAACGGCAACCTTCTATCAGAACAGTATTTATTTAATGCTTCTACTAAAATTATTTTCTTCGGATCAAAGATTTTCTTCGATAATATTCTCCTTACTCATCGATTATATTATAATATTGACGTTTTATATACCTCTCCTGATTCAAAAAAAAAACATTAAGTACGTTATCTTCAATTGTAATAAATTTACATTATTATCAATTACTGAAATATAAATCGAAATTTTCAATTATTTCTTTCAATATTTATAAAGTATTTCAACATCTAAGCTACATCTCTTCCAGGCTTCTTCGATTATGGCTATTGCTTATCACCACTATTGTATTATGAATACTAACTATTTCAAATTTAATTAATGCTGCAAGAATCAACATAACAATTATTTAGATATTAAATAAGTACAGGATTTATTCAATAATTATGTGTTTGCAAAACTTAGAAAAGAGCAAAATCAATCTGGGCGATATTCCCCAAGGCAAGAGTGTCACATTTAGATGGAAAGGCAAACCGTTGTTCGTCAGGCATAGAACAAATGATGAAATCGCGTCAATGCGAAGCGTACCAACAAGCAGTCTTCGGGATCCCGAGGAAGATAGTAAGCGTACTCAAAAACCTGAATGGCTCGTCGTCACCGGAGTATGCACCTACCTTGGTTGCGTACCAATCGCCAACGCAGGAGATTTTGGAGGTTATTATTGCCCGTGCCATGGTTCACATTATGATGCCTCGGGGCGGATACGTAAAGGGCCAGCCCCACGCAATTTAGAAGTTCCCGATTATATGATTACAGAAGATGGAACATTAGTACTGGGTTAGTTGCATTCTAATAGATTTAAATAATAATAGATTTATTTACACACATATGCATTGCAAAAAGACTCTTTTTGTTTATCTTCCCTATGTCCTCGCATCGGGATCATTCGCCCTGCTTTCGACTTGCTTCTCGCCCCGGCATGCTCCCTCTTCTTCCCCTAGCTGCCCCCTTTGCTCAGCCTCTCTCCTACTCTTCAATCTCTCGATCTCCTTATTGAGAGCATTTGACACTGCCGGTGAAGTGGTTTGCCTCTACTCCCGTTTCCTGGCACGGGGTGCATTTCGGGTCAGCCAAACAGTCCTTCTCCTAGTGGCCTTCTAAACAGCATCTCCTGCACTATTTAGTGGGGTCCTGGCCTTCACATTTGGCTGCTACATGCCCGTACCCCCGGCATCTCCTGCATGCCTCTGGCTTACCTTGTAGCTAGCCCTCCACCAGCACTATCCTATGTCAATGATCTCAAACTATGTGTTAATATTTTCCTGCCTATTAATTTTACATTACCTTATATCAAATTACATACTTTATTTATAGAATATGATTGCCCCAGAGGCGAGACATACTACGATGGATGTAATATCTGCACTTGTCAGCGTAATAGTTTTGGATATACCTGCACCGAAAGATATTGCCCTGAACCAACAACCGAGTTCGCATATCATTTTTGAACTAAAAAATAAATAAATAATATTAAACAGTATTGTTTTTTTTTACAAAAATTATTATACAAATATTTACATTATCTATCTATTTGTATTTCCTGTTTATTCCATTATTTTATTTTATATGTGTAAGGCAATAAATGTTAGAGATTAGGAAACTTTCTATGCCAGACTCAATTTACTTTTCTGTAATTAGAAAGTATAAATGTTACTAAATAAGCTTTTGGCATGAATCAATCTAAACGTTTCTAGATCACTAGAGTATGCAGGCAATACTGAGGACCCAGTCTCCGGCAGCGAGTACAATAGGCAAATGTACAAAATGCCTGAATTTGTCAAAAAGTTATTTGTACTTCAGGGATGCTGTAAACAAGGATCTTGTATTTGAGCTTCAGATTTGACCAAAAATTTAAGAAGATTTTTTTAGAAGAGGCTGAGGTGTCTGCTTTAGTAGATATATATATTTACACATCTTTATTGACAAATACATATGTACAACATTTTAATAATAAATAAATAATGAATGAGGCGTTATTATGTTAATCTGTCAGAAGGCTATTGACCAGAGGTCTTTTTGCCTTGTTTTGTCCAGTCATATGGCGTCAGTCTTTAGTGAGTAGATGCATGAAATGATGAAATAAAATCAAAAATAGTAGAATCTGGGTATTTAAATTTAGGGATTATATTTGGGTCTCTAGAAAGACAGTATAGGGATAATATGTGGAAGTTGAAAGGACTTTTGGAGAATTTTTCTGATAGGAATCGAAGGCGTTCTTGAATGGGGATAGCTAGGGTTGTATCACAGAGAGGTTGGTTTGAAGGATTATGTAAAGTATTTAGAGGATGCCGGAGTTTTGTTAGGGTTTAGTAGATAATAATCCAGTATTAACAATTTAATACAAATAGTTATATAATTGTAATACTATAGTAGTACTATTTATGCAAGAATCCAAAGATGTCCGACATTGCAGCAACACTTTAATTATTTCTTTTATTATTGCGACCTTTTCAATTATAATGGGTGGGACCATTTAGTGGTTTTTTTTAAATCATAGGTTATTTTGATACTGACAGCTTTTTCCCGTTCGAAATCTTGACTGAAAGTCAGTATCATAGCTCCGCGGCATGAAATAAGTCGCTTTAAGCTTGAATATGGTTGGGAAAAATTGCAAACCTATATCCAAAGTGAGTGCTGTTTATTCCAAACAGTGCGTTTGTTGAAAAGAAGTTTTGGCCGAAATGAATCACCAACCGCGCCTGCTGCTGCTACGGTGCGCACAGACGAGAATGTGACTGCTGTAGCCGAGAGTGTGAGACTCAATCCACGAACATCAACTCGCCGTCGATCTCAATAACTCAACATTTCACGCACTAGCCTGAGGAGAATTCTGCACAAAGATCTCAGATTATTCGCTTACAAGATTTAATTGACTCAGCAATTGAAGGCACACGACCATCCGCTTCGTTATCGCTTCGCAGTTTGGGTCTTAGAGCAGCTTCAATTGTATAACGATTTTGGGCGAAAAATCATCTTTTCTGACAAGGCGCATTTTCATCTTGGCGGCGGCTCAAAAAACCCACACGTTAATGTCAAGAATCCAATGCATCCACAGAGAGTAACAGATTGGTGCAGATTGCGGAGGCTGGGAATAACGTTTCGGTTATCGGTGAGCGATAGAACCATGTTATCTGACTTCTTTTTACTGAAATTGAAGACATGTATTTTGACGACCTTTGATTAATGCAGCATGCCCCCTATGCGACACAGCCCACACCACAATTGATCTTTTACGCACCAAATTCCCAAATCATGTCAGCAGCCGTCTTGGGGATGTCAATTGGATTTTTTTTTGTGGGGAACCGTGAAGGACAGACGTTATGCCAACAATCCAGAAACGATTCAAGCACTTCAGGCCAATATCGTTACTTAAACGAAGTTGTGTTCCATAATTAATGGGAAAGTCTACTCTTACTAATAAAGCCATAATCGATTGAAAAAATAATAATTTTGTTCATTTTTTTGCATTTTTAAAAAGAAACTTGTATCTGGCCCACCCTTTATTCTAACATCAAGGTGCACAAGAAACATCAGTATGCTCATGTTCCAGTATGTCAAATTCCTACTTTTTATTATGTAGGTTTTGTCTATATGATGATGCAATTTGTACTTGTATGTGTACAACGTAGAAAGATATTATTTTTCAACTAAAATATTAATAAACAAACTGATGGACTTATCATCCCTTAGCTATTTGCCTAGTATTATACTTTAGGGGTACTTTAGGCTTGGAAGGTAAATTCAAATCTGAATGAGAATTGGATTTCTACGTTGACAATGACAGGATCCACATTGTTGATACAAAAGTTTTTCATCAGGAAAATTGTGAAATTTGACGACTTAAATAGGAAATTACATCTTCTCAAATTACAAGTTTTTAATAATAATAAAACATTTATTTCTTCTTTGATTATTCTTATTACAATTTTTCATTGAATGTCGGTTGGGGAAATGTTTATTAAACTATGTTTTAAGATCAACCATAGTAAGGCATCCCATTGAATATTATTAGGTAGCGCAGTTTTCACTAAAATAAGAGAAATGTAAATAGGGATTGGCTTAATGATATATTATTTGAATTTGAAGCCCAGAATGTCAGATATATAACAATAATAATTACAGAATTCAAATCATTCTAATAGAAAAACGTTTAACTTTCTTCTGTTATTTATTAAAAATGTACTACGAAGTGAACGCCTTCAAAATTCAAGATCAAATCATTTTCTTCTTAGTTTTTTAATATTTTTGTAAAAAACATATTGGCTCAACCCTTCAATAAATTTAACGTTAAATAAGGTTCAAAAACAATAATGTTGATGATCAGATCAGTCGGCACTTTTACGGACAAAAATCAACTGCTGTATTACCATGTATTCAAGTCTAGTCATAAAAGCTAAATGAATTTTACAGTTACAAATCGAGAAGATATCATGTTTACTATTGCAAATGCGGACTGCCTTCATTTTATCAACGGTTGTCACCCTTCTTTGCAAGATGGCAATCGACGAAGAAAGTCGTGTTTCTGCAAACGAGAAAATTATTACGAAAAAGTCTAAAATTAAAACTGTGTGTGGTAGGTGTGGTAGTAATGCTAAACCTAAATCCGGCATGCGTTGCTTAACATGTAAAACCATATACCAGTTGTGCTCGCATAGTGAAAATCTCCTGCGAAACTAACCTCAATATTGATGAGGATAACATTAACTTCGAAATGGATGCCTACATCAATCTGAAAGAACTGGTAAGTGAATTAAAATTAAATAACCCACTTCTGCCAGACATAATCAAACATTTAAGAAAGAAAAATAATAAACTCCGTAAGGAGGTTATGCTTTTTCCGTCAATTGATAACATAATACACATGAAGCTGGCAACAAATTAGGAAACAAATCAATCAGCGCTTAGGTTAGCGCAAAGAACAATTTAAAAAATGCTCAGTTAATTTTACAGAATCCTGCAAAACCTATTAACTCTATAACGAGATTTGGAGTGACATCCGTTAATACTACCAACGACATCTCATTAGTAATAAACCAAATGATAAACCCCACGTCCCGCACGTCTTTTCCCCTGGTACAAAATCCACACACCGTATACCCTGCTCCCATCCATACCTTTCTTCCTCTTTCTTCATTCCCACACCTTAGCCGAGCTAGCATTCTTACATCCTCTCTATTCTGCAGGTAAAAGTAGCGCGGGGTTGTTCCGAAAACTTGCAGATTTTTATAGTTCGGGCAGGTCCGACTCTTTGCTATTTTGTTTTGTCGAATTTGTAGTTCTTCTGCCCCCAGTTTTTCTACAACTTCTTCTTATAATTTCTGCCCCCGCCCTAGCTTTTCTTCTACTACATCACAGACATTCAAGCTCTTTCATACAGTTTTGCTCTCTTTTACATCCATTTCGTACACCCGTGCTTTCCTTCCCATTCTCTATAGCACGCTTTCCAAATTTCTTGCACTAATCTTACATTCTCCATTCCACTCAACCTTCATTCTAACTTCACCACTCGCTTTGCTACCATGCTCGCCACAGACATTCTATTGCATTCCTGCAGCACCACGTACGCAGGTGTTTGCCTCTCCAATCCTATGCACCTTTTGAGGTACTGCAGTTGCAACTTTTCGATATTTTCCTCTAAACTTATACTCCACACTTCTGCTCAATATAATAGCACAGTTCTAACGCATGCATCCCACAAAATCATTTGCATTCTTAGATTATTTCCTAACACATCTTCCCACGTTCTCCTCAACCGCTCCATCGCCACTCTTGCTTTCTTACAAACACACTCAATATGCCTAGCTTTACTACCCGATTCCGAGAATATAAAGCCTAGGTATTTGAACTCTTTCATTCTTTCTACCCTTCCACCCTTTCATAACAATTCTTCTACTTTCTCTCTTCCCCCATTCTGATACATCATCCATTTCGTTTTCTTCACATTTATAAAAAGTATTCTCCTGTCAAAGTACCTTTCAAACCTTTTACTCATCTCTTGCAGTTCACTGAACGATTGAGCCAACACTATCACGTCATCTGCGTAGGCTAAGCTCCAAAGTTTGGATGTCCTTATTACGACTCCCCGTGACTGTCCTAATTCTAGCAGTCTCTCCATATCTGCCACATATAGATTGAATAATAAGGGACTGAGAGGGAGGCCTTGCCTTAGTCCGAATCTTACTCTAAATCGTTCAGACACATTCTCTGCAACTTTTTAAAAATTTACAGATAGTGTTAAACAGTATGTTTGTGAATGTTTCCCTACTAAAGTCACAAGACATTTCATAATGAAGTAGTTTGGTATAACAGTGATTATAAGAAAATGTATTTTTAAAGGAGGTCAGTTCGAAATTACCTAGGCTTAAACAAGATTATATTCAATTTAAAAATGGCACACAAATGCTCTTCAAAACTCAAAATTGAAATCAAATGAAAATTTTATTAGTAAATCTACTAATAAACAGATGCATTTATGGCAGAGAAGACGAAATCAAAAACGTGATGTCTTTATGATACATTTTGAATAATTCAAATAAAAAGACTAACTTTCTTGTTATCAAACTTTTATTATAACTTTAGCTTTTGTAGATCCAAAAATAAATTAAAGTGTAGTACAGCCAAAGTTAATCGTTTTATTAAAAAGTCTAAACTAATCTTAACTATCGATAAATCATGTTCGAATATAACAGATATAAAACAATATTGATTTTTTAAATAACTATTATTTAGTACTATGAATAACGTTTACATTGTATAAAATTTAATGTTCATTTTTGTTGAGTTATTTCATATTCTGTTATAGATAATTCTTTAAATAGAAATTCTTAAAACTTGTAACACAAGGTTAAAAAAATAAACCCGAATACCTGATTACTGGCTAAATATATTTTTTTACAATTATAGTGAGCCTCGACGGCAAGCTGACGTGGGAACCACATCTCAAAATGAAATGTAAAAAAGCATGCGTCTCCCTCTGGCAATGCCGGAGGGCTGTGGGGCAGACATGGGGGCTATCTCCCAAGATAGCACTTTGGCTGTACACAGCGGTAGTAAGACCAATGCTAATCTATGGAGCACTGGTTTGGTGGCCCAGAGCCAGACAGAAAACCTCAGCAAAGCAGCTTACTCAGTTGCAAGGGATTGCATGCCTCAGCACGACCAGAGCAATGCGAACAACACCCACTGCACAATGGAAGCAATGCTCTGCCTTCCACCTCTCGACTTATATGTAGAGGAGATGGCCACGGCGGCAGCACTGCGCCTAAACTCAGTTGGACTCTGGTACAAAGGAGGCAGGGCTGGCAGACACTGTCACCTTTTAGAGGAGGCTGTCAAAAAGACACCCCTCCTTGGAAGGAAGACAGACAATTTGCCACCCTGCTACGTCTTCAATAGACCCTATAATGTATCGATAAAAAGAGGAACCGGGAGTGTAGAGGGTGGGGAAACCCTCCGAATTTACACCGATGGTTCTAAAACCAAAAGAGGATCCGGGGCGGGAATTTACTCGCAACAAATGAACCTTTCATTAGCTATACCCCTAGAGAAGCACACAACTACTCTGCAAGCAGAGATCGTTGGCATCATCCAAGGGGCGAAAGAAATCCTACACCGAGACATCCGTGATAGGAACATCCAAATCCTTACAGACAGTACGGCAGCAATACTAGCAGTGAGTAGTTACAAGATCACCTCAACACTAGTAAAAGAATGTCACAACACCCTTAAACAAGCAGCACAATCACACAGTATTGAGCTACGCTGGGTCAAGGGACACAATAATGAAGAAGGCAACAGCAAGGCAGACGAGTTTGCGCGAGCTGGATCGGTTCTCAGTGATACCACGGACGGGCCCCCGATCGCGCCAACACCGAAATGCCTCACTGATATCCTCAAACAGAATACTCTCAAGATGCTAAAACAATGTTGGGACAACACCTCAGGCTGCAGACAGGCCAAGGAAGCAATACGCTCACCCAATCTGAAAACATCTGAATATTATTTGCGACTATCCCGGGGGAATCTGCGTCTTATCACATGTATCCTTACGGGTCACTGTCAGCTAAGAAAACACTTGTTTACTATGGGACTGGTGGAAACCCCCATATGTAGAGCATGTGAAGAAGAGGACAAGACAGTGGAACATGTGTTAACCACCTGCCCGGCTCTCGCCCACCTTAGAGAATGCTAGGGGAGCTCTGGCCGAACATGGCCAACATAAGGGATAACCCTCCAAGCGTTGTACTGTCCTTTGCTCGCCACCTTGGGTGGCTAAATGAGTGATAGAACAACGCAGGGCTGTCCCAGTCAGGGGGGCACAATGGGCCTAGTGAGGCCTAAGTGCTCTGGTCAATGATTTGATCACCCTTGGCAAACTCAATCCAGATCCAGATGCAGATTATAGTACCCACAATATCCGAAACGATCAGTAAAGACTCTTGATAATTTTTAAATAGTTTGCAGTAATATTACCTAAACAAACATATATCTATTGCTTATTATATATTATTATTATCTAAGTACTGAAATTTGCTCTTATAAACCACTGATTTTAAATGAAATGAATCTAATGACCTTAAATTGATAATCTAATTGATCATATAATTTATCCTTTGAATCATATCTATATCTATGAAATATTTCTTTCTAACATTGACGTATGATAATCCAATTATAAATCAGAGTTCCATCTTACTAATATATATCATTTGTAATTAGTTTAGGATTAACTTAATTTGGAAATAACCGAATGCTAGTTTTAAATAAATAAGGGTGTTTAAATATTATCTGTGATAGAATGGTCTAAAAATGGGTCTTTTCCAACAATTAATTATTGAAAGATATTTGATTTGACTTTCTTTCATTCTTAAAGGGTCATAAACGCCAGGTATTTTAATTTACAAAACTACATAATAATACTGCATCCTCGTATAAAAACTATCTGTCTTCAATTCGTATACTAAATGTATTCTGCTCAGATGAAAGTTATTATGTCCGTCCTATGTCTTTGAAACAAAACTAGTTTTTAAAAATCATCAGAGGAGAAAATATTCTTAACAGTTTTTGCCATAAAAACACATAAAAATCACTTTTGTCGAATATGTTTGCAAATATACTAGTAAAAAATATTATTATTTCATTTAAATAAAAGATATTTTGGAGGGTTTCACTTTATTATTAAATACTGATTTCATAAATTATAGTTACTACTGTGTGATTAAACATGTTGCAATGATCAACAATAAAAGTAAAACCCTCATAAATATTGTTTAATTTTAACGTATTAATGAGTTTTGTCATGTATTCACTTCATTAATTAAATATTATTATATCAAACATGACAATTGCCTAACATTATTATTAATTAATTTAATCGTTAAAGATAGTAAAAAAGATCTAATAACATTATCATATATAAAATATAGATATAGAACATAGAAAGTGCTTTTATTATATTACCTCATAATAACGGCCACAGCCATCTTTATAATTAACAGATTTGTGCCGCGTTGCCACTAACAAGTAATCTTGGATTTAATAATTCCCCTGGCTGGTAAGTCCAAGTATTATCTCATTGTTTATAAGCGCATTCAGTTGGAAGTGTCAAACACGACTAGTATATAAATAAACGCTCGCAGATTATCAAACATTTTATTTTAAAATGATGAGATTGTTGTTCCTTTTCGCAATCGCTCTGGCGATAACGTTAACTGTAGCAGCTCCATCAGGTATGCATAATTTAGACATTTATACCATAATACTAATATTGGCATGAATTATTTAAAAAAAAGAATTTATAATTCTAATAGATGTTACTAATACTTAAATGTGGTATTTGAGCAAAATTTTCCGTTCGTATGGATGGTGTGTTTATTATTGTTATGAACTCACGTTGTGACATTTTAAATAACTCATTATGGGATATGGAAGTCAAGGTTATTAATGATACAATCATTTGAATTCAAAAATTCTAATTTTCTAATTACACAAATAACTTCCCTAAATTAATCAAACTAACGACTACTGATATAGAGTTAACTGTAGTATATGGATTTAATATAAAATTCAGTAAATTATTGTTACTTTGAGCATAAGTTTTAATACAATATCAGTGTTTGAATATTATTAGTGGGGTTTTCTGTCTAAGCATTATTTTACTGCTATTTGACGTTATTGTTGATAATGGTTCTATTAAAAATATCAGTTGTACTAGCACGATTGTTTTATTTTTGTATTATCAAATATAGTTGTTTAAATAATTCTTATAGTAATATATATTATTATTGTATGTTATGGTTATTTTAGAAACCTGTTAAACAATCAAAACTAATTAAATATTATCTGTACTAAGGAATAATCACATTTGTACCTATAATTGCTACAATGTGTCAAAAACTTTAAACTTAAAAATTTAATCATAACGTTTAATACTGTCAATTAGCTTATTATATACACTTTGTGCAAAATTTATTGTTCTTTGTTTGTTGAATTATTTCATAGTCTATATAAGATGATGCTAGTAAATAGGTTTTTAAGTTTTCTTTTATTCTATTCCTTTAGATTATTGCGTTTTAAAGTGAATAACCTAATTGAGGTTGTTTATTTATTGTTTTAGTAACTAGGATTAAGATCAATTTAATTTCTTAATTAATGTTAAGCTTAAATATCATAACAACCATTTAAAATGGAAACTTTGAGCCGCTCATAATATCCTAAGCGATTAGTGAAGGGTCTTAAGACGTTTTAAATAGTTTGCAGTATTCTCTTCTATTCTTAGTTTAGTCAAATTTTCAGGTAGACCTGATTTATTTGGTACAAATGTCATAAAAACTGTTTTATCAGTATTTAGAATAAGGAGGTTATGGTTCAACCAATTTTTTATTTTCTTAAGAATATGTTCCATTTTGTTTCCTTCCAAGTAATTCCACGGACCATAATTACTCTATCGTTTGCATAACTTAACACATTGATATCATCCTGATTGAAACATAACAAATCGTTTACATAAAATATGAATAAAATGGGGCCTAAAACTGTACCTTGCGGAATACCATACTTAATTCTGCGACTGTTGCTGTATGTGCCATTTATAATAACCTTTTGTTCTCTATCTAACAAGTAGGTTTTAAATAGATTTAAAGCCAAACCTCTAATACCGCAAGCACCCAACTTATTTAAAAGTAATGAATGGTTCACGGTACCAAAGGCCTTTGCAAGGTCTAAAATGACCCCTATTATTTTATAGTATTTGTCGATACCTGTGTAAATATTCTCGATAAATTTTGCAATTGCATGTTAGTTGATCTCGTTTCTAAAAATCCAAACTGAGAAGGTGAAAAAAAAATGTGTTTATTTAAATATGTAAGAAACTGGTTTTTAATGATCTTTTCAATAATTTTAGTTAATGCTATAGGTATATAATTGCTTGTTAATGCTTTATCTCCAGATTTATATAGAGGTTTAACAATATTCTCTTTAAACATACATGGAAAAGTACCTGTAGAAAAACAAATATTTACAATATGGGTTATTGGTTTTAAAATGTAGCTACGTAATGATTTTAATATTTCTGCTGTAATTTTATCTCTTCCTGGTGCTTTATTATTAGATAATGATGTTATACATAGAGATATATCATTTTCAGAGACTGGGTGAAAAAATAAATTATCTTTGATGGGAGATACGGAAGGTAATAAAGTTATATCGTTCGTTGGGTTAATTTTTTGTATTAGTGTTTCAGTAACGCTACAGAGAACAAAGAATTCGCCATTTTTTCATCATTATCAATAATATTTTCCCCCTCAATAATATGATCGATATGACTCGAATTTATTTCACAATTTAAATTAGTCACATTTTTTTGAGTATTTCTATAACAATTTAATTTTTTATAATGGAATTTAATTTATTTCTATATTTATTATAAGCCAGTTTTATTTCATTGCTGTTTTTATTTCTCATGTATTGCTTGTACAGTATTTCTTTAGTTTTGATTGATTGTAAAACACCAGCCGTGATCCAAGGCTTCTTTCTTATATGTTTATTTTTAATACGTCTTATTTGCATTGCAGCCTCTATATGAAAACTCAACTTACCAATAAAATTATGTACAGCTTCATCAACTTCATATAATTCTAAAGTTTCATTCCATGTTTCTAGTTTTGGATAATTAACCTTTCTGATTGTAAAAGTTTTATTTTTGTCCGAGAATGTTTTTGTGTTATTTATTTAAATCGAAAGAATAACTGGGTTATGATCAGTTATATTACTATGCAGCACATATGGTAAAATATTATATTTGGACATATCCGTTTTAAGAAAAAAAAAACATCTAAACATGAGTTTATTCTCGTTGGAAGGTTAATACATGACACATATCCATAATTATGTAAAATATTTAAATATGTATTTGTATGCTCATTGGTTGTATCTAATAAATTATAGTTTGTATCACCACAGAAAATTTCTGTTGATATATCAGAATTGCAACTTAAATACAAGTCCAGATCTTGTAAGTATGTATTTTTATCGTATTGAGGTGGACGATACATAGCACTTAAACCAAACTGTTTACCACAAATAGAAAAAATAATTCTAATAATACCTGGATTTCCAATTTTAATAATAGACTGTATATGTTGTATTTTGTTTGAAATGTATACTACCGTTCCATCGTCCTGATTACATTTGCTGCAATTGTAGTAAATACTATAGCCTTCTAATTTGTAATCATCCAAATTCTTAATTTCCCAAGTTTCTGTTAGTATGATTATATTAAAATAACATTTGCTTAATTGTAAATAAGCCTCTAACGTTTCAAAGTTTTTATTTAAACTTCTGATATTTGTTTGAAAAATATTTAATTTAGTAACTAAACTATTATTTATACCATTACCAGGGTCAGTTAAATCCTCAATACTTTCAATTAAATTTTATTTATTTATAACAGGAACATCAATATCATTATTAATATTCATAATGTGAAAATTAAATTCTATATATGTTATTTTATTAAAAAACTAAAATATGATAGAAATTCGAATGAATAAGTATTCACTAATAATTTTTAAATACAAACAGAACACAAAAAGTAATAATTTTGAACGCTGCAAACGAAAATCACAAGAAAAAGTAAAACAATAACAATATGCACTCTACGCTCCAATATTAAACACAGAAAAGGTAGTATCATTTAACGTGTGCATTAATTTGACTTATTGCCTAATTTTATGTTGCTTAAATTATTTATACGCATAACTTGATTATTAATTTTAGCCATAATGTTACCGTTTAGGGTCCATACGTTTTTATATCCCACTCGAGTTTTTGTTTCATTCATTAATTCAACTCTCCTTTTGGTTAAATCTTCTCTGATGATAATTGGAGTAGATTTTAATTTCTTCTTATTTCCGAAAATTAAAGTTTTTGTCTTGTTCTGGAAAAACCTCACTAGTATGGGCCTTGATGTAGAATGTCCCTTACCAGCTCGATAACAAAAATCAATGTCAGCTTCATTGAGATCTAGTTGCAGTTTGTCCTTACATACTTCCATCACGGATTTTTTACAATCTTCATGTGGTATTTCTGGTATTCCATATATTCTAATATTGTTGTTTCTTGAGAATTGTTCAAGTGCATCAATATTTTCCACAGTTTTACCCATTTCAGCTCACCTCATTATTAATACCCTTGATTGCATCGGCCATGCTCATTTTAATGTTATCACTTATTATTGTACATAATTTGTTTGTTAACGTTTCCGAAACTAAAATTCTCTCCAATACTTTTTTAATCAATACTTCATCTTTATCACTGTTTAATGAATTACTACGAAGCGGTCTTTGATCGTTATTAGGCATTTTATTTAGAGTAAACAGAGCACACGTTTTCACGTCTATCTAGTGCGAGCACATGCTGGTACTTTAAATCACTTAGAGTGTTCAAATATTCTCTAAGGAAAAATGGTCCAATGATATAATATTTTCTTAAAGCTTTTGGATGTGACTTTCTTCCACCCGGTAAGAATTTCTAATCATGAATTCAATTTACAACATTATATAATAAAACGGCAACCTTCTATCAGAACTGTACTTATTTAAAACTTCTTATAAAAGTGCTTTCTTCCGACGCAAGTTATTCTTCGAAATAATTCTCCTTACTGATCTATTGCATAAAGCGTGTTATAATATTGACGTTTTTTGATACCTCTCCTGTATCAAAAAATACATTAAGTACATTATCTTCAATTGTAATAATTTACATTATTATAAATTACTGAAATACAGGGTGATCTACTAGCTGGGTGACAAACTTTGACAGGTGAATTCTGACGTTATTTTAAGCAAAACATGTTATATAACATTATGTCCGATTTCGCTTTATTGATATCGGATCAGAGTTTGCTATGAAATAATTTAAATAAAACAATAAAGTCACCAATAAAATAACGATGGTCATGATTAAACAACAACCAGTTGCCTTCAAAAATAAGGAAAGCTTAAACTTGAAGTTTATTATAAAAAATTAACAAAACAAGTAAATTTTACGTAAAAAATAAAAACTTAAAAAATTGCAATATGTGTTCAAATGTCCACCTGCAGCTTGTATGCAAGCATCACATCGACGCACCAAAGATTCCGTAACACGACGTATAATATCTGGAGTATTTCTTATGTGATTGGCGGCATCTTGAAGTAATTGCTGACGAGTAGTAATTTCAACTTGATAAACAACCTGCTTCATTGTTCCCCACAAAAAAATAGTATAATGGATTTAAATCCGAGGATCGTGGTAGCCAATGTACTGGATCTCCACGGCCGATCCATCTATTTGGGAAATGTGTATTTAGCCAATTTCTAACCTGCTCTCCATAATGCCGTGGTGCACCATCGTGTTGAAACCACATTCCTCGGATGATATTAAGTGATACGTCATCAATTAAATCGAACAGAGTACTTTGTAATGAATGTCTATATCTGTCCGCATTCATAATTTGTAATGGTAATAAATTGTCGTTAAAGCTACTACCCCAAACATTTATACTAAAACGTTGCTGAAATCGGCGTGCTCTAATTGCATGTGGATTCTAAAGAGCCCACAAATGGTCATTATGATGATTATATATGGCATCTCTCGTGAAATTTGCTTCATCGGACCATAATACCAGTGAAAGAAAATCACAATTTTACCCATGTTGTTGAAGAACCCAGTAGCAAATAGTTAAACGTTGTTGTGCATCTCCATGCTGTAGCGCTTGAACATTTTGTCGATGATATGGATGTAACAATTCTCGATTCAACATTCGCCAGACAAAACTTTGAGACCCTTGTAAATGTCTTGCTATACGGCGAGTACTAATTGATGGATCTTCCAAGACGGCATCAATAACATCGTGTTCTTTTTGCATGTTTACTTCATGGGGACGAATAGCTTTTTGCGGAGCCGGATTACCTGTCTCTCGAAGTCTGCGAAATTACGAACTAAATACTGTATGAACAGGTTAGTGTCTGTTTGGATATCTGCGATGCTATTCTCTTGTAGCTTCTCTCGCGATTCCATTACAAAATCCATATACAAAAATTATATCTGCATACTCTTCGGTGGAAAATGTATACATTTTTGAAATAACAACCAAAAGATGACAAACAATACAACAAACAACAATTTTCTTAATATGACAGGCAACTATTTGTTGTTTTATCATGACCACCACTATTTTATTGGTGACATTACTGTTGTATTTAAATTATTTCATAACAAACTCTGATTCCTTATATCTCTTAAACGAAGCGAAGATTTCATCTCTCAAAGTTTGTCACCGAACTAGTAGATCACCCCGTATAAATCTTTTTTTTTCTAATTTATAAAGGGTTTCAGCGTCGATGTTACATCTCTTCCAGGCTACTTGAATTGTAGATATTACTTATCTTCACTAATGTATTATGGATTCTAACTATTTCAAATTTAATTAGCGCTACAAGCATCAATAAAACAATAATTTAGATATTAAATAAGTACGCGATTTATTCAATAATTATGTGTTTGTAACTCTTAGAAAAGAGCAAAATCAACCTGGGCGATATCCCTCAAGGCAAGAGTGTCACATTTAGATGGAAAGGCAAACCGTTGTTCGTCAGGCATAGAACAAATGATGAAATCGCGGCAATGCGAAGCGTACCAACAAGCAGTCTTCGGGATCCCGAGGAAGATAGTAAACGTACTCAAAAACCCGAATGGCTCGTCGTCACCGGAGTATGCACCTACCTTGGTTGCGTACCAATCGCCAACGCAGGAGATTTTGGAGGCTATTACTGCCCGTGCCATGGTTCACATTATGATGCTTCCGGGCGGATACGTAAAGGGCCAGCCCCACGCAATTTAGAGGTTCCTGATTATATGATTACAGAAGATGGAACACTAGTACTTGGTTAGTTTCTTTCTAATATATTTGATTACGTATTCTATGTAAATGATACCAAAGTATATATTAATGTAAATATAAAAATAAACTTTAATCAAAATTGATTATCAAAACGTATGGTTTTTGTTCTGCTTAATAATTAATTTGACACTACTTAAATAGAGGTTAATTAAACAGTTGGTTTAAAAAATGTGAAACAACACCAAGAGCTTAATTAACCTATAATTAATATAAAAATGTTTCATCACGAGTTAAGTGAGAATTTTAATCATCGTTGACACTACTTTATTATACATTATATATTTTATTTATAGAATATGATTGTCCTAGAGGCCAGACTTACTTCGAAGGATGTAACATATGCACTTGTCAACCGAAGAGCTTTGGATATGCTTGCACCGAAATAGATTGTTCTGACCCGAGAGGCGGA
Source organism: Ontholestes murinus (assembly GCA_963969525.1). Lineage (NCBI taxonomy): Eukaryota > Metazoa > Arthropoda > Insecta > Coleoptera > Staphylinidae > Ontholestes > Ontholestes murinus. The sequence goes on from OZ018395.1 coordinate 21,488,322, forward strand.
CTCACATACCATTTTTAAACTAAAAATAAAATAAATAATATGAAAAAGTTTTTGTTGGTGATTGATTTAGATATTATTAACATTAATTACTGTTTTAATTTTAAATAAATTAATCTTTACAAATAATATGATATATATATATATATATATTAAAGTCTCATTTGAAATAAATATTTTAATATATATATTAAAATATTTATTTCAAATGAGACTTTAATAGTAGAAATATATTTCTTGAGTTTTATACAACAATATGGCTGCCTGGTCAACTGAGTTCAACAAATTCTTTCAAATCAATACAAATATTAATTTAATTAAGACATTAATATGTTATATATGTTGGAAGCTTCTACATCGTTATACATTTTTGTAAATTGAATAAAACACGATAATTTTGTTTGTATAACTTGCAAAACAAGTATTATTCTAAGACATTAATAATTTATTTTATAAGCGAATAATTTAAAAAAATAAACTTTATGTAGATTTTAAGTAATCTTTTCAATAGGATTCAAGGTAAGTTTTGCGTTACCACCTTTTCCATATTCTCTAGGTGATATGAGAATTATGTATTACTTTACTACAGTAGTATATAAAGTTAAGAAGTCAAACCCCTTAATTCTTCAACCTGACAGAAACATGTTATTCCTAAGTTCTTAGGCTGACAATAATTTTGTTTTTTTTTATTAAAATAATTTCTGTTTGATACATTACATTTAAATATGAATAGTTTCCTTGCGCTAGAGAATTGAAACATAATAATGTATACTTTCTGTTAACAAATATCTATGCTGACATTGTTAATCAAACACATTATTTGTGTAGTCATTGAGCATTTAATTATTTTTTCTTAGAAGCAGTAAAGTAAAGTGTATGGTATGTGGGTAAATCAAATATACAAAAATATGTGTGTATTGTTGTAAACAATATTATCTTTTATTTTTCTAGATAGTCTCCGCTTTTATGTACACATTTTTACCAGCGAAGCAAGTTTCTTGATGTCATTATCAAAGAATATAGTCGGTCGCATCTTCAGCCAATTGCTCACAAACGATTTCACGTCTTAGTTACTATGAAAACGGCGTTTTCCAAATTCGTCTTTGAGTGGACGAAACATATGAAAGGCACACGGGGAAAAAAGAGGGACATAGGGCAGTTGTTCCAATATTTTCCAATAAATCTTCTCTAATTTTTCTCGGGCCAAAGCAACTCTGTGTGGCCGAGCGTTGTCTTAAAGGAGAATCACCCTTCGGATGGGCATACCTCGCCTTTTTGTCAATAAGCCAGTTTGGCTTCATCAAGGAGCTTGCAATAATATTCAGGATTAACTGTACGTTGCTCATGAAGCTAATTAACAAGCAGTATGCCTTTTCTATCAAACAGTTGCAAGAACTTCTTCCCAGGCATTTAGAAGTGAAGCTTCTCCAGGTTGTCTCCACTCAACGTTTGATTGTTTAGATTCTGAGGTATAATGATACACCCACACTTCACCACATGTGACATAAGAGATGGAAGGGCTTTATTTGCGAAGTGACTAAGATGTAGAATCGCTTGTGAGCAATTGGCTGAAGACACGACCGACGAAAATTTGCTCGCAGATTCATGACCACAGCCATTGCAGAAAGCATTGAAGAAAATTATTTTTTTATAATTTGATATAGCACCTAATGTATAATCACAGGGTGATAATGCAAGTAAGTATACCCGTAAAAAGCAATAAGGCTGTCATTTCTACGGCAATTTTTGGTTCAATTCTAATAGTTGCACTGCAAGTTATATAAACAAAAACTTATTAAATAAATTATTTTTATTAAAAAAATAAGGCATTAGAGTTACAAGTACAAACAAGCGAAAACAGTTTTTAGGAGAAAAATAAATAAAAATGCAACATCCAACTTATTTCATTTGCTTGAGTACATAAAATATCACAAAACAATATAATGTTTAAATGACGAAAAATGAAAATAACACTGTTGTATCCTTTCTTGTTTTGTAGGTGCTGCTTTCTCAGAGAAGGCCAGCGGTTTCCCTTTAAGAAATTATCAAAAACCAGAGTTCAGCTTCGTCAAGAGAAGTGCTCAAACATCTCTAATCAATTACAATAATTAATCAGCAATATGGCAAGTGGAAAGCAAAAGCTCCAGTCTCAAGGCAAAGCTGCCGAAAAGGCTGCAAAAGCCAAAAAGCAACAGGAACACAGTGCAAACGAACAGAAACGACTGCCCAGAACGCCTTCGTCCACGTTTGTGCTGTATACAAAGCCAAAATGCCAGAACAAAAAACGTACAAACAGCACTTTGAGAACAAGTGTCTGCGGAACTAAGAGGTGTATACCATGCTTCTTCTTCATACTCAGCGCAGGCGCGTCACTGGGAAAGTCTTTGAGTAGATGTTGCACCTGCGCCGCTTGGCACCTAAGGGTTAATTTTATTTTTACCTTTAACCACTTTACGAATAAAGATACCGTACATAAGTTGTTAAACTAAGTTGTTATTGATCATAAGCGCCTAGCAATCGAAATAAGTATCTAAGCATAGAAAATAAAGTGTGGAGAAAAATTACAACAGTGTTATTTATATCTATATACTCTTCACGAAACCTAAAAAAACATACATCGATTAATTAAAAAAAAACTATGTTAAAGCTTTAAAAAATAGAATGGTCCATAAAAATGTGATAAGTTGGTACAAATCATTGCAAGAATCGGTAATCTTTACCGGTGGTTATTTTACAATTGATCTGTGTATAGAAAGCAAAAAAAAAAGGTCATTGCTAATGTCATTACAGATAAGAAATAGCAATAACCTAAGGTTGGAGTAAATCTGAAATTACATTCCTTACAGAATTAGAAATTGCATCGTTTATTTTTACCGCATGTTATCGACAATTTATGAATGATTGACATCACTTAATCTCGTATCCGGTAGCACCATACATTCGGATTTTATATAAGAAGTATGATTAACTATGTCAAACGTTTTACTAAAGTAGGTATTGACAAAGTCTACAACTGCATAATATATTGGTGACAAGGAAATTGTAATACCAAGAAGGGATAGGAAATGTTTTGAACAAACTTAGCATAAACTTTCTATTATTGGTTACACACTATCGTAGTCTAGTGACATCGATTCTAACAGGTGGTCGATAATCCCGTAAGGTATTCTATAATACCAAATACTTGCTCAATTGGCGAAAGATCAGAATTGATGATCATGGCAAAATATTGACATTAGCCTCCTCAAATCAGTTCATAGAAAATCTTGCAATATGCGGACAAGAAATCAAAGAATATAACTTTCTCTTATTTCATCCATATATCATTTGGCGTTAATATTGCACAATTTGATGCACAGGCCACAAGCCTCTGAGCCATTAGTAGTAACAAAAGATGTGACCGATAAGATTGCAAGCCGAAAGTGATTATGCGGTAAACCATTTGATAGGTTACAGGATGTCCTTTGTTAGCTAATCATACAACTAAATCGACAATTGATTTGTTACTGAAAAATCGACCTCTTGTTGTCATAAGTCAAAGTCAAAGATGAAGGTTTGAACCTCATTTATTCTTCTTTCCTTCAGTTACTCTTCTGCGAAAGTTCTAATCCTCTGTAGTCCATGCCTGATTGCACCGCATGACAATGTATTGGTTTCGGTTAGGGTGATTAGCAATTTCTTGTAATTTCTCTGTCAAATTCTCTTAGTTAGTGTTAATTTTCACGTTGGTTTATGTAAATTCAATCGAGAACTAGCATCGTAGTTCATAGAGTACTTAAGTAAAAAAAATGATATTTCTTTACCAATGTGTTTTTTTTTTTTGTGGCTGGGAGGTGGAAAATCTTTTATAGACGGAGTGTGGGACTCCTCAGAACTGGTATACCCACTAAAAACCACCTCCCCAAGTCGCCCTGCCAACCCGCGGTACCGCCGTCAGGCATTACTTCACGTTCTGTGACGTTGATGTGTGTGTTATGAGTGGGTGGGTGTGTGTGAGAGATGTGCGTGTGTGTACAGTGAACGGCTCGAGTACGTGGGGTCGCTACTCCCAAATGGCTGTGCACATCAACCACCCCTGCGGGATTACCAATGTGGTTAATACGGATAAAAACAGCAATGGCCTAGAAACTGCACCGTTTGTATTCACCACATGTTATCAACAACTTATAAATGATTAAATCCCTTTAATTTTATACTTTTCTACTTAGTAGAATAAATTCTGAATATGATTAACTCTTAAGTATTTCTTTCTGTATATAATTATAATAAGCAGTAAATCTTGTAGCAAATTATGCATATTTTTGTTTTTGTAAATAAATGGCTTAAAGTATTTTAATATATATTTTGCAATCAGCTATTTAAGAAAATTTGATTTAATAATTATCGATCTTTAATTTTGTGCAGTTTGTATGCTTGATTTAGAAACAGGAGTAATATATCTTTACTTCCCAAGAGGTGGGAGAAGTCACGTCAATTAGAACGGTTAAATAATTTTGTAATATATGAAAATGACGCAAATTTTATTGAAATAGTCGGTATATCGCCAAAACCTTCAGTAATTATTTTCATATAAGCATTCAACAATACATGCCTTGTTCAATTGTAATTTATTATTAGGAACTAATCTAATCAACTTCAGAAGTAATGCTACGTTCACATAAATATGAATTCTGAAAGTAATCTGTTAATAGATTTACTACACTTGAATTTTTGATAATCAAAATTACTTCCAACATATTGTAACCTCGAAGACGGGGGCATATAGGCCTATTTGTTTCCTCAACGCAAAAGTACTCGAGAAGCTGCTGGTAAATTGTCTTATCGAGCACCTGGACAGGCACAAAGGGCTAACGAGCAACCAATATGGATTTAGGAAGGGCCGATCTATGGAGTTTGGAGGCATTATTGATTTATTGATTTTACTTTACCATAGCAAGATATTGGCATCAGCCTCCACATATCAGTTCATAGAAAATCTTGCGATATGCGAACAAGAAATCAAAGAATATAACTTTCTCTTATTTCATCCATGTATCATTTGGCGTTCATATTGCACATTTTGATGCACATGCCACAGATCTCTCAAGAGAAATATAAAATACCTTCAATACTTTACACTGGTCTACAATTCTAGAAGCCCTGGGTAGAGATGAGGTCTCCGAACAACTTATAAGGATACTGGCGAGCTACCTTTCGGAGAGGGTTCTTATCAGCAGCGCTCCGTGTCCAGCGGTGTTAAACTAGGGACTATTCTCGGGCCACTCCTGTGGAACATAGCATACGATGACGTCCATCGGCTGGAGTTACAGCTTATTGGTTTCGCGGAAGACCTGCTCCTCATTACTAGGGAGCGCGAAATTGATGCCCTCAAGGCAACACCCGAGGAAGCTACCATGAAAGTGGCTATCTGGCTTAGTGGCTGAAGGTGGCGGCACACAAGACGGAGGCGGTCCGGTTGACCACCAGAAAAACTGGACGAAACAAAGGCGAGAAGATCCTACTCTTAGGTTACGAGGTGCAGATCTCCCAGAACTTAAAATACCTCGGTGTTATGGTCGACTCAAACAAATATTCCAGCTCCCAAGTCATCATGCAGCCGAAGGCGCTGCGAAAGCTACTGCGAAAGTAGGTCTGTGGTCAGGCGTATGACGAACTTCGGAGGTCCCTCGGAACGTAAAAGAAGAGTTCTGTTGGAGGTGGCCTTGGAGCTAAACATAACGCCGAGCTGCGCCGTAGCACTCTTAGACCTGGCGTACTGAGAGTAGCCAGAGCCTACAGGACAGTATCAATAGACGCGGCTGATGTTCTGACAGCTACAACACCTCCGGATAAGTCTCGGGTCAGGAGGGAGAAGAGAGCTAACTGGCAGCCCAGGTGGGAAGTGGCGGCGCTCTAGTTAGCGCTGAGAGGGCTTAATGCTGGAGAGTGAAGATAAGTGGGCTGCGATGGAGTCATTCGCCAACGCGGTGCTTCGCCTTAAGGACACCTTCACAAGACACAAGGCACGGGAGCGAAGACAGAAGATTGACGACAGCAGTAGCGGCCAGCCAGCCAGGTATAAAATGCGCGTGCGAGCCACTGGTACCCTGTAGCAAGAGTGAGAGGAATTTTTAGTAAGTAGGGCCTATTCAAAAGGAATATGAGGAATTCTCTGTTAGAAGAGACGTGCGTAAAGCATTCCTCCTCTCAGAATAAAAAACATATTGTAATCCTAATGCAAAAACGTTTAAATCAGAATATTCGTATCATTAATGAATGTAATCGTACCCAAATACTCTTTTACATTGATCAACATCAAAATTTATTTTCAACTTTCCGAATCCATGACAATTAAGCAGGAACATAACTTCGTATTCACTTCAATAAAGACGTTTCCATCTCTAGATTTGATTGTAGTGATATTATGACAATTACGGCGATATTAACATAGTTACTTCGTATATCTAAATACAATCATGATTTAGAAAAACCAATGGCATCAAAGTATTTTTCCAAAAAAGCATTACTAAAACTATTGTCTTCTTTCTTGAAAAACAAAACATACATTCAATTTTGGGCAGAAGAATCGCGGGCGAAGTTCAGCTTCAAATATGTTCTTTTACCCAAACCCTTTTGTAACATGATGTTTAGGAAGAAGGTATGCTCGGAATTTGTTCCGAGTATGAAAGTTCCTTTGTATCTATTATAGAATTATAATATCTTTTCTGTCTTCTAACATTGTTGGTTAAAAGTTTTAATAGATTTAGGTTTAGTTCAAAAACTAAACATTTCGATGATCGGATCAGTCAATATCTCTTGCCTGTATCAAGTTCAGCATCAATATATAAAATTTATCTAAATCTAGTTATACTAGCTAAATGCATTTAATAGTTCAAAATAGAACGGTTGTTACTATTCTTTGAATTATTCGAAATTCACATTTATGGATAATTCAAAGAATAGTGACAACCGTTGGTCAAGTGTAAGCAGTCCATATTTGCTTTGATAAAACTATTTCAGTTCGATGTGTATGTTATTTCGGATAATTAACTCTAAAATAATATAAATAAAATTTAAAAAAACTGTTCGGCTTGCAGATGACTGCCAGGCCACTAACAACAAACATAAATCGTCAGATTAGAGAATCGCGAATCTATGAACTTATACATAAATAGAGTTGTCGAAGAGATTAAGCAGAACAGGCTTTAAAGTAGATAAAGAATGGTTGGGGATTACTTTTTTCTGAAGGGATTGCCTTACAGATACACACTCATGATAATGACAGTTGAACATTCATGGGCAAAATTAAAACCAACTAGTCACTTAAAATTTGAGTTTATAATCTATAACAATTTCACACAGATATAGACACTTGTTTTTTAAAAAATCGTTTAGTGATATTTAAACACTTTAAAGTATTTATGTTTGAAGTAACAAAGAAATTCTCCGGCGGTTTTTGTAAAAAAAAATAATTATGAAGCAAATATTTATAAACCAACACAATAAACGTACTTTTAAACGTATATTTTTGTTTTTTTGTGCATTTTCAAATTAGACAGTAAATAAATTACGTCTAAAAATATACCAATTTTGCATTTCACGATAGGCAGAATTCATTATTCCAGTTAACCTTGAGTTTCAGAAATGCAAAGCATAGGATAAATTTACGTATTTTATAAATATGTCAATAATACAACAGGTTTGATGAAACTTTTCAAAATATTATAAAGTAAAGTAAAACTCTTTTAAAGAAATTGTATAATTGTATTTATTTTAAATAAAGTCGAGCATAAATAGTTTAAAAACAGTTTTATATTATAGTAAAATTGCCTTTATTTTCAATCAAGTAATATATTTAAAATTTAAAAAAATAATTTATAATCACTTTCTATGCAGATTATTTTTATTTTTCTTCATCTTCACGTAACTCATCAATCAACATTTCAAGTAATAGATCTTTATAAAAAAACATTCACAAAATAAGTCAATTAATTATTGCTTACTAAAAATTATTTAATTATTATTTTAACAATAATCCAGTATTCTATATTAAATTCCATAAATTAATTGATTAAATTTATTTATAACATAAGTATTAGATTTTAATTGAAAATAATGAAACATAAAACTTGCTAACATACATTTTGCAATCTACGTGTAGGAAAGATTATTTCTAAATATGAGTCACATTAACTATGCAAAATGTGGTTAATTTTAATAAATAACATATGTAAAAGTTTTAACATTCAAGGAACGCCTTTCATTTACTATGATTATAATATAATTTTACCAAGGAGCACCGCCACCAACAATATGCAAAAGTTGTCCTTCACTTCTATAATCTCGTCTCCTATATGAAAACAATGAATTATTTAGCAGAATGGCGATAACATAAAGTATCCCAGCTTATATATATAAGCAGAGAACAAGCATAATGTGGATTAAGTTTTAACCATGCGGTTCTACCTTATATTTTTGGTCACCGTATTTGCGGTGGCCGCTCTTGCCCATAAGGCCGAGGGTAAGATAATAAAGAATTGTTGGAATAATTATTTGGTTTAAATTAAAATCACGTATTAAATGAAAATTATAACAACTTAAATCGTATAAAAATAAAAATAATATTTAATTTTCTTGTAGAATCAGAAATTTCCTTGGAACCAAAAGTTGAAAGTCAAGAAAGGATTATAGATACAGGTATGGCATTCATAAAGTATAAAATGTAGAAGCTAGTTTTTAATTAATCCACTATACAAATTGCAATAAGCAAGTATTCAATGTATGTATAGAAAAATAGATTATTGTCAAAACTACTCTATTTTTTTTAATAATTCGAAACATCATTGCGCAAATCGTAAATTATTTCAAATATACTTTTAGCACAGCACTATATTTTGTTATATTTATAAAATAATTTAGGTGACAAATTGAAAATTTGAGGGATACCAGACGTTCGAGAAAATTAACTTATAAAAGTATTTATAATTAATTCCCTCAAATGGTATAATAGATTTTAGCAATCATATATTGAGAAGGTATAAAAATATACATTTTTAATGTATCTGCAAAGTTCAAGATATTTTAGATTATAATCTAAGTAGTTTATAAAATTATTTAGAACCCATATTGGAACCTTGAGGGACCACAGATGCTCGCGACTCAACTTTATTATTATCACCCATTACCAAAAGCGAAATCTCTATACACTGCTAGATAAATATAATTCCATTCATCGTTTATTTCTAAACAGAGTAGAAGCCTAGGTCTTCTGTATAGTTACGTCAAAAGAAAACGCTAAAAAAGTATAAAAATGTATTAAAGAAATTATTATTTGCGACACTGTCTTTATCAGTTTATGGCAATTATATCTGAATAATAGAATGGTTCTCTACAACTTCTTTATCTAAAGCGATTGCCTTTAGGTTAAATAGTTTCTACCAGACGAAAATATTAATTAAATTTCTCAGAACAGTACCTTTAAATAGTTTCGAATTAACCTTCGAAACGATTCACGCTTTTTTTAAAACCAGATAGCTGAACTTAAAAATTCTAATCTTTCTTTGCAATCAAAGCAACAATGTTCTTATTTACAACTTTTAATTATATTTTTTTGTGTACAGATTATTTTACAGCGCATAAAAATTTCCTAATTCCTCTTGTATTGATATAATATTTTAATCAGCAAATTTTTCTATACATAGAGTAGACATGGTAAGCGCTACGACTGTACTTTTCTAAAGAATTATAATTTATTTGACTCATATGTACATAACATTAGAATAAAAACAAATATTTGATTTAAAAAAATTAAATAATAATTGTTGTTAATTATGACAATGAAAACACCTTCATAAAAAAAACTACAAGCGCCTGCGATTACAGAGAAAACGGATATTACAATGAAGAAGTTTCTACAATTAAAGGCACTCCTCGAAAGCTATGACTAAAAAGACCAAATCAGGAATCAGTAGAACAGTGCATGAGAACGTAAAACTAGAAGCGAAGAGTCGAAAGAAACTTCCCAAGACAAAAATAAATGTTGGTGATGAGTACAAATAAAGCCAAAATAAAACAATCAAGGAGGTAAGGAAGTCTCCGAGAAACCTAATAAACTCTAAGAAAACATAAGAACTCCGATCTTGCAGCTGTGAAAGGCATGTCTATTAGAAGCAATTGCAGAAAACAGATTTGATAGACTAGACAGGAGAGAAGGTTGTTATAAACTTAATGAAGAAAATAAATAAAGGAAATAGTATGAAATGTAAGATTTATTCGCTTTAAAGAGAAATCTAATAGATGCCTACAAGTCAAAATCCACAACTCATTCTCTTCTTCCTTTACTCCTGAATAAGTACTCACCAAAGGTTCTCCTCTTTCGCCTCTGTTATAAGTTTTTTTGCGTTGATATCTATAACCCTGATCCTCTCTACTTTGAACCATAAAAAAATCTCCTGCAATTTGCAGATGATACTGCCCTAATTCCACATTACTAAAAGCTCATCAATTCCTTCAAGAGCTTATTTGGTCCCTTCAATCTTGGTTTGCAAAATGGCGCATTAAAATCAATTCTCATAAATCACAACTCCCAATTCCTTATCAACGCATCAATAATTCAGCTCACAAAATCTTTATTTCCCAAAATATGAACCCTTCCTCAGTTTCCATGAAGTACTTGGGCATAACTATAGATCAAAACTTTTAAACATACATCCATAATAAAAACTTAATGCCTTCTAGGACAACATGCTTTAAAAGTTTAAATACAAGAACAGTTGTAAAAATGTATAAAATGATCTGCCCCCAATTACTTACCTATGGTTATGCTCTCTAACAAATTACAGCAATCCAACCTCCCACAATTTTGAAGTTGAAGCGAGCATGCCTTTGTACCCTAACAAAACTCCGATATTCTCTTAACACGTTAGCTGCCACGTGGGTTATATGGGACCAACACTGATACTTCCCTCTCGGGCCACGTTGGTCTCATGGAATCAACTCAAGTTTTGCTTCTACAGGCCGTGTTGGTTCCATGGGACCAAAACTTTTGATTGCATTTGCTGCACCGAACACACAAAGCTTAGCCTATTGGAAAGGACCAACGCGGCCTCCAAGACCAAGATTGTACCATTAGTGTGTAGAAAACAATGATAATAAAGGCTGTGGTCTACCCTTTTCAATGAAAATTATTAACATATTCGCCATTATGACAAAATAAAAATATTTTTACAATAACGAAACGAAAATTTTAATTTTGCTGCAGTGCTTTTAACCATCGATGCACATAGGTGGTTCCTTCTCACAAGCACTGCAGTATGTATCTACCTTCTTCGATTTATTCATGGCATACTTACGCCCATGTTGCTCACTGCTTTTCTTGTAACAGTTCTTACACATCTTCCTTCTCTGATGCTTACTTCCGTCTTTCTTCAACTGTAGGGCATAATAATTACTAAATATTCTTTGAGTGTGTGCAGGTGCATCGTCGCGGTTCTTTACTAAATGTTTCGCTATATCTTTTTTGTGGTCAATAATTGGTTATTTTCTGTAACGTCCTATACAAAATAAATGTCACACTGACACAAGTCCGTGAAATTATAGAGTTCTTTAAAAATTAGACCTAAATGTGCCAGAAATGGCCAAAATATTGCCTTAATCATCAGCACCAGCAATGTAATGGGTCGAGCCTTCAAGATCTATACTCGAAATTTTAAAGTGATTAATTATATGTATGTATGTATTTTTGTATTAATTTGTTAATAGATCTTGTAAAGTTAATAAACTAAACTAAACTAAAATATAGAAGTTGACCATCGATGTCCTTAGTAAGAGTTCGAAAGCAACTTTTCTGAACCATTTCAAACTTTCTCTCAAAAAGTTGGAGTAGGCACCTAATTGGTCAGACCAATCGACTAGTTCTTTTCCATTGCTATAATCAATTCCTACAACTGGTTTAAGTTTCATTGTCCTATTATAAGTAGTTGTTACCATCTTTTCTTCGTGTTTAGTTGAGAGCATGAAAATATTTCTTTTATCTCTCCAGTTGCAAATTGTGATTCCATTTTCGTTTTCCAAGGTAGTAATTTCACCTTTATTCAGCTTTGCATTTGTCACTTCTTTTGGTAATCCCTTTCGCGATTTTCGGATTGTCCCTACTAAATGAGTATTCACTTAAAATGTGTGACAGCAAATATCATAAAAATATGTCTATTTAAAGACAAAATTATGCTATTTAAAGCATTAAATATATGGTATAATGGATGCAAGTAACAACATTTTGAAGCAGCATTGATGATGCGTAATTGAGTTGAAGTGGAACATCCTTCGAAGAAGTGAACTCCGCCCGTTCTCACTTCGGCCAAAATCTTGAGTATATTTTCTTATTTTACATTATTTTGGGATGTTTTGATTGTTAGAAAGGAGTGCAAATGTAATAAATAAATAAATAAATCATTTACATTCAACAATTTCTCCGCCAGTAGCAAACTCTTATACCAATTGTTGGTTATAAGGGTACTTCCTTCATTTCCTAATCCTTTCATGAGACCCATTACAACATGTTCAGGACTAACCCTGTTTTCTTCTTTCCCGGTATATATTTTTATGGTTATAAGTATAACCAGATCCGGAACATAGTTTTAACAATTTTACTCCATATTTATGCCGACTGTATGTATTGTTTGAATCCTAATCTTCCCCTGAACAGCAACAGAGTTTCATCAATGCACACATATTCCTCTGGAATACAAATAGCCTTGAAATTTGATATGAGCATATGTATTAGTGGTTTTAGTTTATATAATTTGTCGCTCCTATCTGCAGTTGAATTATTAGCAAAATGTATCATCCTGAACGGAATCTTGAATCGATTATTATAATATTATATTATATTTCTGTCAAGTTAGTTTATAAATATCAATCAATGTTCAATTAAAGTATTCGCCTTTGCTTTTTATAACTTGAAGCTATATTTCAGACAGCTGATAAATTTTATTTCGGAAAATTGTTTCGTCCTTAGACACGTTAAAGTGGTTAAACCTTTTCGCAGCTCATCCACTGATTGGGAAGACATATCGGACAAGACGTGATGCATCCACTGGAATAAGTGGTAATAGAATGGAACAAAGTCTGGGTGTTGCAAGACGTCCCAGTGAAGACTCATTATGATTTTTTTTGTATTGGAAGCAAGGTATGCCTCAGCAGTATCATGCAACAATTTCACTAGATGTTCTCCTTTGCCAGTATACGACGGTTTTTCGTTTCAATTCTTGACTCAAGCGGATCAATTGACGATGGTAGCCGTCTACAGTAACTGTTTCATCCGCCTGCAACAACAACACGCCCTTCATATCCTGAGAAATGCATAGCAGAACTTTCTTTCCGAAGCAATTGGGTTTTGCGACCGATTGTGATGATTCTCCGAGATGATGACAAATGATTTTCTGTGTTTCTGCATTTCGGATTTTACTCGAGTATTCATTTCCCATCGCACGTATTGAATCTTTACAAGAGAGGCATTTGACACTGCTTATTGAGCAGAGATGCCACTCGTTGATTTTAGTTGGTTTCAGTGAGTTTATGCGAAACCCAGTTTACTCCTTTCTGGATCAATCTCAGCTCATGTAGGCGTCTAAAAATTACTTGATATTCTCTTTCTGAGTTTGTGCCGAATTTTAAAAACTAACTCATCGTTGTCGCATTTTCTAGGGCCTCCAGAGCGTTGTTTATCATCCAGGAAGAAATCTCCGCTGTTAAACCGTTTATATGCATAAAAAATCGATTTGCACGATCTTACAGCATTTTTTCCTTGTGAAAATTCGCGAAAAACGAAAGGTCGGATATGCATCTTATCTGTTGCCATTTTCGATTGTAAGAAACTGAATACTTTTAAAGGTTATGTTAAGCTTTTGGCATACCAACTGTCACTTTTAATCACTATATATCAACACTATATAAGTGCAATAGAACGGGAAAATCAAGTGATTTCCAAATTAATTTCCTGACAACTTCAAATAATTTGTAGTATTTATTTCTGCACCTAATACTATTCATAATAAGTTTATAGCTGACTTGATTTATTTTTTTCAGATGCAAAATCCAAGGAGAAACACGATAAAGAGGAAAAAGGTATACTTTCCGCATTAGATTAGATATAGTATTATTTTTGTATAAATAAAATTTGAACAATGCGAGTTTATATTCTTTTAAATTTTATTTCAGAGGACAAATCTATAGAAAAGGATGGTATGTTTAGTACTAGTATATAGGTTTAACAATATTTATCTTTAATATAAAAAATATTATATGCGGTATCTTTAGATGTTAATTGCATCTGCATTTTTTCAATTCACGTTTAGGTAAAATTAATTAAGTAAATACCAGACCCTAGAGAAGAATATAGGGCCTGAAATTCAAATGATAGAACTGAAAAGAATATTGCAGGTTTTTGTGTAATACATGCAAATGAAGAATGAGTGCTTGTCTTGAGAAGAATTGCAAATTAAAATTGGCACCTACGTAATTCTTTGTTGTAAAGGCAAGCTCTTCGAATGAACGACAGTGTTTATCAACTAAAACTGTATTTTGATAAACAAAACTGACCTAATAAAACCAACAGCACTATTTTTTCTAAGCAAGCATAATATTTTGAGGAGCCCATCTTGGACATGTAGAAGGTTTTAATACCACCACAATATTCGTTAGGTTAATAGTAGTAGTCTTGTGATTATATATATATATACTGTTATACAATCTTATCTCTTAAAATTGATTAAATTTCTAGGATTATATTAAGCAGCGAAACGATGTGTTTCTTTATGCAAAGGGTGATCCATTATGCCTATTTATTTATTAACATATGTGTCTACCTTTCTAACAAAATACCATAAAAATTAAATTAAAAAACATTAAAAAATATACGTGGGCGAAACAAATATAAAAAAATAATATGTTTTATTTTTCTGCATAGTCTCCACATTTTTCCCAGCCAATCCGAAAATGCGACTGCATACTATAAAATATGCTTAAGAGCTTGTATATAAATGCTATTTTCTTTAATAAAAAAATCCACGTTCGTCAATAAATATTCAGAAAATCGCTTTAACTGCCTTACATTTTGTATATACAACATAGCCAAATCAATTTCTTAAGCAAGGGCGTGAAATTATACTGTTTAACATATCGCTGGAATACACTTTATATATCTACCAATTAAATATTCTGTTTATATATTCTAAACTAATCATTTGACGTATACTATGATTTTAATATTTTTATTTAAAAAAAATACATAATTAAAATAGTAATTATCGCTAAAATTATCTGTCCTTACAATATTTTTTAATTTGCATAAAACGGTAATAATTTTAAACTATAACTAACATACTTTACTTTTTAGATGATAAATCCAAGGAGAAACATCATAAAAATTCAAAAGAAAAAGGTATGCAATAGTTCTTATGCGATTTATAATTGTGATATTAACAAACAAATAATTAAATTATCGCTATGAAATTAGTGTACATAAGGTAAAAATTTTATTTGTTCGTAGATGACAAATCTAAAGATTTATTTTATGATACAGATATAATTATGTTGCACTCTTAATATCAGAGATTTTGGTACTATTTATATTCTATACATTTTGCATTAGTTTATCTACATTGTCTTATTAATTTTAATAGAGCTAAATCTACCAGCTACAGATATTTATGTATTTTAGGCGAATGCATGCAAATATTTTAGAAAAATATAATTTCTGTTATTTGAAGGTATATAAACAAAACAACAACATATTTATTATTGTTTACTTTAGGCAAATTTTTTAGCAAACTATGATTTTTTTACTTAGTTTTAAATATTTATTCGTTATAAAACACACGTTTAAAGGTAATTAAATACTGTACAAATATCAGAACTAGAACAGCTGCAAATCCCATTACTAAGTTGCCATAACGTACTTTTCTATTGAAAAACATTATATAGAAAACGTTTTGATTATTAAACTCATAATATTGACGGTACTTGAAACGCAGAATGCATTTTTTTAATTTGTTAAAGCTTGACGTATAACTTCGGTTGACAGATGACCTCATCGCTGTTTTTGGTCTTAAATACTAAAGAATGATGAATAAAGAAATTCCGGGTTACAGAAAGTGGGAGGTACCAGTAAGTGGCGCAAAGGTCTTGCACTAAGTCTTACATCTAGACTTAGTGCAAGACCTTTGCGCCACTTACTGGTACCTCCAACTTTCTGTAACCCGGAATTTCTTTATTCATTAAACACTTATGAAATTAAGTACCAACATTCTAATAACATATCTCGTGTGGGAAAACATGTTATTAATTCAAAACGTGGTTAAGGTCAGGTTTAAACAATTGAATTTTTGAGAGGTAGTCCAAGTATTTACATTTTATAGTGCTCTCACAAATCTGTTTCAACATTCTAAGATTAGATTTCTTAGCATTCGGGAATTGCTGTTGATGACTAGGCACATATTTATATAGATAGTGCTTTTGCCCTTGTGAATTTGTAATCAAAGTGTTAATCTTTTTAGCCAACGTTATGCCCTTTCAGCCGTGTCATTTGCCACGCGCAACTGTGATAAATATGTTTTTGATTTACTATATTCATCATTTGATTCCCACAAACTAGGATCAATGTTCAGAAAATCTTTGTCGATTCCGAAACGCTAGAACAATTTTTCGCTTTAATTCGAAACCAAGTCTTGAATTTCACGGTTTTTCCATAACTCTAACTCGAGTGTATTATTCAAATTAATTTTATCCGGCTTGGACTGAACATCGCACTTAATATAGTTTTTAAACGTGTCGACGATTTTTCTTTTCGTATCGACGAAGACATTATCTAGAATATTGAAACAGATTTGTGAGAGCATTATAAAATGTAAATACTTGAACTTCCTCTCAAAAATTCAATTGTTTAAACCTGACCTTGACCACGTTTTGAATTAAAAACATGTTTTCCCACATGAGATATGTTATTTGAATGTTAGTACATAATTTCATAAGTGTTTAATGAATAAAGACAAAACTCTTGAAATCGCCGTTCAAAGCACCTAACATCTAAAAATGCACGCTGCGTATCAAATACCGCCAATATTATTAGTTTAATAATCAAAATGTTCTTCAATGGAAAAGTACGTTACCGCAACTTAGTAATGAGTTTTGGAAATGCCACAGATTTTTATCCGCCGAAAAACAGATTTTCAGGTTTTTCTCTAAACTTCAATAAATGATCTGATATTTGGTAGCAAGACTTCTCAAGGATCACTATGACTAATTCCAGAAGAAGAGCCGATTCTACAAAAAAGTTTTTTCTTCTGGTCACCCTAATGGATATAAACATCGGGCAAATGGCATCCGCGGCTTTGCTGTTACATACAAACTCTTTTGTCGAAATTTTCCATGGCCATAAATGTGGCTGAATTTCGTTGAGGCAGCGTATAATTTCCTCCTCTCATGAAGTAATTGAATAGTTTCGGGGGCTGTATGGCATGTGGCACTAACTTGTTGAAACCATATATTAGCACATCAATTTCAAAAAAGCATGGTCCAATGATACACGTTGTCGTGCATTTATTTTTCGACAATCACACGTGTCTTCTCCTAGAACCAAACATAGTAATTTTATCGCCTAGAATTATTTTGCTAGAAACATTAGCATCCACTTGTTGATGTTTAATAATCCATTTAACCATGACTATGCAGGAGGAATTCTCCAGTAGGAAATAGGTCGCTCTAATTTACGTCAAATGATTACAACTAAAGGAACAGAAAATTATTTTTATTAATTTGTTTTAAATATCTATAGCATGAATATTATTTTATTTTTAGATGACAAATCTAAAGAAGAACACGATAAATCGTCAAAAGAGTTACATGATGAACGTAAGGGATTATTAATTTTATTTAAATGCATACTTTTAAAATATTCTCTGTTTTATTGATATGTACTTTAAGATTATTAATAAATAAATAAAAGTATATTTAACTATGTTACTCTTTTTCAGATGAAAAGTCCAAGGAAAATCACGGTATGTATAATAAATATTAAGATTCACAATAGGTTAAAAATTTATTTTCAACTCACACTTTATGCTATATGATCTTATTGTCAGGACAAAAATTAATATTTATTTTAACATATATGATCTATAACTGTAAGCATATATAGTTTTAACTAAACTAATAGGGGGAAATTACTTTGTAATTAAATTTCGATACAAATACAAATTATTTTTTTAACATATATATTTTAACTTTCTTTATTCTAAATACCATTGAGTTTAACTTGATTTGTAACCAGATGTACATTTCGGACACAAAGTGACCATTATCAATGGTTTCATTCTATTAAAGGTTCTTACGTGTTTCAATCAAGTTATTATCATCTTTACGCAACTCAATTAATCCAAATACTGTTGAGTTTCTTAACTATTACTAGCTTATTTCACTAAAAATAATACAAATCTTTTTAACTTATCACATTAGTAAATCATCTTTTTTCTAACTTATGATTTTACGTAGGACTGTCAAAAGAACAATGTATAACAATTCCCGGTGAATTTTTGGATAAGTCCATCAATGTATCGCCAACCACCCACCTATGACCCTACCAAAGCTGTAATTTACTACGAGTATGAAGTTAACAATAGATTGGATTCCGGCGAATACAAATGAAATAAATACATATATCACTTATCGCACACTAAATAAACATAAAAATTATAAATTCACCTTGATAAATAAACATAATATGATTAATTCAATTTTCTTCGCATGTAAGGTATGAAAATTCTTCATCATGACTATGTTCAGGGCGATTTTCTTTGGAAAAATCATAAATGTTTTAATATCTCCTTTTGAGCATCAACAAGTCTTCATAAAGTGGCGACTACGTATAAAGAATTAAATTAATTTTAGACTAAGGTGTGAAAATGTTTCGAATAATTTAGAATACTCTTAAAATATCCATGATTCAACCGCAAATATATTAGTACATATATAAAGAAGAAGGTGGGTAAATTAGGAAATATATATAATAATTACATTTAACAGACCTTGACTATAAGTACAGTTTATAAAAGTGTTGATTATGAGGACCGATAATATGAAGAATTAATTTTTTGGGCATAAAGTTTTTCAAAAATTCTATCATAGTCACACTCAGAAAGATATTTCTATAAGTAGAATTCATAAAATTTTTAATGCCTGCCATTAATTCATTCTCAAAATTACAAGTTCCGATAACGTGAAGAATTAATTTATTTTTAAGCATAAGGTGTAGGAATCTTCCAAAATTTATATCATTACATTGAGAATGGCAATGCCTATAAGTTTAGTTTCTAACATCCTAATACCTCTACCTCAAAATATCCCCGATTTACCCAAAAGTTAAGAGTACGTATAGCATTAATAATTATAGTTGATACTTAAAGTCATTACTTTGTGATACATTCCTTTATCATCCTAATTTTTATTAATAATTAGTTTATTTTTAGTCTAATGAATGGGAATTCTGAATTGATTAAACTGTTTCTTGCTAAAACTCTATATCACTTAATAAATTACTGACATAGTATAAGGTTTCAGAATTTTATTAAGTGGAATGGAAATTTTACAAAAAAAAAAAATAGCTACATTTAGAAAGATCTTACTTATAAGTACAACTCATAAGATTTTTTAATCTATAAGATTCCCAATTCACAATTAAATTTATGACTAGATATAACGTAAAGAATGTATTTATTTTTAATCAATATTCAGCAATATTTATGTCTGTGTGTGTTATATTTTTAGATGAAAAGTCTGTATCCTTCTTATTTTCTTTTCTTCTAAATTTCTTATTTAGCAATGTGATTAGGGATGTGATTCCTCCATGATAAGGCACTTCCCCACTTTCATTATGATGTACAGATTTCTTTTAAATTAAGTTTGCAAAATACGTTGCATTGGAAAGGAAACACAAGTGCCAGCGATCCCTAGAACTAAATACCTTAAATTTTCATGATAATTTAAGAAAATACCGAAGTTCAAAATATTATTAATATCCTACATGTTCATGATGAATGAAAGTTTGAACTGGTGCATCGATGACACTTTGATGGAACCCAGGTTGTATTTAAATCAATTGAGAGAATGTCGAATTAAGCATGTGTAGAAAAAAGTTTCTAAATTGCTATAAACATATTATTTTGATATCGATTTTTGTTCGATTTAATTTAACATGTCTCGCAGTTACGGTGACTTTACATTTGTCATGTTGTCATGTCTTATTAGGATTATATGATAACAGGGTCTCTGAGATTATTTTGCTCAACTTATCGTAATTGGTCCTGTTTACATCGAGATATTCTTCTTCTTCTTATAAATTATGGATAACGTGTTCTTGGAAGTGATATTCGTATCTGTAATATAAGTAGGAAGACTAGGCGGCATTGGCAAGTTAATCCTTATTTTATTTTAGACAGGTAAATAGTAATATGTCGTCATTAATTTCCTTGAAATAGTGTTTTTCCTCAACATCTATGACTTTCTACGAAGTCCAATAAGTTTCTGCCAGGGGATATTCCTTAGCTGTTCTACTGGAAGCATGGGCTTCCCAAGTTTCGCCTTGCTTTCTTGTTTGTATGCTTCGCAAGTGCACAATAGGTGTTGGGGAGTTGCCTCTTCTTCCAGACACCCAAGACTTAGGGGGCTTTTCTCAATGCCCATCCTATGTTTGTGCTTGTTCAGGTCACAGTGTCTAGTCCTGTGGTTTTTCTTAGTTTCAATCTGCTCAGTCTAGACAGCTTCAGCATGCTGTCAGGTACCAGACCATCTAGGAAGAGTCTCGTATGCCTCATTCCATTTTGTTTTTGCCATGCCTTTTTGTGCTCCTCTGCTAACTTGCGTCGGATTATTTCCTTTCCGGTTTCATGAGGTATACCGAAAGCGGGTTCAAGTCCTATGAATTCACCTGCTGCTCCTTGTTTAGCCAGCAAGTCGGCCCCCCAAGTGTCCAATAATTGTTTGGTCCTTGGGTATCTATACTGGCTGTGTTTTTCTTGTTATCGCCAGTGCGTCCAGTCTGTTTATGCAAGTCATGACAGGCCTGGACTGCACTATCGGCGAGGCTAGCGCTTTTATGGCTGCCTGGCTATTTGTCATAATGGTAATTGGTCCTTTGTTAAGTCCTGACTCCATTACGTGATGAGTACACCAGTCAATGGCGGCTATTTCGGCCTGGAAGATAGAGGCATGCTTCCCCAGAGCAATCTCGAATTGTTTGCTCCGGTTGCAGCCTCCATAAGTACCAGCTCCGGTTCCTTTAGTATTTTTGGCCCCGTCTGTGTACCAAATGGTTCCATTACTCGTTCCAGGGTATGTTCCATGTGTCCATTCATTCCGCTGTGGTATGATCTGCGGGATGGGTGTACGATTTTAGTGAAATCGGACCTTATTTTTAGTGTCTCTTTAAATGTTGCCGGTGTTACAAATAGATGTAGTGGTGGTAGCGATAATATGTGTTCCATGGCTGCCGTAAGCGTTGTCCTCATTGCCCTAGTGATCAGCAGACACGCCTGTCTTTGCACTCTTTCAAGTTTTACTGCTGCACTTTTGGTTTGGGTCTTTTCTCCCTAAACGAGCGCCGCGTATGTTACTGTAGGTCTTATGACCACAGTCAGTGTATAGCCATTTAGTCATACTGGGTCTCAGTCCCCATGTGCGTCCTACCATTTTTCTGGTCGCAAAAAGTCCTCGCATGGCCTTTTTGCTGATGCTCTCTAGGTGGAAGTTGAAGTTCAATCTGGTATCAAGTATGAACCCTAAATATTTGACTTCGTTTTTGATTGGAACTTCCATTTCATACATACGTAGTGATTTTATGTCATTGGTTTTTCGTATTCTAGTAAAGAGGATGATCGCCGTTTTGACCGGGTTTACAGTTAACCCTTCATTCCTGCACCATTTTTCTACGGTATTTAGTGCCCTCTGCAACAAGTTTGATACAGTGGTCTAAAACTTCCCGCTTACTAGAATGGTCAGATCATCTGCATACCCTAGTGCATATCTGGATTTATCGTGTTGTTAATAAATTTATTGTTAGTTTTTTGAAGCTATATTTTTTACCTTATAGTTTGGGTGGAGTGGATGTAAGGTGGATAAGTCTGCATTCAGATATCGGTATATATGTGTCTTCTTTCTGTATATGATCCACTCTAAACCTTCATTCTCCATTTGAATTAGTTGACTATCTAGAAAACTTAAAAATTTAATATAAAATAATTTGTAATCACTTTCTCCAGAGTATTTTGCTAGTTCTATGATATTGGCGGACGGTTTATGCTTTTATGTGTCTATTTATCATGTTTATTTTATTGAGATTTGTATTAGTGATAACGATAAAATACTGTGACTATTTTAAGTGGATGATTATCTTTTATTATATAATTCTTATTTATGGACGCAATCCAGGACAAATAGGTGATTTTCTCTAGGTGTTGTGGTCATTTTTATATTCTACGGAAGATTTATTTTTAGAGTTTGAATAATAATAATAATAATCAAAATCTATAATTTTTAAATATTCTCACTTTTTATTGTAATCTGTCATATTTATTATTACTGTGGTTGGTATTAATTAACTCTCTATTAAGTGTTTAATTGCTTAGCGTTCCTCCCTTGTGATATTAAATTTTGGTGGTTCTTCCTCTTAGAATAGACCACCTCCGCTCTATTATAACCAACGCATACCTGAAGAATATCCATGGAAAATTCAAAATATTCAGGTGTTGTCATAAGTTATTTTAATTTAATCTACGTTTGATGTAAAGCTTGTCCAACTCCTAGGTTAGGTATAAATCCTACTCATACTTATTAAAAATGCATTATTTTAGTAACAAAATTTACTTCTAAGTTTATTAGAAGAATCTAACAAAACCTAGAAAAATTAGGAAGCCTCAGTTATGAGTAATTAATTTTAGTATATGCACTATTATTTGTTAAAACAGCGGTTATACTTCATATTTTGTATTTATGTTAATTATTACATTAAATCAGTTTGCATTATCGAAACAAGTGACTCAAATATTAATCAATTTGTAAAAACAAAATGTTACAGAAAGTAAAAAGCGTTTCTTTTATTCAATATGTATGACAAAATTGAATACTTTTAATTCAATTAACTTACCTATCAATTTTAATATTATATCAGCATTAAGATAAACCTATTACGTAATTGTAGAGATCCATTTCATTATTAATTTCACAAGACTATAGTTTCCCGCATCAAAAAAGTGACTGATTCAAATGCATAATTCTTTTCTCAATGTTTAGTTTAATTAATGTTTTTATTTCTATATATTTCAGACGATAAATCAAAGGAGAAACATCGTAAGCATTAGTTTACATGGTATCTAAATGTTCCATCAAATAATACTTATTTTAATTTTCAGATCATAAATCAAAAGAAGAAGGTAATTTATTTACATTTTTGTTATTTCAGGTGTTAAACTTATATATTTTTCTTGAATCTTCTCGGCGTTAACTTCGTAGTACATTTTCAATTTTTTTTAAAATAAAGAAAACTTATAACTTTTTTATACCACTTTTTATTTCACTTTTGCGACTAGTTTCGATTACACGGTAATCATTATCAAACAAGTACTTAAAATCTAAATTACAACCGTTTATATCCTACAAACTAAAGGATGTACTTTCGGTAATCCATTTTGCCGAGAAAGGTAGAAAAATGGATTTACTGGAAGCCCTTGAAATTCATAAAGCAAAAATTAATCCGGGAATTTCCATCTTAAACGACCAGGTGGACCTGTTGTACACCCCCCTCTTTGAAGCGTTTTAGTTTGTAGGATATAAACGGTTGTAATTTAGATTTTAAGTACTTGTTTGATAATGATTACCGTGTAATCGAAACTAGTCGCAAAAGTGAAATAAAAAGTGGTATAAAAAAGTTATAAGTTTTCTTTATATATTTTTAGTTTAATTTCTTACTGTATAGTTTTATCCTTCGATTTCTTTCTAGCATTAATTTAATAATAATTCAACATACCATGCTTATATTTTCTACCCTTCTCTATCTAGGTTTTTATTGCCTTAGAGTTTTTGCTAATTTGTAGATTTTCACATACTTGTTAGTTATTCTCGTATCATTCATACAGCTGACGTGTCTGAACAATTACAGCTATTATTTAGTTTTGCGTCATTACCTATTCATTACGTTTATACTTTAATTTTGTTATCTATTTAATTAATATTTTTATTACTATACATTTCAGATGGTAAATCAAAGGAAAAGCATGGTAAGCATTATTTATAAAATACCTAATTATTGTTTAAATAATACTTTATTCAATTTTTAGATCATAAATCTAAAGAAAAAGGTAATATTTTATTGGTGTATACATCTTTTTATAATTTGTGGTGTAAAGCTTATACATTTAGAGTTTAATTTCGTACTAAAATATTTCCTCCATTATTTCATTTGCTGTCTTAATTTCACAATTATTTTCCATGATATATCTATAGTTTCTATTTTCTAACCATGTTCTTCCTTGTCTTCCCTTATAATTTTCGTAAATACTCAAATTTAAAATTAGTTATTGTCGTTATCCTCGTATCCTTCACAGAGCTAATCTGTCTAAACAATCGTAACTGTTGTTCTGTTTTGTCTTACTCTCTTTTCTCTTGCGTTAATGCTGCTGTGTTATTTTTAAAATAATATTATGATTCCTTTGTATTTCAGATGATAAATCAAAGGAAAAACATGGTAAGCATAATTTATAAAGGACCTGAATTTTCGATTAAATAATTAATAATAATATTTTTATTATGTATTTCAGATGATAAATCAAAGGAGAAACATGGTAAGAATTATTTTATGGCATACTTATTTTTTTAATAACACTGAAATAATTTTTTAGATCATAAATCCAAAGAAAAAGGTAAAATTTTATTAATTTACATTTTCATCATTCTGGATGTTAAGATAACGCATTTTTAGTGTTACTTCTTAGTGCAAATTTTCTCCATTGCATCTTTCCTGATAATAATAATAATAGTATCTTAATTATTTTTCGTACTATGTCCATTTTTTTCCTTTTTCTATCTATACATGTTTTCCTTTGTAAATTTTATTATTTCATAGATTTAAAAATCCGTATTTTGCTATCCTCATATACTATAAACATCCGAGCTCTCTGAACATTAATAACTGCTTTGCTTTATTCTCTTTATGAGGTAATTGTTATTTCTTTAATTAATAATTTTATTGCTATGAATTTCAGATGGTAAATCAAAGGAGAAACATGGTAATTATTATTTTATAAAGTACCAAAATGTTCTATGAAATAATTCTTACTTTAATTTTTAGATCATAAATCCAAAGAGAAAGGTTAATATTTTATTTATTTATCTTTTTACTGGTTACAATTAGATTTATTTATTGCTTTAGAATTTTATCTGGTACTTTAATAATTTTTCCATTGCCTTGTCATTTCCCTAATTAATATTTTTCATCATTTATTTCAGATGATAAATCAAAGGAAAAACATGGTAAGCACTATTTGCTTAGTATATAAATGTTATATGAAATAATACTTAATTACTTAATATTTAGATCATAAATCCAAAGAGAAAGGTAACAGTTTATTTATTCATCTTTTACAGCTTACAATGTTTATTTTTATTTCTTACTGAATAATTTTATCTATTTTTGTAGAAAGTATAGTTCTGCATTTATTAGACAAATTTTAGTTTTTGTTTGGAAGTATTTATTAAAGTTTAACCCTTTGCACTCGTATTTATTTTTTAGGCAGTTAATTATTTTTTCATGTTCGATCAAGATGAAATTTTTTGAAGGTTCACCATCCTTAAATAAGAAATTTTAAAATATAACCCCTGAATACACCCCTTGACTTAGGGTGCGGATGCGGTCACATAATGATTTATTTTTTAATGTCTCAAAAAAATTATTGAAACGACTAAGAATACCTAACTACAGTATACTACACCACATTAAAAATCTAGGGAATATAATTATATAAACAATATTTAGGGGCGGAAAGTAATACCGGCACCTCCACCATACCAGATCAACTTATGAATACTATAAACAGAAATGTTTTGGTTAAATCATCACAGGTTTACCAAAGGATATCTGTTTTCTGTAACTAGTAAGAAGTATGTATCTGTAATAAAACTAACCAATTTTTCCTCAACGTACTTTTCTATTTATTGGCTGAGTACCCGAAACATTCCAACTACTAACTGCAGTAATGACCTATTTATCTTTCCAGCCCAATCATAATAAGTTTCCCGATCTGCAGGCAAATGTATTATCCTCGAAAAATTGCGGTCTTTTTATAGAGTTGGTTACGAATTTGTATAGTTTCGGTTAAGTACACGTTTATTTTCAGAAATTCTCATGCAAGTGGTACGCTTGTATAATACCTATCAGTCAATATATATCTTAAATTTTGGAGGCGTTCACTTCGTAGTACATTTTTAATGAATAACAGAAAAAAATTTAACTTTTTTATACTACTTTTTATTTTTATATAACACTTTGTAATGATTACTGTGTAATTCGAAACTAGTCACAAAGTGTATAAAAAAGTTAAATGTTTTTCTGTTATTCAGTAAATATATAGTATCCTTTACTGCCAGGATTGCCTTCCAGTAAATTTTGGTACAAATGCAGCACAACTCGTGAACTTATAGGAAGGTCAGGACTTACTAAATTTTCTGATCTCATGCTTTCGTATTAGGGCAAAATGGAATATATATGTTTCTAGTATTAGCACCTGTCAACACATATATCCCGATTCCACACTTTGTTGGTTTATTTGGGTTATACGTCGAAAAAACTTATTCTGTCTTTGAATCCGTCTACAGACTCGTCCAGTGAAATTTCCCTTGACGGAACAAAATGTTTTTTGAACTTTTTCTCCAATAAATTTAAATAATGGCCTTTTGCACCCGACTCCAAAGACTTTGATCGTTTGGATCTGTCTCATGCAAATGAAGCATAAAAAAGATTTTCATGAATCAATCCATGCTAAATATGGCACTAAAGAAAGGAATTTTGGCATTGAAGTTTTAGGACCAATCTTCCTGCAGATGGCTAAACGTTATTGTATCCATATTTAGAATAACTCCTAAAAACGTCTTTAGTATAATGTGTAATAAATGACAAATTCTTGTCGAATAGTATTCCCAGGTCTTCAGGGACTCGCCCCAATACTCTATCACCTATTAGGTAGTTAAACATTATCTGATTTACTATTCTGGAGAAGGTCATAAATTATTTTTTCTGTTTTTTAAGCTGCAACTCATTCACCTTACTCCATTCTTGAATGCGCTCTAAATCAGATTATAGCTCTAAACAGTCGCTTTCGGAATTAATTTCATTAAAAATTTTACATCGTCTGCATAAATAAGGATTTGAGATTGGATATTATTACCTATATCGTT
Source organism: Ontholestes murinus (assembly GCA_963969525.1). Classification (NCBI taxonomy): domain Eukaryota; kingdom Metazoa; phylum Arthropoda; class Insecta; order Coleoptera; family Staphylinidae; genus Ontholestes; species Ontholestes murinus. Next base: position 21,515,790 of record OZ018395.1, read on the forward strand.
TATATCTAATAGAAATAGCAGGGACCCAGGCTGGAACCCTGAGGTACACCACTGGATGGATAGAAAAGTGTGGACTTGTGACTCAGATATTCAACATAGTTTTCTCTATTTGATATTACATTCTAAATATGACTGGACTTATATCGAACATAACCAATTGGAAGACTTTAATAAGCTGATCAAACAAACATTAAAACCCCAACGTTCTAATTTGTGCAGAAGTAGGTTGTATTTTATTGAGTCAAATGCCTTCTTAAAATCCGTGTAAATAACATCGACTTGTTTACATTTTTCAGTCAAAGCTAATTTATGTTTTGGGAAAAAGATATCTAGTTTATGTCTAGATTCCTCCCTATCGGTAAATTTGAAATTTCGCTTATTTTTAAGTAAATTTGACACATTCATAAAAATACAAAGCGTACACTGTAAATATGTTATATTTTTTTTAAACATTTCTACAGGAGTAAAAACATTTTGGCACCATGAATTATGCGAATAGCTCTCTTTTGAATTATAATGATATCCTGTACATATTTGGAGTAGCCCCAGTGAATAATACCATACCTTATTATAGATTCTATTGAAGAATAATAAACACTGATTATAACATGTGTACTTAGTGTAGTACTTAAGGTGCGTAAAGCGTAGCATTGTTTGCTTGCTCTTTTCCCTAGATCTGTTAGATGACATTTCCAAGATAAGGTTCCATCTAAGTATATTCCCAATAGTTTGATTTCTGTAGAGCAGTATATTGTTAGTGCATTATCAATTTTAATATTTTCCAACACGGGTTTTTCGCGGGTTTGATATAATATAAAATTTGTTTTTTGTGAGTTTAAAATCAATCTATTCCTTAAACAACACTCGTTAACTGAGTTTAGAGCAATTTTTATTTTGCTTTTTAGTGTTTCAATGTTCTGTGCTGACACTAATATGTTTGTGTCGTCAGCGTAACTGGCGATAGAATATTTACAACATTCTCCTAGGGTGAAAATGCCATTTAAAAATATTAAAAATAAAATTGGCCCCAAAACACTACCTTGAATAACACCTGTTTTAAGCATTATGCTGCTTAATCTGTATGTAATACCATTTACATTAATTTCAACAAATTGCTTTCACTCCAACAAATAAGACTTAAACCACGAGTTAGTTATACCACGTACACCATACTTATTTAATTTGTCAAGTAAAATTTGATGATCTATGCAATCAAACGCACACGTAAAATCCAAAAAAATACCACACGTTAACTGCCCCTCTTCTAAGAAATTCATAACTTGCTTAATTTAATTAAAAATAGCTGTATCCGTTCCTTTACCATGTTGATATCCATGTCTATTTTCGTTTAATATTTTATGTTTGTTGAAAAAACTAATTAACCTATCCACCACTAACATTTCTATCAGCTAGGAGAAAGCTGATAAAAGGGTTATCGGTCGATAATTTTCTAAACATTGGGCATCTCCTTTTTTATATGGTGGTTTTATTAAATTATTTAGTGCCTTAGGGAAACGCCTGTTTCAAACAATTCATTGATGAGATTGCTAAGAGGCTCAGCAATACATTTTATCGTGTGCTTAATATATAATTTGAAATGTTATCGACTTCACAGCTCTTTTTGTTTGATAAGCTATGTGCTTTGGTTATGACTTCTTGCGGTGTGACCGGCTTAAAATAGAAAGAGTGCTCGTTCATCTCAATAGAATTTAAGAGAGGTGTGACTGATAAATTTCTTAACAAAGTTTCTGGTTTGCAACTGAATTTCATGTTAAACTTTTCCGCTAAACGTTTTGGATCATACGTTTCAATGAGTGATTTTGTTTTTCTTTGTTTGAAAGTAAGTTCTCGCACTGCTTCCCACATTGCTTTTGTTTAATTTTTTGCATTTAAAATTCTGTTTTCATAAAATGTTTGTCTAGTAACTTTTAACATTTTGTCATATTGCATTTTATATTTTTTTAAAAGACTTTTACATTCTGGGACACGCACCGACATTATATTTAGAATTGATATTTTATTTTTCAGTTTTTTTTAGTTGCCTTGTACGGTATGTAAATTTTTTGGATTTGGTTTTCCTTTTTATCCGTGGAAAAACGTTATAAAACTGATTCAGATATACATTCAAAAAGGACGACCATTTCTTATCAATATCTGGTTGTGAATCTAATATACTCCAATCCTCTTCATCTAGCCTATTGCAGAATTCACGCAAATTCCCTTCATTTATAAGAAATGTAATATATAATGAAACACCTGAATTATATATACTTTCAAAGCTTACCGATTGTGCTGAGTGATCAGAAATTCCAGCATGAATTACTTTTGATTTGCATTTATGAGAATTATTTGTTATAAAATTATCTAAACAACTTCTGCTGTTGTCTGTAATCCGTGTGGGTTATCTTATTAAAAGTTTGCAGCCATAAGAATTTGCATATTTTGATGAACTAATTTAATATGATTTTTACAGTCTCTATTTAACGTTGGGGTAGACTCGTTCCTCCATATTGAAAATTTTCTACCTCTGTTGACGATGGGCACGAAAAATACCCTGATATTCAAAACACACACCGATTTTAAATGCGGCTCCCATTGATTCCGATTTTAACATTAATTTTTCACACAGGTAGTCTCCCTCTTTCGTTTCATTTAAACACTCCAGTATGTCTTCACTTGTAACTTCATCACTTAAATTTGCTATGAAAATCCAGGATTTTTTATCCACAACTTTAAGTTTTAGTTTCGCCGAATTACTTCTTTTTCGCCTGTTGCTATTTTTTTCACTTTGTGAAACCCCGTTTTTTTTTGTACCTCCCACACACTAGAATTTGTATCTTGAATCTGTTTTGTTTGGACCATTTAACCTCATTTCCAGTTGCTGAATTTTATCCATATTATTATATTTGTGTATTCTTGCGACTCTTCTCCCTGCTTTTCATCCACAATGCACGTGTGATTTGCTTGTGCATCTTTTTTCCCTTTCTAATAGCATCCGGGGTGAAAAAATGCACCACACTCAATACACTTCACTTTATACGTTATAATGCTCTTCTTACAGTGCCTGTATGAGCACAACACGACTACTGGTTTGTTAATATTTTCTGCCGCTTCTTGACTGGACTTTTGCTCCGCCGCCATTTTTAATCCTACCAAGATGGTAGGATACAAATTCAGTAAAATTTAATAAGTTGGTTGCTGTTGATCTTTCTTTCATAAAACCATGCTGTCTGGTGGAGATACGGGTTTCGAATTTATGACGGATATTGGGCGGTAATCCACAACAGCATATTTATTTTCCGTTTTCAGAACCGGTGCTACTTTTGCAATTTTCCACTCATTGGGAAATTCAGACATTTCTCAATATTATATTAAATATATGCTTAAGAGGTGTAGCTAGAACATGGATGCAATCACGTATTACAAAGGATGGAATGTTATCGCTCTCTGCCGTAAAATTGTTACTTAGTTTTCTTGCAGCTATTAAAATATCATTAGTGCTAATTTCACTAACATTTAGTAAGCTGTTAAGCTCCGGTGTTCCAGTTCCAGATTTATAGAAGTAGGGTTAATTTTTGCCGTAAACAGAGGAGAAATGTTCCGCAAAACTGTTGACAATATTAACACATACTATTTGAAGGTTTATACAATGACGTACTTCTATCATTACACCCCCACCTCGTTTACCTATTCTGTCACATCTAAAAACAGAAAATGTATTTGGAAGTAGTTTTGAATTCAATGCACCTTCGCGAAGCCACGTTTTACTAAATAAGAAAACGTCACAATCAGACTCTAAGGTTTTATTATAAAATAAATATGATTTTGTTAATAAACCACGTACATTTTTGTAATAAACATTTATTTCATTCGTATAGCGCTGGGACACATTTAGTTTTCCGTTACGATAGAGACGCACAAATTACAGTTTGATGTTTTCTCCTGATTACTTTCTTGTTATAAATTCTTTTCTGATTGTATTTTCATGTTCAATTTCCTTTGGAGTTCTATCCTTTTTTTAAATTACATTCTTAAAACGAGTAATGTCCCTCGTACGGGGACATACGAGTGCAAAGGGTTAATAAATTCTGCCAAACAGAATCTATTATTCAAGCTTGGTGCCTTATTCTTTTTTTATTGCGTTAGTATAGTAACTTCTCTAATAAATATTTTTTTGTCCATTATTTCAGATGATAAATCAAAGGAGAAACATGGTAAGCATTATTTGCAAAGTACATAAATGTTCTATGAAATAATACTTACTTACTAATTTTTAGATCATAAACACAAATTCGATTTATTTATTACTTTATAATTTTATATGGTACCTTATTATTTTTTCCATTGCGTTGATGCTGCCTTGCCACTTCTATAATTAATATTTTTTATCATTTATTTCAGATGATAAATCAAAGGAGAAACATGGTAAGCATTATTTACATAGTACATAAATGTTCTATGAAATAATACTTAATTACTTAATATTTAGATCATAAATCCAAAGCGTTTATTTATTCATCTTTTTATAGTTTACAATTTTTAGTTTTATTTCTTACTGAACAATTTTATGTATTATTAAAGAAAGTATATATCTGAAATTATTAGACTAATTTTAGTTTTTGTTTACAATTTATTAAAGTTTAATAAATTCCTCCAAACAATTTTATTCATTAATTAAATAAAACACTAGTTTTGCACTTTTTTCTCTTGGTTTATCCAACAAATTTTATTTATTACTCTAACTTGTTGCATTATTGTTTTTTTTTCTTAATTGCGTTAATATAATAATTTCTCTAATAAATATTTTTTACTAATTTATGCAGATGATAAATCAAAAGAGAAACATGGTAAACATTATTTGCAAAGTACATAAATGTTCTATGAAATAATACTTACTTTAATTTCTAGATCATAAACACAAAGAGAAAGGTTAACATTTTATTTATTTATCGTTTTACAGCCTAGAATTAGATTTATTTATTACGTTATAATTTTATATAGTACCTTATTAATTTTTTCCATTGCGTTAATATTGCTTTGTCATTTTTCTGATTAATTAATATTCTTTTATCATTTATTTCAGATGATAAATCAAAGGAAAAACATGGTAAGCATTATTTGCAAAATACATAAATGTTCTATGATATAATACTTACTTAATTACTTAATTTTTAGATCATAAATCCAAAGAGAAAGGTAACAGTTTGTTTATTCATCTTTTAGAGCTTACAATGTTTAGTTTTTTTTTTTCTTACTGAGCAATTTTATCCATTCTTGAAGAAAGTATAGTTCTGCAGTTATTAGACTATAATTAGTTTTTGTTTGGAAGTATTTATTAAAGTTTAATAAATTCCTCTAAACAATTTTATCTTGGCGCCTTATTTTTTTATTGCGTTAATATAATAATATCTTTATATATATTTGCCAAATATTTCAGATGATAAATCGAAGGAGAAACATGGTAAGCATTATTTGTACATAAATGTTCTATGAAGTAATACTTACTTAATTACTTAATGTTCAGATCATAAATCCAAAGAGAAAGGTAATATTTTATTTATTTATATTTTACAGCTTACATTTTAAGTTTTATTTATTACTATAAAAATGTATCTACTGCTCTATCCTGATCATTTTTTTTCAATTACGTTTATGCTGCTTTGTCAGTTCTTTAATTAATATTTTTTAATTGAATTTTAGATGGTAAATCAAAGGAGAAACATGGTAAGCACTATTTACAAAGTGCCTAAATGTTCTGTAAAATAATCCTTACTTTGAATTTTAGATCATAAATCCAAAGAGAAAGGTAACAGTTTATTATTGATCTTTTACAACTTGCATTTTATAGTTTTATTTCTTACTGAACTATTTTATTTATGACTCTATCCCAGTACTTTGTTTGTTTTTTCAATTGTGTTAATGCTACCTCGTCATTTCTCTAATTAATATTTTTCGTTTATTTCAGATGATAAATCAAAGGAGAAACATGGTAAGCATTATTTTTGAAGTACCCAAATGTTTTATGGGATAATAATTACTTTATTACTTAATTTAGTGCTTTTTTAATCGCGTTTTGATGCCATTTCTTTAATATTTTTTATATGAATTTTAGATGATAAATCAAAGGAGAAACATGGTAAGCGCCATTTATCTATATGTTCTATCGAATAATACTTACGTAATTACTTAATTTTAGATCACAAATCTAAAGAAAAGGGTAATATATTTCTTTTCTTTTTACCACCATTTCAATTTTAATTAATAATTTTTTACTGAATAATTTTCTCCATTGATTCTTTGCTGTATTATTTTTCTAATTATTTTCCATGCTAATTCTAAATTCTATGTCTTCATCTATTAATATCTTTCTTCGTCTTCACTTAATAGATTTAAAAATACTTTTTTGAAATCCTAGAACTTTTCATATAAGTCATATGTATGATTTATCTGAACCAACGTAAATTTTGTTTTATTCATTTTCTTTTTTTGGATTATTATCTTTTTCATTGTTATTTTTTTAATTAATAATATTACATACTATGAATTTCAGATGGTAAATCAAAGGAGAAACATGGTAAGCATTTTATACAGGGTGTCCCACCTAAACCGCACAACAAAAGTTTACGGACTTCCAGTGAATGTATTTTAATGACATTTCCATTGCTTATGTAATCAAGTGTGCTCTATTTGATTAAAATATTTTCAAGATTATACGACTTCCGGTTATACCGGAAGTCAACACCAACTTCCTTATTTCAAATGGAATACTATATTTTTTAATACGTATTTAGATTCTACATAAAATTCTGTGAAAAAAATTATTAAATAACATAACGTACAAATTTAAACGTTTTCGAGATAATTGATATTTTTAAAAATTTTGTGCTTTTTCAAAGTTTACTTTAAAAATATATATCTCCGACGAAAATAAAATTAAAAGGCTGTAATATTGACTACATGCAGCCGATACCTAAAGGTATCCAATGATGAATAATTTTTGAAAAAAATAATATACAGGGTGTTCAAAATTTCAAACCACATTTGGTCAAATTTTAACCAATATATCTTGTTTTTCTTAAATGGAACACCCTATATATTTTTACATATTCGGACGTAGAATTTAATTGCGCTTTGATCTATACTATCCTATATATATCTTCTTTACTTTTAAAGTTATTAACATGTTTGTAAAAGTATGTCAACATTCTGTGCAATAAGAAAACAATGGATACGTAATTTATTAAGCGAGCCAAGAAATCAAAAAACAACTCCCGTTTATTTAAACAGTTTAACTGTCTTTGTGATATTTTACATAGATATAAGATTTTAATTTGTTATTATTTAATAAAAACCTTAAAAAATAAATATTCAGTTCAATCAATCCACTTATTCTAGTAGTTCATACAATTAGTTTAATAAATGTTCAAAATGGCCACCATTTTGTTCTAAACTCTTCAAAATTCTACGGATTGTTTCATTATTTGTGGCTTTACTGATTTCGTTGTGGTTTAATTTGCCAAATTCGGATAATATTCGTTCAATTAACTTTTCTTTGGAATTAACTGGTCATTAGTTTTAATGCGACCCCATAAATAAAAATTAGGTCAGGCGATCTTGGTGACCATCGCTCTGGCCCATTACGTCCGAACCAGCGATCTTCAAATATACTTGTTAATTCCTCATCTACGGCATACGGCGAATGCGCTGGGGCGCCATCCATTTGGTACCAGCAATTTCTAACAGTATTTAATGGTAAATTACCGGTAAATTCGGTTATCGTTCTTCGGAATATTTGCTGCTGGTTAAATTTTCGTCGAAAATTTCAAATCCTACATCATCCATCATATATGCATATACGTTAACACTGAACGCATTTTGGAAGTTTCCTTGTTGTGTAAAGTGTGGATTTTTATCAGCCCAAATTATGACTATTTACAATACCTTTTCCTGAAGTTTTACTAACAGATTTTCACAATATTGTAAACGATGTATATGGTCATTTGGATTCATTGTTTGCACCTTAATAAAAGAATATTGGTGCATTTTATGCCTCTTTAAAATTCGCTGAATAGATGATCGGGTGCGCAGATCTTATTGCAGCATGTGGATTGACTTGAAAATAGGCTAGTAAACTTTCTATGTTTTCTTCTCCATCAATTACAAATTTATCTCTTCTCGCTACCTGCTGAGTAGTACCAGTTTGCAAAAAATCGCTTCGATTCGTCTTAATTTCCATCTATTCATTGGCGTTAAATGGGGATACCTTTCATTAAATAATCTGCAGGTCCTCTCCACAACTCTTAGACTTTCGCCGTGAATGTAAGATTCAAAATATATTTATTGGAGTAATTATCTCTGGGATTCATTTTAACTGTACGTCACTATTGAATAAAATAATAACAATACGTTGATATTTTGATTTAAAAAAACTTGTTCTTTTTTTTTCTAGGTTCGCTTGATAAAATGCAAAGCCAACGTTTTTTAAATTGCATTGAATATTGACATATCTTTACAAAGATGTTAATAACTTTAAAAGTAAAGAAGATAGGTATAGGGAATGCTAGTATAAATAAAAGCAGAATTAAATTCTGCGTCCGAATAGGTAAAAATATACCGGGTATTCCATTTAAGAAAAACGAGATATATTGGTTTAAATTTGACCAAATGTGGTTTGAAATTATGAACACCCTTATCTTATTTTTTCAAAAATAACTCATCATTGGATACCGTCAGGTATTGACTATATGTAGCCAAAATTACAATCCTTCAATTTTATTTTAGTCGGAGATATGTATTTTTAAAGTGAACTCTGAAAAAGCACAAAATTTTAAAAAATATTAATTATCTCGAAAACGCTTAAATTTGGACGTTATGTTACTTAATAATTTTTTTCACAGAATTTTATACAAAATCTAAATACTTATTAAAAAATATAGTATTCCATTTGAAATAAGGAAGTTGGTGTTGACTTCCGGTATAACCGGAAGTCGTATAATCTTGAACATATTTTAATTAAATACTTGATTACATAAGCCATGAAAATTTCATAAAAATACATTCACTAGAAGTCCATAAACTTTTGATGTGCGATTTCGGTGGGACACCCTGTATAGAGTACCTAAATATTCTATCAAATAAATCTTGTATTTATTTTCAGATCATAAATCCAAAGAAAAAGGTAACATATTAATCATTTAAGTCTTTATCAATTTATGTATACTTTTATTTCATATTATACAACTTTCTCCTTCCTATCCTGTGTTATTTCTTTTGTATGCCATGTCTATATGTTTTTTGTTTTTTCTTGACTTTATGTTTTTCTTTCTCTTTCTTTATAATTTTCGTTAACTGAAAAATTAAAAACTTCTCCTTATTTATACTCGTATTCTACATATAATTGATCTATCCGAATCATAATAACTTTAATTCTAATTTATATTCCTTTTTTTTCCATTATGTACCATATATGGTTACTTCTTATTTCATTAATAAATATTTGTATTATTATGTATTTCAGATGATAAATCAAAGGAGAAACATGGTAAGCATTATTTTAATGCCTAAATTATCTATAGAATAATACTTACTTTATTTCTTAGATCATAAATCCAAAGAAAAAGGTAACACTTAATTAAATACCACCATTTCAAATGTGAAACTTTCCTGTGATCATTTTTTAATTATTTTCCATGTTATATTCATATTTTCTCACCTTCCCTATCTATGATTTTCATTGGCGTCCCTCATAGTATTTGTTACTGCATAGGTTTTAAAAATTTTCGTTATCCTGGCATCCTTCATCCACCTGTTCTATTTGAGTTAACTATTATTCAGTTTTTGACATATTTTCTTTTTCATTGAGTGTTTTCTTCTTTGTTATTTCCCGAATTCATAAATCTATTTCTATTTCTTTCAGATGATAAATCAAAGGAGAAACATGGTAAGCAATATTTTTATAGTACCTAAATATTCTATAAAATAATACGAACTCAAATTTTTAGATCATAAATCCAAAGAAAAGGGTAACATTTTATTAATTATCTTTTTGCAGCTTACACTTTTTAGTTTTATTACCTTATTAACTAATTCAAATTCGTTTTCTTTATAAACTTATACTGCATACAAATATTCTATCAGAATCATCATAACTGTTGTTCTACTTTCTCATATTCTTTGCTATTTGTTCAATTAAAATTTTTATTGTTGTATATTTCAGATGGAAAATCAAAGGAGAAACATGGTGAGCATTATTTATAAAATACCTAAATGTTCTGTAAATTAATATCTACTTTAATTTTTAGATCATAAATCAAAAGAAAAAGGTAACCTTTATATATTTACCTTTTCATCATATCAGGTGTAACCCTTACATTTTTAGTTTTATTTCTTACTATGCAATTTTATCTATTAATTCACTTTTTGTGTTAATTTATTATTATTATTTTATTTCATGCAAAGTAATACTTTTTTTCCTTTTCATGTTTTTCTTGGTCTTCACTTATAGCACTAAAATATTATACAGGATGTCCCACCGAAACCGCACATCAAAAGCCATCAAAATTTCATAAAAATACATTCACTAGAAGTCCATAAATATATGCATTTTAGTGTGATAATAATTATATTTAGGTATAAACAAGAATTTTAGAGAAAAAAATCGTAACGTTGTCAATGTTAAGCAATTTATGGAATAATAACTCTTTGATAATAATAATAATAAACACGCCATTTTTAATTTATGTTATCTATTAGTTCTTTAAATAAAATGTTTATTATTGTAAATTTCAGATGGTAAATCAAAGGAGAAGCATGGTAAGAGTTATTTATAGAGTACATACGTATTCCATGAAATAATACTAACTTTAATTTTAGATCATAAATCCAAAGAAAAAGGTAACATTTTATTTATTTACATTTTCACTATTTTAGGTGTAAAGCTTAGATTTTATCAATTGCTTTATATCATTTTTTATTTCTTTATTATGTTTCATATTAAGTCCATATTTTCTGTTCTTCCTTGTTTAGTTCTTCTTTCTATTCTATTGTATTTTCTTTATTGCATTAAAAATACTTTTCTAATCTGTTGTTGTATTTCGCAATATTCTTTTTAACATTACGTTAATTCTGTTTTATTACTATTTTAATTAATATGTTTATAACAATGTATTTCAGATGATAAATCAAAGGAGAAACATGGTAAGCATTATTTATAAAGTTTGTTATGTTCTGTGAAATAATACTAACCTTTATTTTTAGATCATAAATCTAAAGAAAAGGGTAAGCTTTTGATTATTTATTTATCACTTTAGTTGTAAACTAAATTAGAAATAAACTGGAATTATTTCCGTTCGGGTGTTTTCTTGATACTTTTTCACGCTAGGTTCTTATTTTTTTATCTATATTTTTCTTAGGCATTCCTTAGTGTTTTTCCATATATTTAAAAATACTTTTTTCGGTTTTCCTGTGTCCATGAAGCTGACTTGTAAATCATGTAGCTGGCGTTCTGTGTTTAACGTTTTGTTCTTTATTTGTTATAACACATATTTCACTACTGAAAATAAGTAGAGGCCTTACTTTTTTTAAGTTACCTGTTAATAGAGTTTTTGGTATTTTAATTACCAAAATATAAGAAATTTGTATCAAGATCGTAAATTGTTGCAGACATATTTAACTACTCAATTGTTTGATTTCAGTTTAGTTTTTTGATTTTTGTGAGTTACGTGAAGATAAACTTGATTAATTAATAAAGCACTAAACACTTTTCCTCACACTTTAGTTTAATTTAATTAATTAATCAGTTTAGTTGATTAAAATTGATACAAAAGAGTCAAATTAGAGAATTTCCATTTGTTAATAATAAGATTACTCCTATGATTTTATTAATTTTTCTAATTTATTTCACCTTCTACCCTTAGAATTGCATTGTGCATTACTTTTAATCTATTTGATTGGAAATACAAGACAAAAAGATAATATATTTATGTCTGTTATTTATTTCTTTCTGTTTGGTTTATGTTAATTTCCTCTTAATCCCAACACTGAACTACTAAACTTCATAATTTATTACTAGAAAATGCCGGTTTCATTTGATGAAAATGGACACGTCTTCCTTAATTTAACACATGTTCATGTCATGTCAACACTAATCACGATCAAGATACTTCACAAATTTCTCCTGTACGAAACTTTTAAGATATTTTTATGTTATTTACACATTTTATTAAAATAATAGAAAACAGTAACAACTTCACAATTTAGTACTAGAAAATGTAGATTGTTGCTGTTCTTTATTTTTTTTTACAAAATTTGTAAATAACATAAAGATTTAAATCAAATTAAGGAATTTATTAATGGTTGAGGCGTTATTTAAAAAGTGACTCGAGTTTCGATCAACAGCTGATCATTTTCAAACTTAAAGACTTTAAGTTTCACCTGTTGATCGAAACTCGAGTCACTTTTTAAATAAATAGTGTTATTTATTTAAATAAATTAAGTAAGGCTATTTTAAACAAATATAGCCTTCATTTTCTAGTACTAAATTATGAAGTTGTTACTGTTTTCTATTATTTTAATAAAATTTGTAAATATCATAAAAAATATCTTAAAATTTTCGCACAAGAGAAATTTGTGAAGTATCTTGATCGTGATTAGTGTTGACATTTAACATGACATGACTTTAAGTTTCACCTGTTAATCGAAACTCGAGTCACTTTTTAAATAACGCCTCAATCATTAATAAATTCCTTAACTTGATTTAAATATTTATGTTATTCACAAATTTTGTAAAAAAAAATAAAGAACAGCAACAATCTACATTTCCTGAATACAATACATGAATCAAAAATATAATTCTGTATATTATTTTTTTTTTTATTTCAGAAGACAAATCTAAAGAAGGTAATATAAAATATTATTTCGACTCATAATGAAGAAATTTTCCTATATATTTCATATAATATGTCCTTAATAATTGTAATTATGGAACATATTTTTGACAGACAAGCACAAAGTTTATTATGATTTCTAGATTTTGAACTTATAAATTACTTTTTTTATTATATCAGGCCACCATCATGGCAGCAGTGAAGACACCAATGAAGGTACATTTTCCTAATATTTTATTAACTTAAATTAAAGAATTAGTGTTGTTAAAAGCAAGGGAAATGATACCACGTGCAAAATTTATTTAACTAAGATAAGATAGCGAAATTTCGATTAGAGTTTTGTTTATAGGATATATAAATATATATAAATAAATTAATAATTAAAATTGTGAAATAATTGCTAAAAAATATTATAAACAATAAAATAATAATAATTTCCAGACTTTAGTGTTACATATAACTTATAATTCTAATTGTAGCAGGTCACCAAAATGGCAGCAATGAACACAGCAATGAAGGTATTTGTAACAATAAAATATACAGGATTAGGAGAAATTGCCAGAACGGTCGATTATTTCAAAAGATACAGGAGTTAGCAAAAAATGTCTTCTATAAAAGTTGAAAAAGCTTTAAAAAATTTATTTATCTGCAATCAATTGGAATATACAGAGTGGCCGACAAAATTATGGCGAATTACATCTATTTAAGTGAAACACTCCGTATTACTATTTATTTTGATAGTCCTGTCAATTTTTAACATATTCATTAAAGATACATTATACCTAATATCATTAGTTTTCTAGATATCGACGTTTAAAATAATAATGAATAACAATGCGATATTCGAAAGTAATCGTTAGTTACCTGAAAATTAGGTAAGACCTTGCTTTAAAAGACAATCTAAAATTTGAAATACTAACTAATCTTAATAGTCATATCAACCCAGAACATTTTTTAAATAAAATCTAACCTAGGAATCATAATTACTGTGTACAACACATTTATTAAATTTTTCGATATTATTGTAAGTTACACTATACCACAATGTAATATATTTGATTTTTAATTGATTTCAATATTAATTTGTTAAATGTTGATTCAAAAATTATTCTAATAATTTTCTAAATACTTATGAATTTCATTAATTAATTGAAACACCTCTTAGATACGAATTAATTTGATTTTTATCTCCAATAAAAATTTGATTAATGATCAAAATATATGATATTGCTGACCACGATTTAATATATTGTAAGATGCTAGTTACAACTTCCAAATACCAGAACTCCAGAGCTGCTATGATGTAATTCTATTAAAATTTATTATATTTTGAGCTTTTATAATATAAGTGGAAAAACAGTAACAGCTATTTATGCCTGACTGTTCTTCGTCTACTGTTATATATATTTTTAGTTAGTTTAATAAATGAAGACATTATTATTATTAAGTTTTATAGAATACAAAAGAAGCTTATATAAAAAATGTTGGTAAACGGTACACAGCTAAATATACTACCAATTATCGTTTATAAATTTATAAAAATGTTTTCCCTTAGGAATATCAAATGCAGACTCAACTAGTGAGAGTGGTAAGATTTTCTAGCGTTGTTAACAATATATAATGTAATTAATAATTAATTTACTTTTACTTTTAGGTTTAAGTGGTAGCGATAGTAATGAAGGTGAGCACTTATATTTCAATTCTACCTTAATTAAATCGAAAGAAATGAGTAAACTACTGAATCAATTTATTTGGTAAAATGATTTTCTTCAATGTAGAATGTAATATGATGAAGGGCTGTTATTATAGTAATAGTTTCAAATATTAAATAATAAAAACTGAAGGAAACATTAAAACTTTGGTTATAAGTGTAATAATAATCAAATTAATTTATTCTAGATTCCAGCAGTAATGAAAGTGGCGTTGGTGAGTAATTTTATAATTTAAATACCATTATTGCAAATGGCATTTATAATTGAATGTCTAAATGATATTATTTATTTCAACTTCATCTTCAAAACAAATTATTTTTCTTATTTTCTCCTTTGCTATTTTCTTTGTTTTCTGTTTATTTTCCCTAATCTCTCTTTAAGTATTTTGTGCCTTTTTCCTTTTAGTCTTCTCCATTATTTACAATATTTTCCATCATCATTTATAACTATTACATGTTTATATTCGTTATTCTTTATTTTGCTTGTTTACGAATCTGTAAATTATTATTATTAAATTTCATTGGATATCTTTTATAGTTGTCCTAAAAAAATGTATTTCTTCTCACATCTTTAATCGTTCTTTCCTAATTTTTATGTAACTCATCACCATCTTCTTTCTGTAAGCTAAGTTAAACCATATTTTTTTAAATATGTTTTTTAAGCGTAAATCTTATTTTATTATTTATTTAAAGCTATTCCACAATTCCTTAACATTTACATTTATTATTTGTATTATTCTAATTATTATATTCTTAATAGTAGTAGTAGTATTCGGCTATAGACTAAGTAAATGAGCTTATTACTAAAGGATCACCCCCGTCACCAATAATTGTATACCACTGATGAATGGTTCCGGTCACCCATCCAATTACTGACCTGAACTAACGTAGCTGCACTCTCGCTAACACTAGTTCGGCCACAAACGTATGCGCCCACCACCTGCGTTTTTATACTTAATATTACTTTGGAAAATGCCTCTTATTTATGCATCATGTAATTTACCCATTCTCAATATTACTATTCCTTACTCGTTACTCCTTTCAACTTCTTTGATTTGTATCAATTATATTGTCATTTCGTCTGTAAATGGACTATCACCAAGTCTTTCTGCCCGTCTCTTTATATAGTTAATATAAAATGCTTCTACTTCGCTATACATGTAGATAATATTGAAAGATTTACCGTTTAAATTTTTAGTAATTAATTAATTTTCTCTTTCTAATTCTCTTCTGCTTTTCACTCCTACATCTCGCGTTCTTTATTCTATTGGTCGAATTAACACTTAATGGTTTTCTTGCCTGTGTTGTTTTGTTAATTCTTTGTCTGATGTATTTATTAATTCCTTTCTCATGTGGTTAAGTTAAAGAAGAAGATATTTTCGCGTTCTATCCTATTTTTTCTCTGCCAATTACGTTACCAATACCCCAATAACCAAATGCATCACCATATGCCAAGAATAATGTATAATAGATTATTTTTTCACCTTTATAGTGATTGACTGGATTCATCTAATAATAATAATATGATATTTTATGTATGCGTCATAGTTATAAATATACTTTCAAAAATAATTTTGTCTTACAACGTATAATATAATTAATTGTTCATTCACTTTAGATTCAAGTAGCAGCAGTGATGATGGTGAGTAATTAAATAAGTCTAATGTTACTACAATGGAAAGAAGATATAGGCCAATTAATGAACTAGAACGAAAGTTATCTTTTTGTAAAGAAAGTCATACAGATGAGAAATGTTGTAATAACATTTAATTATAATAGTTACATCATATTTCATTAAGACCTTTTATTAATATTACAAATTAATAACTAATTTACTTTAGATTCCAGTAGCAGTGATGATGGTAAATACTAGTATAATTAAATGATACAGCGATTAAAGTAATTTTGTAAAATTGAGTAACTTTTGTTTTTTAAATTATATAAAGATAGCTATATAACAAAAATACACTGAAAATAAAGTTTTTATATTACACAAGAATTAACAATTTATTCACTTTAGATTCCAGTAGCAGTGGTGATGGTAAGTAGATAAATTATTAAAAGTCATTACTATAAAAGTAATGATCATTCATTATATAAACAGTTTTTAAAAATATATTTTTAAATATTAAAATAATTTTGCATATCTAATAAATACCACACTAGAAATAGAGAGAGTTTAATTAAAATTAAGGCATTCATTGAAATAAAAATCAAAATGGGGTTGATTAAATGATCACTTAAATCGGTGATGAAGTGTTTTTAAAATATCTTGATTCATTTAAATACTGTTTTTTGTTTTACTTTTCACATCTCACTGGAAATGACTGTGGAACAAAATACAAGAATTTTAATTAAATTATCTATACTTAAAATCTGCTTAACCAGCATCATAAATATTAATTATGGTTACCAATGCTTACCAACTTCTCTTCTACTTCATAATTAATTAAATAAAATAATCACAGAATACTGATTGACTTCCTAAATCATCATAAAAATGTTTTTTTTTAATCAAAATTGGAGTTCTGAAAACATTTTATAGTTTCTTATTTAGAAACTAAACTCATCAAAATTTTTCTATTTCCTATAATAATTCTGATTATTGTGACCAATATTTTAAATAAAAAAAGAACTAGCAGCCTGAATAATATTTAATTATTACTTTTAGATTTAAAGGATAACGGCAGTAAAGGAGGTTAGTATACAGTAATTTAATAAAATTAAATTATAAATAAATTTAAAATACAATAATTATGTATTTACTAAATGTGTATCGGATAAGATAATCTGCTAATTCAGTTGTAAGAGTCAAACAAAATAAGAATACTTATTCTTTGACTGTCCAGTAACGCAGCTTTTAAATATTATTTAGTTGCCCCGCCACATTTTGTAATGCACTTGTTTAGAATTTATGGCATGTTATCAATCAAGTAATGTATAACTGCCTGTAGTATATCGTCCCAAGCTTCTTGAATCAATAACTAGAGATCGTGTAAGTTATCTGAAGGGTGTGGTAAATTACACAGACGCTTACCGATCGCATCCTATGTATGGGACATATCAGGCGACCGAGCAGTCCATGGGAAAAGGGCAATGTTAGCTTCTTCTAAAAACGTATTGTAGCCCTTGCCATTTAAGAGAGCGCATTATCCTGTTGGAAAATGGTATTTTCCAGCCCCTGAAGATATGGATACGCAACGGGTTCTAGCACATTGGCAATGTAACCAGCTGCGTTTAAGTTTTCGTCAATAAAGACAAAGGGTGATCGCTACCATAACATATTGCACCCCTTGTGTGAAGACTTTGTTCGTTCCACAAACAAATATTCCATTTTTACGTTCTCCACGCATCCATCTGACCCTTCTACGACCACCGTGGGTCCACCGGCAAAATCGGGACACAATTTGATGTAATCCTTGCGCCCAATTCGTTCTATCGTTGCTCCATTTTAGTTTGCGAAGACGGTGAAGTCGTGTAAGACGTACACATAAAAATGGTCGATATGAACACAGTCCAAAATTGATATTTTGGGTCCTAAACCTCTCATCCAATCATCATTTGCAATTGATCGAATTGTTTAATATCTGTTCTAGTCAAGAATCTTAAGCTCCTTTGGAATCTCTAGTCTTCCAGGAATATCTAGATCCAGGACGACGTTGTTGAACACCTTCATTGGACCATTTGGACCAATATCTTAATATTGTTGTAACATTTCGGTTTACACGACAAGCAATTTCTCTTAGAGAAAGTCCGGCCTCTCCCATGCCAATAATACGGCTACGTTCAACATCAGTTAATTGGAAAAAATATTGATGTTGACGTACTCTTGGAGTTGTTCTCAAGTTCAGAAGGAAATCGTGAACAAACAAATTTGCAAACAAACAGTCAAGTACAGGCTGGCTGATTTATTTTTTCCAATTTATCGTTACTAAGTGCGATTGAAAAAAACGAACTACTTGCTAGATTTTATTTAAATTTTAATCATTCATGAAAATAATTCTGCAATTTTATAGAAGTGTTTTATATATTATAATATTATATGGCAATTGATAATTTATTGCAGGGTACGCTAGGGAAATAAATAATTTGATTATCCTAATTAATGGCGGCAGGTCAAGCTTGGGTAATAAATAACGTAGTAGGCTAGGTCAAGAGTCCGTTAGGACAATTAATAATTTATTACCCTAGGTTAAAAGTCCGCTAGGTCGATAAATTATTCATTATGATAGGTGAATGAAGGATTTAAAATTTATTGAGATATGTGAAGTGATTTCTAAGAAAAATTAAAACAAAACATTGTGGTGGGTAAAGAGCACACTAGGGTAGAAGAAAAAAGTCTTGTCATAAGTCAAGAGGTCACTGTGGTACTGAAAATCTAATGAGATATGGCAAAAGAGTGTTGGGATAATGATTTTCTTGGAATAGTGTGCTGTTCGTTCCAAAATAAATCTTTTTAAAGTAACTTATATATTTTATTTATGGAAGGTACTAACAACATTTACAATACAGTTAAAGCTAGAAAAAGGAAAGTCTTCTTTATTATCTAATAATATCGACACATTTTGTGCTAGAGCAATTGTTTCCTAACTGAAAATGTGTTTGCCATTTTAAAAATAGAGAATAATATTTAAAATACATAGATTTCTTTAACTCACCTTTCTATTACTTAAGCATGCACACAAATTTCATTTAGATGTATCTTGACTTATTTATATTTTCTCTTTTTTGAGTTAGAAATAACGAAAAACTAAATAATTACTTAGGACATATTTTATAGAAATTTTATAAATTCTCATTGTTTGTATTTTATTAAGAAACAATATGAGTTAGCCTCAAAAAAAACATAAAATAAACAAGTTATATAATTATACATATCATAGATGTCAAGAAAGAGTCAATTGATAAGCGATAAAATTTATTTATCGTATTATAATGAATCAATTCTATTATCAAAACAATTTAGGGAAAGTACTAGGATGAATAAATCACCATATTTAACAGTTTTCGAAATATATACTTTTTAAGAAAACGAAAACATTATTTTCTTTATTTTTCAAATTTCATTAAGAAACTATAAAAACAAGCCTTAGGAAATAATAAAATAAACAACTTATAAAGGATCATTCTAGAAAACTATATAAATTACAAAAAGGCATGTGTTAAATAAATGTCTCGGATCTTTTCATACATGCTCTAGAAGTTTTAACAATATTAATAATAATGCAAGGTATAATCATTAAGCAGACAATATAATATCAATATGTGTTCGAAATTTTTACTTTAAGAAACTCATAAAATCTCTGTTTTAGATGATCACAGCGATTCTAATTCTTCTGATGATTCCGGAAATTCATCTAATGGATCTGATAGAAATAATCGTAAGTGAATATCATATAGGAACTTGAATATATGAGTCTTTATAAATAAAGGCAGAATATATAAATTCGATACTTTACTTTAACCACAATAGAAGTATTAAATGACTACTGTTCTAAATTATGTATAAATATTAATATACAAATTTATTGTGTTTTTATTAAATTAACTATTCCTTTTAGATGATGGTTCTAACAATTCTGAAAATTCATCTGAAAGTTCCAATGAATCTGGATCTGGTAAGTACCATATATTATTTTAATTAATATATACTGATATATAAAGATAGAAATTACACACAAATAATACGTTAATGAACTAGGGTAGAAATCTTTTAAATTTAAAGATAGCAATTAATTAAAAGTTGATATGAAAAGAACATAAATAAATATATTTTTTGTATTTGTTTCTCATTTATGTATAACTTGGTGAAATAGTGTGTTAGTAATAGGTAACTACCCATTGAATATATTTTTTATTAATAATGGTTTGGTTGGCACCTATTGGTTATACACTCCCATATTATTCGTGGAATCGATTCTAGCAAGTGATCGATAATTCCTTGGGGATACAATACCCCAACAATCTGTAATTTGTGCTGAAGAACTTGCAGTGTGCGTGGGAGAGGCTTTAGAGTTTTTTAGTCTTCACACTATAATTTTCCATACATGTTCAATAGGAAACGTTCAAGAGATAGGGGTGACTATTGCAAGATATTGATGATAATCTTCGCAAATCGGTCCATAGAAACTCTATCAATATGGGGATGGGCATTGTCTTGCTTCCAACTGCTGAGGAAAAAACATATTTGGGGTTTTTTCACTTCATCAACATACCACTGGATAAACACGAAACAACATCTACTTCCATAAGTTATAGTACTCCATACCAAGATTCCTACAGTTGCACAGGCCTCCCAACAAAAAAATTCATGTGGCGATGTTCCCTTTCTTCTGACCCTTATATGGCCATTATGCATCCCCAAATAAAATCACTACACATCCACCTAGAGTGGTAAGTTCCAGTGCAGCCGCCACATACACCACTCTAAACGTTGTTGTCAATGCAAGTGGTAACACAAGATGTAGCCAATAGGATTGCAAGGCTTTCGCCTTGATTCTGCGGTAAACCATTCAAAGGATTACAGAATGCGCTTCGATAGCTAATCGTAGATTTTTCAATTGATTTGGTGCTAGAGAATCGGTCTTTTGTTGCCATAAGTCGATAATCACGATCTTGAACCTCATGTGTTCTCCTTTGCCTACGGCTCCTCTTCTGCGACGTTTCTGACCCTCTCTAGTTTTTGTCTGATAGCAGCCGCTGACGGTGGATTGATTGATGGTGGAACGATACAAACGATAAAAAGCAAAAGCATTAGAGAACCGAAAAAAATTTTTACGGAGGATTTAATTCATTTCCATTGGTTCTTATTCTTAAGAAGTGCAAAAATGGAAGAAAACCCGGTGGGTATCGTCCAGTCTGCCTGCTCGACGTAGAAGGAAAGGTGGTGGAGAGGCTACTGGCGGACCGAGTTAGGGCCGCCATCGAAGAGGACGGTGACCTGTGCCCACATCAATACGGATTCATCAGGCGGGGTTGGTCCTGTGGGTTGTGGGTGAAGTCCCTCGCGAACGAGAAACCGGTCAGGTGGAGTAGTACTGCCTTGCCATAGCGTTGGTAAGCATAGGATAGGTCCTTGGTCCGCTCCTCTAGACTATGTCATTCAACAGAGTATTTGGGATGCCCTTCCGGAGGAAATAAATAGAACTAGTGGGTTTCGCAGATGACCTCCTATGGTTATAAGGAGGCCAAGAGGCAGGACTTGCGCAGCTAAAGACGGCCACGGCTGAGGCAGTGTCGATGGTGGCCGGTTGGTTGAGTATGATAGGTATTAGTGTGGCGGCCTGGATGCCGAGACGGAGAACGGAAAAGACGAAGGGGGAAAGAGTAGAGCTCCTGGCACAGTGTTACCGATCTGATGGTTGCAGCTAGGGCCTCTATATACAGGGCCGTGAGGAGGGGCGTTCCCAAAGGCTATTGAATACTTGGCCGGCAACATTGCTGGGCACAGTTCTTCGTTTACAGCGAACAGGTCCTCGGAAGAAAAAAAGTCATTGCCACATCCACATTGATCCACATGAATAAAAATTCAATCAATTGCTATCTTTTAATAATTAAAAATTAAATTTGTGTGCCAAATTTAGTAAAAAAAAATCCTACCCCTTGTTAGTATTGCTAATTTCCAAGCCATATAGTATATTAAAATAATTATTATTTTGATTAAAACAACTATTTGTTTTAGATGATTTTAATGATTCTAACAATTCTGAGCATTCTTAAGTTTCGACTTTCGTCAAAAGTCGTACACATTGTAATATATTTATATATTATAATAAATTATAATGGTTAAAAACATAGTAGTGTGTTTTATTCAGTGTTCAAGTTAATATCATTTAAATTCATGTACCAATATTTTAAATACTCAGTGACATGGAAATCGCAACATCGATAACAGATAGGAACTTTACATATTCATTTTTAATTTCCAATGGGGTATTGTTAAAAATAGAAGTATTGATAAGAAAATAGTTATTGCTAATAATAAGGTGGTTCGTCCCTATTCATGCTACCAATTCTAGCAGGTAATAATAATCTCCTAAGGTATTGTATCCGAATAACAACCTGCAAATAGTGCTGAAGAGCTTGCTCCGTCTGCAGGGGATGATGTAAATCCTTATTCTTTTCCCTATTATGTCCCATACATTTTCAATGGGCGAAACATCAATCGAGGTGGCCATGGTAAGATATTGACAATACCTAGACTAAATAGGTGCATAGAAAATCTTGCAATATGAGGATGGACAAGACTTGAAAAGTTCAAACTCCTGAAAAAACAGAGAATATTAGTTTCTATCACCGCATCCCAAAATCGCTGGGCGTTCATATTGCCTCAGATAGATACCAAATGAGACATACTTTCATAAGATACCATAATCTCTACAATTTTATGCAGGGGCCTCCCAACAGAAAATTCCATGTTGCAACGTTCTCAAAGTCTTCTTATCTGGGTACACACGGCCCCAAAAAGAATCGGCATTAATCAGATAATAATTTTAAAATACGAAAACATTTCGTAAATCTACAACAATGAGTCTTGCTAAGCTACAAAATAAGTAACTTATTCAAACAACTACTTCTTCTGCAAGTACCTCGATACATATTGCATGATACAAAAGTAATTTGCTTATTACAAATATTGCACTTATCAAAACAACAATGGTTTGAATGTATTTATTTTTATAAAATAAATTTTAAAGGATTAATTAAATATACGTTAAACAGTTTGTGAGTGCGAATGGTGTGAGAAAATTTGAAAGACTTCAATAAATTTTATTATTGGGATTAGTCACCAGACGCCACCACACAAAACGTTGATGTCGATGTTAATCCATTAGTGGCAACATAGGATGTGATCCATAGGATTGGAGCCAACAGTTATGTCTCTGCGGTAAACCATTCGAAAGTTTAAAGGATATTATTCGTTATCTAACGACGAATCAGCAATTCATATCGTTGCCATAATTTCAATATAGGGGTCTTGAACCTCATTTGTTCTTCTTTGTTCCCCAGTTGCTCTGTTGCAGCGTTCCTGATCCTCTTTAGTTCATGCTTTACAGCATAGTCTGACAGTAGATTGTTTTAGGTTAAGGCGATTAACAATTTCTTTTATCGAAAAACAAACAGCACTATGCAACTTCTGTCGAATTATCTTTCAAGTAAGTCAAAAGAGCTGATTGTGACTCATGCATTTTCGTACTAAGAAGCGTATAGCAATTAATATCTATCTCGTTCTATCATCATCCTATGATAACCGAGACAGAATGAAATGAATTCTAATTTCTCCAATATAGAGCGATAAGTTACAGTCAGCTCTTAGCAGTTCGACTATAATTGTCATGTTGGCTCTAGCCGTAATCATACTTTTACAGCAAACGATAAAAATAGAAAAAACTGAAAGACTTGTCATTACCACTATATCCATATGAAGGAAATTTTAATCAATTGCTATCTTTTAATAATTGAACGTTTATGTTAAGTTTGGTTACAAATATCCTATCCCTTCTTGATATTGGGGTTTTCATGTCATTTAGTATATTAAAACATTATTTATTTTCATTTAAAAAAAAACTATTTCTTTTAGATGATTCCAATGATTCTGGCAATTCTGAACATTCTGCTGAGAGTTCAAATGGATCTGGATCTGGTAAGAATATTACTTTAATTAACATATACTTAAATATATAAAAATTGTATATATATATACATATATAAAGTTAAACTGATAAACAAAGGTTGAAACATTAATGTAAGGTTAATTTTTATTATAATAATCATTTTTATTAAATAATTCTAATGGTTCTAACAAATAATTGTTATTTCATGAATTAGTTTCTCATGTAACACGTGGTGAAACATTTTTAATACAGAAAAAACACAATTTATGCTATTTCTAAATAATTGTTAGTTAATTTTCGCCAACCACGTAATTATTCAAGTAATATTTATTACTATGTATTTCAGGTGGTAAATCAAAGGAGAAACATGGTAAGCATTATTAATAAAGTACCTGAATGTTCTATGAAATAATATTGAATTCATTTTTAACATCATAAATCCAAAGAAAAAGGTAACATTTTATATATGTATCTCCATGCCAGGTGTAAAGCTTATATTTTTTAGTTTTATTTCTTACTGTAAAATTTTAATTCTCCTTCATTTTTTGTGCTAATTTCTTATTATTATAATTATTTTATTTCATCCAATGCAATAGTTTTTATCCTATTCATGTTTTCCCTTATAGTTTTATGTTATGGCATATATTTAAAGATAGTTTTCAGACCTGCAATACTCATCATTACTGTCGTTCTATTTTACCTTTTTCTCTTTTCTATTTAGTTTATGTTGCTTTATTAGTTCTTTAAATAATATTTTTATTACTTTGAATTCCAGATGGTAAATCAAAGGAGAAGCATGGTAAGCATTATTTTATAGAGTATCTAAGTATTATATCAACTAATATTTATTTTAATTTTTAGATCATAAATCTAAAGAAAAAGGTAATTTTATTATTTACATTTTCATAATTTCAGGTGTGAAAGTTGCAGTTTTGTTATTTAATGCCAAAGCGTTGGCTTGCTCAACAAGTGATTTGTTTTGTAATCTTAAAAAGACTCTTTGTTGTAGATTTAGAAATGTTTTCTGATTTTTAAATTATTAGTTTATTTTCTACAACGACTTAAGGAATTTAATACATTTTAATTTTAATATATATTTTATCAATTGTTTCGTTTGTTAATTTCTTAATTATTTTCCATGTTAGCTCTGTTTTCTATCTATATGTTTCTTTGTATTCCCTTATACTGTCTTGTTATTGCATAGTTTTAAAAACACTTTTCTTGATTCCTGAGGCATCCAGTTATACAGATAAACTATTAAGTATTTTTATTGAACACTTTTCTTCATTATCCTTGTTTTTTAATCAATTAGCCTATCTAAACCATGGTAACTGTTGTTCTATTTATCTGTTTATGTTGCTTTAATATTCCTTTTAATTAATATTTTTATTACTATGTATTTCAGATGATAAATCAAAGGAGAAACATGGTAAATATTATTTATAAAGATGATTATGTTCTGTGAAATAATACTAACATTATTTTTTAGATCATAAGTCTAAGGAAAAAGGTAATATTTTGTTTATATATTTACCTCTTTATCTTTTAGTTTTATTACATTCATGATAGCTGTATAGACGCAGAAATACAGAAATGATGATAAAAGTATTTTTAAACATATGAAAATATTTTTAAACATAGCAAAAAGTATTGTAGAAATATTTCCTTTGGGTCTTAATTTCTTAATTCTTTTTCATGTTAGATCCATATCATCTTTCCTTCTCTGGCTCTATCTATGTTATTTAGGCTTTTCTTAGAGCTTTTTCATATGTTTAAAAATACTTTAATCGTTATTTCTGTATTTCTACGTCTATCTAGCTATCATGTAACCGAAGTTTTGATTTTTACGTTTATACTGCCTTTCTTAATTTGTTATTATACATATTTCACTACTAATAATAAGTATAAGCCATACTATCTTCCTTTTAAGTTGTCTGTTAATAGAGTTTGTGGTATTTTTATTACCAGAATATGAGAAATCTATAGCAAGATACAACGAATTGATGTTATGGTAAAACTTTGCACTATTTAATTGTTTATTTTCAGTTCAGTTTAATAAATTAATACAAAGAATCAAATGTGAGAACTTCCACATGTTTATAATAAGATTCCTCCTAGAATTGTATTATTGTTTCCAATTTATTTCAACATCTATAATTATAATTACTTTGTCCATTACATTAAAACTATTTGATTGGCAGCGTAAGAAAAAAGATAAAATATATATAAGTCTATCATTTATTTCTTTCTGTGTGGTTTATGTTAATTTCTTCTCAAACTCAACTACTGAAATTCATAATGTAGTACTAGAAAATGAAAGTTTCATTTGATAAAAATGGACACGTCTTCCTTAATTTAAGAAATGTTCTTGACATGTAAACACTAATCACGATAAAGATATTTTACAAACTTCTCCTCTACAAAATTCTTGAGACATATTTGCAATTAAAAAAAAAGAGTACAGTAACAAACTACATTTTCTGAATACAATACATAAATCAAAAATATAATTGTGTATATTATTTTCTTTTTATTTTAGAAAACAAATCTAGAGAAGGTAATCAAAAATATTATTTCGACTCATGATGAAAACATTTTCTTATATATTTGACATAATGTGTTCTTTAGAATAATTTGTAGTTATCGAACATATTTTTGACAGAAAAACACTATGTTTATTATGATTTATAGATTTTGAACTTATCAATTACTTTTTTATTATATCAGGTCACCATAATGGCAGCAATGAAGACAGCAATGGAGGTACATTTTCCTAATATTTTATTAATTTAAATTAAAGAATTCGCGTCGTAAAAGCAAGGGAAATGATGCCAATGTGCAAAATTTATTTAACTAAGATAGCGAAATTTCTATTAGATTTTTGTTTATGGGATATATAAATATATATAAATAAATCAATAATTAATAAATAAAAATGTGAAATAATTACTAAAAAAGATTATTATAATATAAACAATAAAATAATAATAATAACATTTTTAGACTTTACTATTACAAATAACTTATAATTATAACTGTAACAGGTCACCATAATGGCAGCAATGAACACAGTAATGAAGGTAAATTGATTTTATAATAATAGTTTGAAATTATCTGTATAAACATTTTTTATATATTAGAGAAATTACAAGAAAGGTCGATTATTTTAAAAGATACAGGAGTTCGCAATAAATGTCTTATATGAAGTTGTAGAGCTTTAAAAAATCTATTTATCTGCAATAAATTGAAATATACAGGGTGGCCCATAAAATTGTGGTGTATTAAGGTTACATTTTTTTAAATGAAATACACCGGATATTCCTATTTATTTTGATAGTCCTGTTTTAACACATTCATTAAAGATAGATTATACCTAAATTCATTAGTTCAAATAATAATGAATAACAATGCGATATTCGAAAGAAATCGTAGTTACCTCACAAATTAGGTAAGGCCTCAATGTAGAATACAACATGACAAGGGGCAGTTTTTATAGTTATAGTTTCAAATAGTTAATAATAAAGACAAAATAAAACCTTAAAACTGTGGTTAAAAGAGTAATAATAATCAAATTAATTTACTCTAGATTCCAGCAGCAGTGACAGTGGCGATGGTGAGTAATTTTATAATTTAAATACCACTATTGCAGATTCAAACATGAGTAAACCGTCATTATATTCATGATAGAAACGCATAAAAATTAAATATTAAAATTAATTTATCCTTTTTAATCCATATCCCAATAACCAAATTGATCATCACCAAATGTCATTAATGTATAATAGAATATATGTTCACCTTTAGAATAATTAACTAGAGATATCTAATAATAATGATACAATATTTTATGTATGCGTCATAGTTAGAAATATAATTTCAAAAATATTGTTTAGCTTTACAACAATATATAATGTAATTAATTATTCATTTACTTTAGATTCCAGTAGCAGCAGTGATGATGGTAAGTAATTAAGTTAAAGTCTAATGTTACTGCAATGGAAAGAAGAGATAAGACAATTACAGAAGTAGAACGAACTTTATCTTTATTGTAATGAAGTAATGTAAGACGTACACAAAAAATGGTCGATATGAACAGAGCCCATAAGATCCTATCTGGCGATAAACATATAAAATTGGTATTTTGGGTCTTAAACCTCTTATCCAATCATTTGCAATTGATCGAGTTGTTGAAAATCTGTCTCTTCTAGGCAAAAGTCTTAAGCGATGTTCTTTGCGATCTGTAGTTCGTCAGGAACGTCATCTCAACTCGGTTGTAACATTTCGGTTTGCATGATGAGCAATTCCTCTTCGAGAAAGTCCGGCCCCTCTCATGTCAATAATACATCCATGTTTAAAATCAGTTAACTGGAAAAAATTGATGTTGACGTACACTCGTGAACAGACGATTTGCAAAATTGGCAGTTAATTAAACACTGGTTGATTTATTTCTTTAAATTTATTGTTACTAAGTGCAACAACAAACAAAACAAGCCTAGGTCAAGGATACGCTAAGGCAATGAATAATTAATTACTCAGGTCAAGAATACGCTATGACAATAAATAACGTATTAGGCTAAGTAAAAAGTTCGCTAGATCAATAAATTATCTATTATGATGTAAATGCAGGATATTTCAAAATTTATTTAGATATGTAAAGTGTGTTCTAAAAAAATGAAAACAAAACATTGGAGTAGGTAAAGCGCACACTAGCGTAGTAGAAAAAAGTAATGGCATAATTCAAGACCTTACTGTGACAATGAAAATGTATTTAGATAGACCAGGAGTGTGTTGGTATACTGAATTTCTTGGAAAAGCAACTATTTTATTTATGGAAGGTACTAACTACTCTACATTTACAATACAGTTAAGGCTACATGTCTTTTTTTATTAATATATAATAATATAAATACATTTTGTGCTAGAGCAATTGTTTTCTAACTGAAAATGCTGTGTAACTATGTTAAACGTATAGAGGAACTTTATGAAATGATAAATAAAACTTTCTTTGTTAATATCGATTCAAGATGTATCACAAAGCTATGGCTTCAAACATCGAACATATTAAATGTATAGAATAATATTGAAAATACATAGGTTTCGTTAACGCATCCTTCTATTACAAATTCCAATTGTAAATATCTTCATTTGTTCATATTTTCTCTTTTTTTGAGTTACAGAAAAAACTAAAAAATTTAAATAAGACACATTTTATAGAAATTTTAAAAATCCTCATTCTTTGTATGGAAAGTACTATAAGAAATAGATCACCATTTTTTAACAAAGTTTTCTAAATAAATAACTTTTAAGAAAAAAAAACATATTTTTTTTCACTTTCTACATATTATTAAGAAACTATAAGAGCCAGTCAAGGAAATAATAAAATAAGTAACTAGAACTATAAAACTCTAGAAAACTATGGTAGCTACATTACAAAAAGGCATATGTTAAATAAATGTCTCGGATTTTGCCACACATGCTCTAGAAGTTTTAAGAATAGTAATAACAATTCAAGGTATAATCATTAAGCAGATTATATTGAAATATGTGTTCGAAATTTTGACTTTAAGAAACTCACAAAATCTCTCTTTTAGATGATCATAGCGATTCTAATTCCTCTGATGATTCCGGAAATTCTTCTAATGGATCTGATAGAAATAATCGTAAGTTAATAACATATACTTGAATATATAAGCCTTTATAAATAAAGGCAGTATATACAAATTCGATATTTTACTTTCAATCACAATAGAAGCATTAAATGACCACTAATCTAAATTATGTATACATATTAATGTATAAATTTATAATGTTTCTATTAAATTAAGTATTCCTTTTAGATGATGGTTCTAACAATTCTGAACATTCTGCTGAAAGTTCCAATGAATCTGGGTCTGGTAAGTACCATATATTATTTTTATTAATATATAAAGATAGAAATTACACACAAATATTAAGTTGATGAACTATGGTATGAATATTTTAAATTTAAAGTTAGCAATTAATTATAATTTCAAAGAAAAAGAAACAAATATAAAACATATATTATGTTTTGTATTTGTTTCTCATTTAACACTTAGTGAAACATTATGTTAATAATAGGTAGTTGATTAAATATATTTCTTATTAATAATGGGTTGGTTGGCCCCTATTGGTTGTACATTCCCCACCGAGAGCTGGTTGTGACTCAAGCATTTTCGTACTAAAAACCATATAATAATTAATATTAATATCGTTCTATCATCATCCTAGGATGACCGACACAGAATGAAATGAATTCTAAATCCTCCAATATAGAGCGATAAGTCACAGCCAGCTCTTAGTGGTTCGACTATAATTGTCACGTTGGTTCTAGCCGTAGTCATACTTTTAAAACAAACGATGAAAATGGAAAAGAGCGAAAAACCAAACACAATTTCGCAAAATATACACTTGTGAAAAATAGTAATTGCCACTTGATCCATATGGATGAAATTTGAATCAATTACTATCTTTTAATGGTTGAACGGTTATGTTACGTTTGGTTAAAAAATCCTACCCCTTCTTGATGTTGGGATTTTTATGCCTTTTAGTATATTAAAAAACTAATTATTTTCATTTAAAAAAAACTATATCTTTTAGATGATTCTAATGATTCTGGCAATTCTGAACATTCTGCTGAGAATTCAAATGGATCTGGTTCTGGTAAGTATATTACTTTAATTAATATATACATACTTAATATATAAAAATTGTATATATACATATATAAAGTTAAACTGATAAACAAATGTTAATACATTAAAGTAAGGTTCATTTTTATTATACAAATCATTTCTTTAAAATAATTCTAATGGTTCTAACAAATAATTGTTATTTCTTGAATTAGTTTCTCATGTAACTCGTGGTGAAACATTTTGTAATACAGAAATAACACAATTTACGCTATTTCTAAATAATTTTCGCCAACCACGTAATTATTTAAGTAATATTTTTATAACTATGTGTTTCAGGTGGTAAATCAAAGGAGAAACATGGTAAGCATTATGAATAGAGTACCTGAATGTTCTATGAAATAATATTGAATTCATTTTTTAGATCATAAATCCAAAGAAAAAGGTAACATTTTGCATATGTATCTCATTGTCAGGTGTAAAGCTTACATTCTTAAGTTTTATTTCTTACTGTAAAATTTTAATTCTTTTTCATTTTTTTTCCAAATTTCTTATTATTATCTAATTTCATCCAATGTAATAGTTTTTATCCTATTCATGTATTCCCTTTTAGTTTTATGTTATGGCATATATTTAAAGATGCAGACCTGCCATACTCATCATTACTGTCGTTCTATTTTACCTTTTTCTCTTTTCTATTTAGTTTATGTTGCTTTATTAGTTCTTTAAATAATATGTTTATTACTTTGAATTCCAGATGGTAAATCAAAGGAGAAGCATGGTAAGCATTATTTTATAGAGTATCTAAGTGTTCTATCAACTAATATTTACTTTAATTTTTAGATCATAAATCTAAAGAAAAAGGTAATTTTATTATTTACCTCTTCATAATTTCAGGTGTAAAAGTTGCAGTTTTGTTATTTAATGCCAAGGCATTGGGTTGCTAAATAAGTGATCTGTTTTGTAATCTTAATAAGACTCATTGTTGTAGATTTAGGAAATGTTTTCTTATTTTTAAATTATTAGTTTATTTTCAACAACGACCTAATGAATTTAATACATTTTATTTTTAATGTATATTTTATCAACTGTTTCATTTGTTAATTTCTTAATTATTTTCCATGTTAGCTCTGTTTTCTATCTATATTTGTCGTTGTATTCCCTTATACTGTCTGTTATTTCATAGTTTTAAAAACACCTTTCTTGATTCCTGAGGCATCCAGTATTTTTATTGAATACTTTTCCTCATTATCCTGTTTTTTTTAAATCAATTAACCTATCTAAACCATGGTAACTGTTGTTCTGTTTATCTGTTTATGTTGCTTTATTATTAATTTTAATGAATAATTTTATTACTATGTATTTCAGATGATAAATCAAAGGAGAAACATGGTAAGTATTATTTATAAAGTGTATTATGTTCTGTAAAATAATACTAACATTATTTTTTAGACCATAAATCTAAAGAAAAAGGTAATATTTTGTTTATATATTTACCTCTTTATCTTTTAGTTTTATTACATACATGATAGCTGTATAGACGTAGAAATACAGAAATAACGATAAAAGTATTTTTAAACAGCAAAACGTATTGTAGAATTATTTCCTTTGCGTCTTAATTTCTTAATTCTTTTTCATGTTAGATCCATATCATCTTTCCTTCTCTGGCTCTCTATCTATGTTTTTTTAGGCTTTTCTTAGAGCTTTTTCATATGTTTAAAAATACCTTTATCGTTATTTCTGTATTTCTACGTCTATCTAGGTATGATGTAGCCGAAGTTTTGATTTTTACGTTTATACTACCTTTCTTAATTTGTTATTATACATATTTCACTACTAATAATAAGTATAAGCCATAGTCTCTTCCTTTTAAGTTGTCTGTTAATAGAGTTTGTGGTATTTTTATTACCAGAATATGAGAAATTTATAGCAAGATACAACGAATTAATATTATGGTAAAATTTTGCACTATTTAATTGCTTATTTTCAGTTCGGTTTAATAAACTAATACAAAGAATCAAATGTGAGAACTTCCACATGTTAATAATAAGATTCCTCCTAGAATTGTATTATTCTTTCCAATTTATTTCAACGTCTATACTTATAATTACTTTGTGCATTACATTAAAACTATTTAATTGGCAGCGTAAGAAAAAAGATAAAATTTATATAAGTCTATCATTACTTCTTTCTGTGTGGTTTATGTTAATTTCTTCTTAAACTCAACTACTGAAATTCATAATATAGTACTAGAAAATGAAAGTTTCATTTGATAAAAATGGACACGTCTTCCTTAATTTAACAGATCGACAGTCCTCGACATGTCAACACTAATCACGATAAAGATATTTTACAAACTTCTCCTCTACAAAATTTTTGAGACATATTTACAATTTAAAAAAAGAGTACAGTAACAAACTACACTTTCTGAATACAATACATACATCAAAAATATAATTGTGTATATTATTTGCTTTTTATTTTAGGAGACAAATCTAGAGAAGGTAATCAAAAATATTATTTCGACTCATAATGAAGAAATTTTCCTATATATTTGATATAATTTGTTTAGAATAATTTGTAATTATGGAACATATTTTTGGCAGAAAAGCACAAAGTTTATTATGATTTATAGATTTTGAATTTATAAATTATTTTTTTATTATATCAGGTCACCATCATGGCAGCAATGAAGACACCAATGAAGGTACATTTTCCTAATATTTTATTAACTTAAATTAAAGAATTAGTGTTGTTAAAAGCATGAGAAAAGATACCCACGTGCAAAATTTATTTAACTAAGATAAGCTAGCGAAATTTCGATTAGAGTTTTGTTT
This sequence comes from Ontholestes murinus, assembly GCA_963969525.1. Classification (NCBI taxonomy): domain Eukaryota; kingdom Metazoa; phylum Arthropoda; class Insecta; order Coleoptera; family Staphylinidae; genus Ontholestes; species Ontholestes murinus. Next base: position 21,549,486 of record OZ018395.1, read on the forward strand.
ATAGGATATATAAATATATAAAAATAAATTAATAATTAATAAATAAAATTGTCAAATCATTGCTAAAAAAGATTATTATAATATAAACAATAAAATAACAATAATAATATTTCCAGACTTTAAGTTATAATTCTAATTGTAGCAGGTCACCAAAATGGCAGCCATGAACACAGCAATGAAGGTAAATTGATTGTATAATAATAGTTTTAAATTATCTGTGTATACATTTTGTTTTATATATTTTATATAATTATTTGTAACAATCAAATATGCATAGTTAGGAGAAATTACCAAAACGGTCGATTATTTCAAAAGATACAGGAAAAATTGTCTTATATAAAAGTTGTAAGGCTTAAATGTATTTATCTACACTAAATTGGAATATACAGGGTGGCCCATAAAATTGTGGTGAATTAAGGTTACATTTTTTTAAATGAAACACACCGTATATTCCTATATATTTTGATAGTCCTGCCAACTTTCAACATATTCATTAAAGATACATTATACCTAAATTCATTAGTTTCCTAGATATCGACGCTTCAAATAATAATGAATAACAATGCCATATTCGAGAGTAATCGTAGTTACCTGACAAATTAGGTAAGGCCTTGATTTAAACGACAATCTAAAATTTGAAATACTAACTAATCTTAATAATGATATCAATCCAAATAATTTTTTTTTATAAAATGTAACCTAAGAATCGAAATTATTGTGTTAATAAAACATTTATTAAATCTCTCGATATTATTGTCAGTTGCACTTTACCACAATGTGATATATTTTATATTTAGTTGATTCCAATATTAATTTGTTTAATATAGATTTACAAATTATTCTAATAATTTTCTAAATACTTATGGATTTCGTCAATTAATTGAAAAACCTCTTAGACACGAATTAATTTAGTTACAACTTCCAAATACCAGAACTCCAGAGCTGCTATGATGTAATTCTATTGAAATTTATTATATTTTGAGTTTTTATAATATAAGTGGAAAAACAGTAACAGCTATTTATGCCTGACTGATCTTCGTCTACTGTTATATATATTTTTAATTAGTTTAATAAATGAAGACATTATTATTATTAAGTTTTATAGAATACAAAAGAAGCTAATATAAAAAATGTTGATAAACAACACACAGCTAAATGTACTACCAATTATCGTTTATAAATTTATAAAAATGTTTTCCCTTAGGAACATCAAATGCAGACTCAACTAGTGATAGTGGTAAGATTTTCTACCGTTGTTAACAATATATAATGTAATTAATAATTAATTTACTTTAGGTTTAAGTGGTAGCGATAGTAATGAAGGTGAGCACTTATATTTCAATTCTACCTTAATTAAATCGAAAGAAATGAGTAAACTACTCAATCAATTTATTTGGTAAAATGATTTTCTTCAAGGTAGAATGTAACATGATGAGGGGCTGTTTTTATAGTAATAATTTCAAATATTAAATAATAAAAACTAAAGGAAACATTGAAACTTTGGTTATAAGTGTAATAATAATCAAATTAATTTATTCTAGATTCCAGCAGTAATGAAAGTGGCGTTGGTGAGTAATTTTATAATTTAAATACCATTATTGCAAAAAACATTTTTCTTCTTTTCTCGTTTGTTACATTCTTTGTTTTCTGTTTATTTTCCCTCATATCTCTTCAGGTCTTTTGTGCCTTTTTCCTTTTAGTATTCTCCATTATTTACAACAATTTACATCATCATTTATAACTATTACATGTTTATATTCGTCATTCTTTATTTTGTTTGTTTATGAATCTTTAAATTATTATTATTAAATTTCATTTGATGTCTTTTATAGTTGTCCTAAAAAATGTATTTCTTATCACATCTTTAATCGTTCTTTCCTAATTTTTATGTAACTCATCACCATCTTCTTTCTGTAAGCTAAGTTAAACCATATTTTTTTTAAATATCTTCCTAAGCGTAAATCTTGTTTTATTATATATTTAAAGCTATTCCACAACTCCTTAACATTTACATTTATTATTTGTATTATTCTAATTATTATATGCTTAATAATAGTAGTAGTATTCGGCTATACACTAAGTAAATGAGCTTGTTACTTTAAAGGATCACCCCCGTCACGATTAATTGTATACCAATGGTGAATGGTTCCGGTCACCCATCCAATTACTGACCTGAACTAACGTAGCTGCACTCTCGCTAACGCTAGTTCGGCCACAAACGTATGCGCCCACCACCTGCGTTTTTATACGTAATATTACTTTGGAAAATGCCTTTTACTTATGCATCTTGTAATTTACAAACTCTCAATTTTATTATTCTTTACTCGTTACTTCTTTCCACTTCTTTGATTTGTATCAATTATATTGTCATTTCGTCTATAATTGGACTATCACCAAGTCTTTCTGTCCGTCTCTTTATATAGTTAATATAAAATGCTTCTACTTCGGTATACATGTAGATAATATTGAAAGATTTACTGTTTAAATTTTTAGTAATTAATTAATTTTCTCTTTCTAATTCTCTTCTGCTTTTCACTCCTACATCTCGCGTTCTTTATTCTACTCGTCGAATTAACACTTAATGGTTTGCTTGCCTTTGTTGTTTTGTTAATTCTTTGTCTGATGTATTTATTAATTCCTTTCTCATGTGTTTAAGTTAAAGAAGAAGTTATTTTCGCGTTCTATCCTATTTTTTTGCCAATTACGTTACCAATACCCCAATAACCAAATGCATCACCATATGCCACGAATAATGTACAATAGATTATTTTTTCACCTTTAGAATGATTGACTGGATTCATCTAATAATAATAATATGATATTTTATGTATGCGTCATAGTTATAAATATACTTTCAAAAATAATTTTGTCTTACAACGTATAATATAATTAATTGTTCATTCACTTTAGATTCAAGTAGCAGCAGTGATGATGGTGAGTAATTAAATAAGTCTAATGTTTCTACAATGAAAAAAAGACATAAGCCAATCAATTAGGTAGAACGAACTTTATCTTTATTATAATAAAAGTCATAAAGATGAGTAATTTTTAGTAACATTTAATTATAATAGTTACATAACTCTTTATTAAGACCTTTTATTAATATTACAAATTAATAACTAATTTACTTTAGATTCCAGTAGCAGTGGTGATGGTAAATACTAGTATAATTAAATGATACAGCGATTAAAGTAATTTAGTAAAATTAAGTAACTTTAGTTTTTTTTTATTATATAAAGATAGCTATATAACAAAAATACACCGAAAATAAAGTTTTTATATTTCACAAGAATAACCAATTTATTCACTTTAGACTCCAGTAGCAGTGGTGATGGTAAGTACATAAATTATTAAAAGTCATTATCATAAAAGTAGTGATCATTCAGTATATAAACTGTTTTTAAACATATATTTTTAAATATTTAAATAATTTTGCATATTTATTAAATACCACCATGAAATTGAGAGTTCAATTAAGATTAAGGCATTCATTGAAATAAAATTCAAAATGTGGCTGATTAAATGATCACCTAAATCGGTGATGAAGTGTTTTTAATATTATCTTGATTCATTTAAATAATATTTTTTGTTTTACTTTTCATATCTCACTGGGAATGACTGTGACACAGAAAACAAGAATTTTAATTAATTTATCTATACTTAAAAACTGCTTAACCAGCATCATAAATATTAATTATACTTCAGAAATAACTAAATAAAATAATCACACAATACTGATTAACTTGATAAATCATCATAAAAATGTTTTCAAAATCGAGTTCTGAAAACATTTGGAAACTAAACTCATCAAAGTTTTTCTATTTCCTATAATAATTCTGGTTATTGTGAACAATATTTTAAATGAAAAAATAACTAGCAGCATGTATAATATTTAATTATCACTTTTAGATTCAAAGGATGACGGCAGTAAAGGAGGTTGGTATACAGTAATTTTATAAAATTAATTATAAAAAATGTAAAAAATATTGTATGCCTTTGGTCACAACTAAAATAATTATCTATTTGCTAAGTGTGATCAGATAAAAGAATATGCTAATTCAGTTGTAAGAGTAAAACAAAATAAGAATACTTATACTTTGGCTGTTACGCAGCTTTTAAATATTGTTGAGTTAAACACATATTGAAACACTTACTATGTTTTTACCACAATTAATTTATTGTAATATGGTTTTTCTACTCCCATAGTAGTAAGTAGGCAATAACGCAATCGTTTGTTGATTAGTAACCATGGCATTATGATACATGCACGTAATGAAGAAAATACTAGCACGTAATATATTACGTAACTGTTATTATTACGAAACTCAAATCAAGTAGCATAGACAAATGAATTTGACATTTATCGTTGTTGAATACATATTACATTGACGTCATTTTGGTTTAATTATTGTTAATAATTCATTTATTCATTGTTAAAATGAGTGAAAGTGACTCCACAGAAGAAATTGTTGGAACTCCCTCAGAAATTAGGCAACTAGCAGAACATACCGCAGCGGATATTCTCCCGGAAAAATCCAAAGAGCGTTATGAAGTGGTTTACAGTAAATTCATGGATTGGCGTATGAATAGTGTTCAGTCTTTTTCGGAAAATGTGTTATTAGTCTATTTTGGGGAAATAAGTAAGAAATACAAACCCTCATCTCTTTGGGCCATGCATTTGATGCTGTGACTAGTAAACATAACCTCAATATTGCAAAGTATTCCAAATTATAATGAATGGGAGTAAAAAAAGTATAGTACACAACTCGAGTTGTAATTCACTTACGTACTCGTGGAATTACTGCACTCGCCTAACGGCTCGTGCGCAACTTTTCCACTCGTACGTAATATATGACTTACAACTCTCGTTATGTAATATACTATTACATATATACAAAAATATGTAAACCATATTACAATAAATTAATTGTGGTAAAAACATAGTAAGTGTTTCAATATGTGTTTAAATATGGATTACCACCTAGTAACGGTCACAACCATCATGAATTTATTGTTGAGTTGCTCCGCCACGATTTGTAATGCACTTGTTTAGAATTTATGGCATGTTATCAATCAAGTAATGTATAACTGTCTGTAGTATATCGTCCCAAGCTTCTTGAATTAATAACTAGAGATCGTGTAAGTGATCTGAAGGGTGTGGTAAATTACACAGACGCTTACCGATCGCATCCTATGTATGGGACATCTCAGGCGACCGAGCAGTCCATGGGAAAGCAGTCCATGGGAAAACAGCAATGTTAGCTTCTTCTAAAAACGTATTGTAGCCCTTGCCATTTAAGAGCGCGCATTATCCTGTTGGAAAATGGTATTTTCCAGCCCCTGAAGATATGGATACGCAACGGGTTCTAGCACATTGGCAATGTAACCAGCTGCGTTTAAGTTTTCGTCAATAAAGACCAAGGGTGATCGCTACCATAACATATTGCACCCCTTGTGTGAAGACTTTGTTCGTTCCACAAACAAATATTCCATTTTTACGTTCTCCACGCATCCATCTGACCCTTCTACGACCACCATGGGTCCACCGGAAAAATAGGGACACAATTTGATGTAATCCTTGCGCCCAATTCGTTCTATCGTTGCTCCATTTTAGTTTGCGAAGACGGTGAAATGGTGTAAGACGTACACATAAAAATGGTCGATATGAACACAGTCCAAAATTGATATTTTGGGTCGTAAACCTCTCATCCAATCATCATTTGCAATTGATCGAATTGTTTAATATCTGTTCTAGTCAAGAATCTTAAGCTCCTTTGGAATCTCTAGATCCAGGACGACGTTGTTGAACACCTTCATTGGGTCAGTTGGACAAACATCTCAATACTGTTGTAACATTTCAGTTTACACGACGAGCAATTTCTGAATTGTTTAAAATCTGTCTCTTCTGGCCAAAAGTCTTAAGCGACGTTCTTTGGAATCTCTAGCCCTCCAAGAACATCTCGATCCAGGACGACGTTCGTTTGAACACCTTCATTGGACCATTTGGACCAACATCTGAATACTGTTGTAACATTTCGGTTTACACGACGAGCAATTTTTCTTAGAGAAAGTCCGGCCTCTCCCATGCCAATAATACAACTACGTTCAACATCATTTAATTGGAAAAATACTGATGTTGACGTACTCTTGGAGTTGTTCTCAAGTTCAGAAGGAAATCGTGAACAAACAAATTTGCAAACAAACAGTCAAGTACAGGCTGGCTGATTTATTTTTTCAAATTTATTGTTACTAAATGCAAAGGAAAAAAATACTGCTTGCTAGATTTTATTCAAATTTTAATCATTACTTTGTTTCATGAAAATAGTTCTAATAATTCTAGGTGTTGCAATTTTATAGAAGTTTTTATATATTATTATATTATATGGCAATGGATAATTTATTGAAGGGTACGTTAGGGAAATAAATCATTTTATTATCTTAGGGGTCGATACGTTAAGGCAAAGAATAATTAATTGGGACGATAAATAAAATTCACTTTGTTGTTATCACACGCGGTTTTTATTATTAAATAATAATAAAAACCGTGTGTGATAACAACAAAGTGAATTTTATTTATCGTCCTAATTTTCAAAATGTATCACAAAGTAATGGCTTCAAGCATCAACTATAATAATTAATTGCGGCAGGCCAATGATACGCTAGGGTAATAAATAACGTAGTAGGCTAGGTTAAGAGTCCGCTAAGACAATGAATAATTTATTACCCTAGGTAAAAAGTCCGTTAGGTCAATAAATGATTTATTATGATAGGTGAATGCAGGACAGCAACAAATCTATGAATATATGTGAAGTGTGTTCTTAGAAAATAAAAACAAAACATTGGGGCAGGTAAAGATCACATTAGGGTAGCAAAAAAAGTCACTGTGACATTGAACATTTATTGAGATAGGACAGAGATAATGAATTTCTTCGAATAGTATGCGTCTCCTTCTAAAAAAAATCTTTTTAAAACAAATGTTAATCCTACATTTACAATAAAGTTAAGGCTACCTGTCTTTCTTTATTATTTAATAATATCGATACATTTTGTACTGCAGCAATTGTTCAAAATTTTTAAAATATAAAATAATATTAAAAATATAAAAGTTTCTTTGACTCCCCCTTCTATTACTTAAGCATACATACATTGCATTTAAAAGTATCTTGATCTGTTCTTTTTTAGTTTTTCTCTCCTGACTTTATATTTTTTTACATTTCATTATTCGAAACTATAAGGGAAAGTCTTAGGAAATAATAAAATAAACAACTTATATGGGGTAACTAGAAAGTATGGTGGCTACATCGCAAAAAGGCATATGTTAAATAAATCTTTCCACGCATGCTCTAGAAGTTTTAAGAATATTAATAATAATGCAAGCTATAATCATTAAGCCGACAATATAATATTATGTGTTCGAAATTTTGACTTTAAAAAACTTATAAAACCTCTGTTTTAGATGATCACAGCGATTCTAATTCTTCTGATGATTCCGGAAATTCTTCTAATGGATCTGATAGAAATGATCGTAAGTCAATAATATAATAAATATAAATATTAATATTTACACTGAATTCAAAAATTCACTATGTTTTTACCACAAATAATTTGTGGTAAAAACATAGTGAATTTTTCAATTCAATGTAAGTATGGATTACCACGTAGTAACGGTCGCAACCATTATCTTTATTAATATTAATATATACTTGAATATATGAGTCTTTATAAATAAAAGCAGTATATATAAATTCGATACTTTACTTTAATCACAATACGAGCATTAAATGACTACTAATCTAACATATGTATAAATATTAATTTATAAGATTATTATGTTTTTATTAAATTAACTATTCCTTTTAGATGATGGTTCTAACAATTCTGAACATTCTTCTGAAAGTTCCAATGAATCTGGATCTGGTAAGTAACATATATTATTTTAATTAATATATACTGATATATAAAGATAGAAATTACACACAAATAATAAGTTAATAAACTTTAAATTTAAAGATAGCAATTAATTAAAATTTGATATAAAAAGAACAAAAATTATTGATACTGGTAGAGCTGCACTCTTAATGGAACGAGATATGTAAATTCAATAATTAATTATTTTGTACTTTGAAAATGATCAGGAATGATCGAAACACGTGTCAGGCAACTGAAAATAAAAATATTATGGAACTTAACAAGTGTTTTACCCCATTGAATGAACAAAAATAAATATATTTTTTGTATTTGTTTCTCATTTATCACTTGGTGAAATAGTGTGTTAGTAATAGGTAACTACCTATTAAATATATTTTTTATTAATAATGGATTGGTTGACACCTATTGGTTATACACTCCCCTATTATACAATACCCCAACAATCTGTAATTTATGCTGAAGAACTTGCAGTGTGCGTGGGAGAGGTTTTAGAGTTTTTTAGTCTTCACAATATAATGTTCCATACATGCTCATGATATTCTCCGCAAATCGGTCCATAGAAACTCTATCGATTTGGGGATGGGCATTGCTTTGCTTCCAACTGCTGAAGAAAAAACATATTTGGGGTTCTATCACTTCATTAACATACCACTGGATAAACACCAAACAACATCTACTTCCATAAGTTATAGTACTCCATACCAAGATTCCTACAGTTTGTTGCACAGGCCTCCCAAAAAAAAAAATTCATTTTGCGATGTTCCCTTCCTTCTGATCCTCATACGGCCTTTATGCATCCCCAAATAGAATTACTACACATCCGCCTAGAGTGGTAGGTTTCAGCGCAAGCGCCACATACACCACGCTAAACGCTGCTGTGGTAACACAAGAAGTGGCCAATAGGATTGCAAGGCTAAAACTCTGATTCATCGGTAAACCATTCGAAGGATAACAGAATGAGCTTCGATAGCTAATCATAGATTTTTCAATTGATTTGGTGCTAGAGAATCGCTCTTTTGTTGCCAAAAGTCAATAATAATGATCTAGAACCTCATGTGTTCTTCTTTGTCCCCGACTTCTCTCCTGCGGCGTTCCTGACCCTCTTTAGTTAATGTCTGCTAGCAGCACCTGACGGTGTATTGATTTTGGTTAACGCGATTAGCAATTTCTCTAAAACCCACCTTCGCGCAAACCAACGATAGGATTTCTGCAAAATTCGTTCAATTGTAATTTTCACGTCGGCGGACTCATTAAAGAACAGGTAAAAATTCGGATGATATAATTCATAGTCACTGGTTCTTATTCCTAAGAAGGGCAAAAATAAAAGGGAACCCGGTGGGTATCGTCCGGTCTGCCTGCTACACGCAGAAGGAGAGGTGGTGGAGCGGAAAGGTGGCCTGTGCCCGCATCAGTACGGATTCATCAGTCGGGGTCCTGTGGGTGAAGTCTCTCGCGAAAGAAGACAAAGAGGGACCGATCAGGCGGAGAAGTACTGCCTTGCTATAGCGTTGGATATAACGGGTGTCTAACAATTATTGTAGTCCCGGATAATCATGAAAACGTCGTTTCTTACTGCATAAAAATTAACCTATTTAATTAAACATATTTGAAATGTCAGTTCAATTTATTTGGCACATATAGGAATCGACCTACGTTTTTGATTCCAACGCCACCCGGGACTGCAATAATGGTTGGACACCCGTTACATTTAACGCTATGCCGTGGCCGGTAATAATAGAGTCGCTGATAAACAGGAGGATCTGTATGGCGAGTAGTTACATTTTGCACAGAACTCTGATGTACAAGGGGTGGGCAACACGACGGCGATAAGATTCGAAGGAGTACTTCTTCTGCAAGTACCTCGATACATATTGAATGATACAAAAGTAGTTTGCTTATTACAAATACTGCACCTATCAAAGCAACAATCGTTTGAATGTATTTATTTTTATAAAATAAACTTTAAAGGATTAATTAAAAATACGTTAAACAGTTTGTGAGCGAGTATAATGTGAGAAAATATGAAGGATTTCTATACATTTTATTATTGGGATTAGTCACCAAACGCCACCACTCAAAACGTTGATGTGTCCCATAGGATTGGAGCCAACAGTTTTGTCTCTGCGGTAAACCATTCGAAAGTTTACACGATATCCTTCGTTATCTAACGATAGATCAGCAATTTTCATAAGTCCAATACAGTGATCTTGAACCTCATTTGTTCTTCTTTGTCCCCCATTTGCTCTGCTGCAGCGTTCATGATGCTCTTTAGTTCATGCTTTACAGCAGCGTCTCACAGTAGATTGTTTTAGGTTAAGGCGATTAGCAATTTCTTTTATCGAAAAACAAACAGCCCTTCTTACGAATTCTCTTAATTTCAAGTATAGTCACGCCACCGGGAGCTTATTGTGACTCATGCATTTTCGTACTAAGAAGCGTATAGCAATTAATATTATCTCGTTCTATCATCATCCTAGAATGACCGAGATAGAATGAAATAAATTCTGATTCCTCCAATATAGAGCGATAAGTTACAGTCAGCTCTTAGCAGTTCGACTATAATTGTCATGTTGGCTCTAGCCGTAATCATACTTTTACAGCAAACGATAAAAATAGAAAAAACTGAAAAACCTGTCATTGCCACTATATCCATATGAACGAAATTTTAATCAATTGCTATCTTTTAATAATTGAAAGTATATGTTAAGTTTGGTTACAAAAATCCTATCCCTTCTTGATATTGGGGTTTTCATGTCATTTAGTATATTAAAACATTAATTATTTTCATCTAAAAAAACTATTTCGTTTAGATGATTCCAATGATTCTGGCAATTCTGAACATTCTGCTGAGAGTTCAAATGGATCTGGATCTGGTAAGAAAATGACTTTAATTAATATATACTTAAATTGTTTCGCTACACTGTAGCTTCTTCAGGTGAAGAAATATAATATTTTTATAACTATATTTCAGATGGTAAATCAAAGGAGAAACATGGTAAGCATTATTAATAGAGTAGCTGGATGTTCTATGAAATAATATCTAATTCATTTTTAAGATCATAAATCCAAAGAAAAAGGTAACATTTTATATATGTATTTCCATGTCAGGTGTAAAGCTTACATTTTTTAGTTTTATTTCTTACTGTAAAATTTTAATTCTCCTTCATTTTTTGTCCTAATTTCTTATTATTATTTCATCCAATGTAATAGTTTTTATCCTATTCATGTATTCCCTTATAGTTTTATGTTATGGCATATATTTAAAGATAGTTTTCAGACCTGCCATACTCATCATTACTGTCGTTCTATTTTACATTTTTCTCTTTTCTATTTAGTTTATGGTGCTTTATTAGTTCTTTAAATAATATTTTTATTACTTTAAATTCCAGGTGGCAAATCAAAGGAAAAGCATGGTAAGCATTATTTTATAAAGTATCTAAGTGTTCTATCAACTAATATTTATTTTACTTTTTAGATCATAAATCTAAAGAAAAGGGTAATTTTATTATTTATCTTTTCATAATTTCAGGTGTAAAAGTTGCAGTTTTGTTATTTAATGCCAAGGCGTTGGCTTGCTCAATAAGTGATTTGTTTTGTAATCCTAATAAGACTCTTTGTTGTAGATTTAGGAAATGTTTTCTTATTTTTAAATTATTAGTTTATTTTCTACAACGACCTAAGGAATATAATACATTTTAATATATATTTTATCAATTGTTTCGTTTGTTAATTTCTTAATTATTTTCCATGTTTGCTCTGTTTTCTATCTATGTGTTTCTTTGTATTCCCTTATACTGTCTTGTTATTGCATAGTTTTAAAAACACTTTTCTTGATTCCTGTTATACAGATAAACTATTAAGTATTTTTATTGAACACTTTTCTTCATTATCCTTGTTTTTTAATCAATTAGCCTATCTAAACCATGGTAACTGTTGTTCTGTTTATCTGTTTATGTTGCTTTAATATTCCTTTTAATTAATATTTTTAGCAGAAAGACCTCTGGTCGATAGCCTTTTGACAAATTAATACATTAACACCTCATTCATTATTCATTATTCCAATGTAAATATGTACAAAAATTTGTCAATAAATATATGTTACTACTATTTTTATTACTATGTATTTCAGATGATAAATCAAAGGAGAAACATGGTAAATATTATTTATAAAGATGATTATTTTCTGTGAAATAATACTAACATTATTTTTTAGATCATAAGTCTAAGGAAAAAGGTAATATTTTGTTTATATATTTACCTCTTTATCTTTTAGTTTTATTACATACATGATAGCTGTATAGACGCAGAAATACAGAAATTACGATAAAAGCAAAAAGTATTGTAGAATCATTTCCTTTGCGTCTTAATTTCTTAATTCTTTTTCATGTTAGATGCTTATTATCTTTCCTTCGCTGGCTCTATCTATCTTTGTTTTTTTAGGGTTTTGTTAGAGCTTTTTCATATGTTTAAAATACTTTTATCGTTATTTCTGGATTTCTGCATCTATACGGCTATCATGTATCCAAAGTTTTGATTTTTACGTTTATACTGCCTTTCTTAATTTGTTCTTATACATATTTCACTACTAATAATAAGTATAAGCCATACTCTCTTCCTTTTAAGTTGTCTGTTAATAGAATTTGTGGTATTTTTATTACCAGAATATGAGAAATTTATAGCAAGATACAACGAATTAATATTATGGTAAAATTTTGCACTATTTAATTGCTTATTTTCAATTCAGTTTAATAAATTAATACCAAGAATCAGATGTGTGAACTTCCACATGTTAATAATAAGATTCCTCCTAGAATTGTATTATTGTTTCCAATTTATTTCAACGTCTATAATTATAATTACTTTTTGGATTACATTAAAACTATTTCATTGGCAGCGCAAGAAAAAAAATAAAAAATATATAAGTATATTATTTATTTTTTTCTGTTTGGTTTATGTTAATTTCTTCTTAAACTCAACTACTGAACTTCATAATGTAGTACTAGAAAATTCAAGTTTTATTTGATAAAAATGAACAAGTCATGTGAACACTAATCACGATAAAGATATTTTACAAAATTTTTGAGACATATTTAAAAATTTTAAAAAAGACTACAGCAACAAAACAAACAACACCTTTTGAATACAATATATACATCAAAAATATAATTATGTATATTATTTTCTTTTTATTTTAGAAGACAAATCTAGAGAAGGTAATCCAAAATATTATTTCGACTCATTTCGAAGAAATTTTATTAAATATTTGATGTAATGTGTCCTTTAAAACAATTTATAATTATGGAACATATTTTTGAAAGTAAATCACAAATTTTATTATGATTTCTAGATTTTTAACTTATAAATTATTTTTTTATTATATCAGGTCACCATCATGGCAGCAATGAAGACTCCAATGAAGGTACATTTTCCTAATATTTTATTAAGTTAAATTGAAGAATTCGTGTTGTTAAAAACAAGGGAAATGATACCCATGTGCAAAATTTATTTAACTAAGATAAGATAGCGAAATTTCTATTAGATTTTTGTTTATGGGATATATGAATATATATAAATAAATTAATAATTAATAAATAACGATGTGAAACAATTACTAAAGAAGATTATTATCATATAAACAATAAAATAATAATAATAATAAATAACATTCTTAGATTTTAGTATTACAAATAACTTATAATTATAACTGTAGCAGGTCACCACAATGGCAGTAATGAACACAGCAATGAAGGTAAATTGATTTTATAGTTAGAGTTAGCAAAAAATGTCTTATATAAAAGTTGTAGGGCTTTAAAAAATCTATTTATCTGCAATAAATTGAAATATACAGAGTGTCCCACAATATTGTGGTCAATTAAGGTTCCAATTTTTTAAATGAAACACCGTACATTACTAATTATTTTGATAGTCCTGTCAATTTTTAACATATTCATTAAAGATACATTTTACCCAAATTCATTAGTTTCCTAGATATGTAACACTTAACCCTATTTATGTATTTTTCTCAGAAATATCAAATGGAATGATATAACTCGAAGCAGCTTACAAAAAAGAAAATGAAATTACATATTGTTTCGTCAAAACCGCAAACTGATATCTCTTGTCATTCCAAAGATATTTAGATTTTTTTAATTTTCGTTGTTGTTTTTCGTTGTTTTCGAAGTGTTGGTTCACCCTGTAAGTTGTAAGTGAAACATACATACACAATATTTATTAACATAATTAATGAAAAAAAAAAATACGAAAAACTAAAATTGATAACTGCACCTATTACTTAGTTATTTTAGGTACTCAAAATGTTTCCCATCATTTGCTATGCACAAATTCAGTCTTTCTATAGTGGAACTGATACTGGCCTCAATTTCAGCACCAGAAATACCTCTTACTGCTTGCCGAATCCTTTCTTTCATATCCTCTTCTACCCCATAAAAAGAAATCTAAAACCGTAAGATCTGGTGACCTTGCTGGCCATGGAAAAATACTTCTCTTTCCAATCCATTTATTTGAAAATACAATATCTAAATCATTTCGGACACCTGCGGCAAAATGTGCTGGGCAACCATCTTGTTGATACCATATGTCTAATCGTTAGTTAAAAAATCAAAGTACCTTTGGCCCGTTAATTTTTCTTCAAAGAAAAAAGGTCCTATTATCTTCCTATTTAAAATACCACACCACTCATTTATGCTCCAGCGATTTTGGTAATTGACTTCCCTCTGCCAGTGTGGATTTGTTTCTGACCAGTAGTGACTGTTGTGCAAGTTAATTTTACCAGAGCTTGAAAATGTAGCCTCATCCGTCCATAATATTGCAGATAGAAATTGTTGATTATCATTAAACATTCCTTTTAACCAGTTGCAATAATCTAGTCGTCGATCAAAATCTATGCCTTTTAATTCTTGATGTAAAACAACATGGTAAGGATGCATTTTATGTTCTTTTAGTATTCTATTCACCAAAGAATAATTTAATTCTAGATCTCTTGCAATTTCCCTAATACTTGCACGTGGTTCAGCGTTAACGTATGCCAAGACGTTAATAACATTTTCTTCATTTTGTCTTCTACGTAACCTATTTCTTAACGAAGCAGGTTGAACATTGCCAGTTTTTCGTAATCGTTCTGCCAGTCTTTTAAAAACTTTTCTTGAATGACGCCGTCTTTCAGGAAATCGTAACCCATATTCTCTTTCAGCAATGACTGCATTTTGTAGACCTACAAAATACACTGCTAGCATATCATTTGAAAAATAAAGCATTATAATAAAGTGATTTTTCAAACGTTCAAATTAACTTTGACAGCAACAACAAATTATAAATAAACAATCACAAAACAGAAATGTCATTTCCAAAGGTGACTTGATTACTTTTACAACATCGCCCAGGAAAATAGTTTGACATACTCGTAATGTTACAGCTTATCCATATAAAACCATTGAAGACATTTTAAGGAATCTAGGATAAAATTTCACTCTAGAAGGACTGAATTTGTGTAGGTACAGCAAATAAGGGGAAACATTTTGAGTTTCTAAAATAACTAGATAATGGGTGCTTTTAGAAATTTCAGCGTTTTGTAAATTTCTGTTATAGGTAATAAGTTTTATTATTTTTCATTAATTATGCTAATAAATATTGTTGTCATTTGTTTTTACATGACATTTTTTCTAAAAGTAACTTTAGCCATATATTTTCATTTACACCTTACAGGGTGAACCAACACTTCGAAAACAACGAAAAACAACAACGAAAATGTAAAAAATCTAAATATCTTTGGAATGACAAGAGATATCAGTTTGCGGTTTTGACGAAACAATATGTAATATAATTTTCTTTTTTGTTAGATGCTTCCAGTTATATCATTCCATTTGATATTTCTGAGAAAAATACATAAATAGGGTTAAGTGTTACATAACGCCCTCTAGTTGCCAGCGCATAGATTAAATGTGTTAATGTTATTTATTTATTTTTGTAATCAACTTCTAATACTCTTTCCATTGAGCCTAAGTTTGTGAAAATTGGTTAAGGTATACGGAAGTTACAGACCATTTTCTGTAAACAAAAGTATACTTCCCCACCACTTAACTGTAGGTGATAGAAAAAAATAACTTAAGCGAAAATTGTAAACCAAGTACAGTAGTTTCTAATTTTGATAATTTTCAATATCCTTAATGCGGTAATATTTTGTAAAAAACGCAAATTAATTATGTAAATGATAAAATGCGCCACCTAGCGGAAAGCTAAGCATTTAAAAATGCTAATTAAAACACTTTAAATATGTTTGTATAACACTGTATTTATTTTGTGACTATAGTTTCGGTAACTAAACGTACCATTATCAAACATAAAGTGTTATGTTATGTTTGATAATGGTACGTTTAGTTACCGAAACTATAGTCACAAAATAAATACAGTGTTATACAAACAAAGTTAAAGTGTTTTAATTAATGTTCAACATGTATAACGAAGTAGATGCCTTAAAAATAAATAAAATCATTTAAAAATGTTTTTACGCATTTTCTTCTGGCCGATTATGTGATAAGAATTTTTTCCCCCAAATTTTAGGATATACGGTTTCCGAGATAAGGCCGGTGGCCACCCTTAATGAATCACCCCGTATATGATATTGCGGACTATGATTTAAAAACTGTAAAATGCTAGTTACAACTTCCAAATACCAGGGCTCCAGAGCTGCTATGATGTAATCCATTGAAAAGTATTATATTTTGAGTTTTTATAATATAACTGGTAAAACATTAACATATTTTTATGCCTGACTAATCTTCATCTACTCTTATATATATTTTTTATAAATTTATAAAAATATTTTCCCTTAGGAATATCAACTGCAGACTCAACTAGTGATAGTGGTAAGATTTTCTATTGTTGCTAACAATAAATAATGTAATTAATAATTAATTTACTTTAGGTTTAAGTGGTAGCGATAGTAATGAAGGTGAGCACTTATATTTCAATTCTACCTTAATTAAATCGAAAGAAATTAGTAAACTACTGACTCAATTTATTTCGCAAAATGATTTCCTTCAATGTAAAATATAACATGATGAGGGGATGTTTTTAGAGTAATAGTTTCAAATATTAAATAATAAAGACTAAAGAAAACATTAAAACTATGCTTAAAAGGGTAATAATAAGCAAACTAATTTACTCTAGATTCCAGCAGTTCCAGCAGTAGTGACAGTGGGGATGGTGAGTAATTTTATAATTTAAATAACACTATTGTAAATTTGCACTTATAATTGATAATTAACTGATATAATTTATTTGAACTTCAACTTCAAAACAATCAATTCCTCTTATTTTCTCTTTTGCTACTTTCTTTGTTTTCTGTTTATTTTCCCTCATCACTCTTTACCTTTTTTTGTGTATTTTTCATTGTAGTCTTCTCCATTATTGATAATATTTTACATCATCATTTATAACTATTACATGTTTATATTCGTATTCCTTATTTTGGTTAAATTTCATTTCATTTTTATTTCATTTGATGTATTTTATAATTGTTCTAAAAAACATGATTCTTATCGCATCTGTTGGTTATTTCAGAGGTTTTAAATAAGCTCAAGTGAGAACACAGCGGTATGAATATCGAAATATATTGTAACTATGTTTTTTTTTTATAAAATCAACAACTATCATTCGTTATGCAAATCGGGCGTTACTTGATAAATACAACTAATAGTATATTTTACGATACGTTAGATGTCATGTGTCGGTGCTCGAGATTTAGATAACGCGTATTTTCCAACACTTCCCCTCGAGAGCTCCGGCATCGACATGTTAACCTTCCGTTAATCCTAGCAGCTCGATGCACTTCACGTGCTTATGTCTGGCTAACGATTTCGTCAAAACATCAGCTGACATGTCTTTAGATGATACGTGGTTCAAATTTATAGCTCCCGACATGACGATCTCGCGAACGAAATGGTGCCTTATATCTATGTGCTTAGTCCGGGAGTGGTAGACCGGATTTGAAACGAGTTTCTGCGCACCCAGGTTATCGTTCGATAAATTTATCATGTCGCTGTCTTCGCCCAACTCCTGCATAAGACGACGAATATACACGGCCTCTTTTGCAGCTTCGCTAAGTGTCATATACTCAGCCTCTGCTGTTGAAAGCGCCACGGTCCTCTGCTTCCTTGAGTCCCATGATATGCAGCCTCCATTCATGGTGAAAACGAAACCGGTGAAAAACCTTCTGTCATCTATAGATCCAGCCCAATCAACGTCCACAAAACCTTGAATAGAATCTCCGTCGTGCATGAAAGAGATTTCCAGGTTAATAGTCCCTTTCAGGTAGCGCACGACTCTCTTCGCAGCAATCCAATGGGCCTTCCCGTAACATTCATTGAATTGGCTCAATAAGCTAGCAGAGTGAGCCACGTCTGGACGTGTTGCAACAGCAAGATAAAGCAACTCACGATAAGGCGGTTTCGGTCCGTCTGAGGCAGACCATGGTTCCGATTTGGTCAATTTCGTGCTTGCGTCCAATGGCGTTGTCGCTCCATTCCAAATCGTTGTAGAATTTCACAAATATATGTCCTCTGACACAGTCTGATGTTGTCTCCCTTCCTCTCGAAATCGATACCAAGACATATTTTTACTTCGCCTAGATTCTTCACACCAAAACTTTTACCTAATGTAGCTCCGAAACGTTCTATTTCTTCGATATTGCTTGACATTACGAGAATATCGTCAACATAAATGACGATTAACATCAAATTGTTGTTCTTCCCCTTCAGGTATAGATATGGATTACTTTTGGATGGAATTGCTCCGAGTTTTCGTAATTCCTCATCCAAGCGCTTGTACCAAACGCGCCCCGCTTGTTTCAATCCGTAGAGTGCTTTCTTCATCCGGCACACCTTGTCGCCGCTCTTCAAACTATTCAGCATATTCTTTGCTTCATCTGTAGTGCGACGATCCAGTCCTCTCCTTTTAACCATGAAATTCAATACTTCATCCATCATCTCTGGAACCTCCATATACACCTCTTCCTCTAGAACACCATTGAAGTAGGCGGTGGCAACTGACAATCTGATAGTGCTCAAACGAGCCACTGGAGCGTACGTATCCAGAAAATCTCTACCTGGAATTTGAGAAAAACCTCAATCCGACTACCAATAACGTGATTTTCTGTTGGTCTGTTCACGAGTTCCCATGTATTATTTAATAAAACAGATCCAACCTCGCTCGCCATCGCTTGCAGCCATTCTTCTGATTCTGGACTTGATATAGCCTCCGTCAACGAAATCTCAGTAATGAGTGCCATGTCCTGTTCATCGTTGGCATACTGGACAATGCTATACTTTTTAGTTGGTCGTCCTTGACGTCCTGTCTGAATCTTTCGTGGTCTACCAGGGCCACGTCCGGCAGTAACTTCTGCATTTGCAGGCGGAATTCCTCTAAGTACATTTGGAAATTCCTCTTCTTGACTGTTTCTATTTCTGTCGTCGTTGTTTTGTGTATTTGATTCTTTTTCGATTAGGTGAATCTCGGCGCATTCATCGTTTTTCTCTGCATAATCGGAATGCCGTTCCTCAGGGAAACAGTGTATTTTTCACTGATCTGCACCGGAACTTTGTCCAAAAATTTAACGTCGCGTGACGTTTCGATTTTTCGCTCGTTTGGAATACAAACCCTGAAACCTTTTGATTGCTCGCTATATCCAACGGAAATCCCCTTCTTTGATCTCGGTGCCAATTTGCTTCGATTCGGAATTGTATTTAAAATATGTACTTCATATCCGAAACGTTTAAAAAAACCAACGTACGGAGATATCCCGTACCACGCTTCGTATGGCGTTTTTCCATTTAGTTTAGTTGTGGGACACCGATTCCTAATAAAATTAGCGGTATTCACTGCCTCTGCCCAGAAAGAGGCTGGTAGTCCCGATTCAATGAGAAGACATCTCGCCGTCTCCATCAGGGTTCTGTTTCGCCTTTCGGTGACTCCGTTTTGTTCCGGGTTGTATGACAGAGTCAGTCGCCGCGTAATTCCATGCTGTCTAAGAAGATCGTTGAATTGTTTATTCACGTACTCCAGGCCATTGTCCGTTTGAAATACCTTGATTCTCTTTCCTCTTTGAGTTTCAACAAATGCCCTATAATCCTCGAATTGTTTGATAGCATCACTTCTATGTGCGATGAACCTTACTTCACTCCATCCAGAATAGTCGTCGATGAAAGTAATGACATATCGACTATTTCCATTCGACGTCACTTTCATGGGACCGCAAAAGTCTGAATGAATGATATCTCCAAGATTTGATCTCCTTTCGGACTTTTTAGGGAATGGTAATCGTGACATCTTCCCCTCGATGCATACCTCGCATGTGAAATCCTTATTTACGTCTTCAACTCGTAATCCTTTGATGGTCCCTTTCTTGATCGCTTCGCGCAGCGTATGCAGGTTGAGATGTCCTAGACGTGCATGCCAATCCTCCAATGAGTTTGGTAAAGTTCGACTCATTTACCATCTTACACTTTTCACTGGCGCCACCATGAAAATAGTACAACCCATTCGTTCGCTCCGCGGCAAGTACAATTTTTCCTGTCGCGTCGATAACCTCAGCCTTTTCTCGGTTGAAAATTACCGTATAACCCTTGTCCGTTATCTTGCCAACGGAAACAAAATTCGTGCGAAGTTCCGGCACGCATAGCGTGTCTCTCAATGTCAATATCTTCTCACACCCATCTACTTTTGTTAAGATTGGTACACTTCCTTTTGCTTTGATATCGACGCATGAATTATTTGCGAGGTTCAACTTCCCGCGTCCGTGACAAAACACTTCTGAGAATGCGTCAGTATCTTTGCACATATGTGCAGTGCATCCGCTGTCCATACACCAAACGCTGTTACCTGTAGTTTTTTCCGCACGGAGAACTTCTTCGCATTCACGTACATCTGACACCGCTGCATACATACTTAAATTGTCGGCACGGCCCGCGATTTCATCTCTCGATTGATTTCCTTCGTATTTTCTGCTCGATCAACACTCTTTGGCAAAATGACCAGACTTTTGACATTTGAAGCACTTAAAATCTTTCTTTGGAAAATGTCTTTTATATTTTGCTTCATCTCTGTCATTCTTACTCTTGGATTTTGAATTTCCATATTTCCGTGCAAGCATTGCACTCTGAGATAAATTACTTCGATCACTATCCTTTCGGGCCTCACATTCTTCTAATATTTTAACGCGCAATGTTTCAGGCGTTGGGAGTTCATCTCGCGATGTGATAGCGCACCGAAAGTTGTCAAATGAATTGGGCAGACTTCGCAAAAGCATCACTGTCAGTAGATCGCTATTTATTTCAATGTCCATCTCGGTCAATTTGTCGACGATATTAAGAAAGTCTTGTGTGCTTCGTCGAGCATCCTCACCGTTCTGCATTTTATGAGAAATCAACTGGTTTAGTAACGCAACCTTTCGCATGGGTCCCTTCGATTGATGAATCTCCTCTAACTTGATCCAGATCTCTCGCGCTGTGTTGCATCCCTTCACCGGTTTAATTTCTGAAGGGCTTATTGACAGAATGATGTCCGATTGAGCTTTGAGATCTCCCTCGGTCCAACGTCGCGCAGCCTCAACTGAAACTGCATCACCTGCGATGCTTCTGGGTTCTACCGATGCACCGCTGACATATGTCCAAGCGTCATTTTTTATTAGTATCGCGCGCATTTGGATTTTCCAGGTATCGAAGTTTTCCTTATTCAATTGCTCAAATCTTACGACACCACTCGTATTCATTATTAACACTCGATGAAAACAATGTTCAAAAAAAAAATTCGATCAGTCGAAAAAGTTCTGGGAATTCTGGTAACAATCACTATCACTTATAGCTTCGCGCAACCCTATGTGCCTGGGCCCATAACCTGTTGGTTATTTCAGAGGTTTTAAATAAGCTCAAGTGAGAACACAGCGGTATGAATATCGAAATATATTGTAACTATGTTTTTTTTTTTTATAAAATCAACAACTATCATTCGTTATGCAAATCGGGCGTTACTTGATAAATACAACTAATGGTATATTTTACGAAACGTTAGATGCCATGTGTCGGTGCTCGAGATTTAGATAACGCGTATTTTTCAACAGTATCTTATTAATTTTTCTTCTCTAATTTTTGTACAACTCATCATCATCATCTTTCGGTATGTTAAGATTTACCTTTCATTTTTTAATATATTTTTTTCTTTTGACGGGATCCATTTTTATTATGTATTTAAAGCTTTTCCACAATTCCTTGACATTTGCATTTATTTGTATTATTATATTTATTACATATTTAATAGTAGTGTTCGGCTATAGACTACGTGATCTTTCCGCCGTGTTATTTATGTTTATTTAAATGAGCATGTTACTTTAAATAATCATCCCCGTCACTCTAAAGCACCATTAATTGTGAATGGTACCGGTCATCCATCCAATCACTGACCCAACATTACTAAACTCTTGCTACCGCTAGCTCTGCCATAACCCCCTTAATATTACTTGGAAAAATGACTTTTATTTATGCATCACGTAATTTACCCACTCTCAGTTTTATTATCCTTAATCTTTACCTCTCTCCATTTCTTTAATTTTTATCAATTATGTTATACGTCATTTCATTTGTAAATGGCCTTTCGACATTTAACTATATACAGCATGTTGTTTATTTTTTAGAAATTTATTAATTTTCTCTGTCTATTCCTCTCCTACATTTTACTCCTACATCTCTTCTTCATTATTTTATTCGTCGAATTTGTTCTTAGTAATTTGCTTACCTTGAGGCATATCATTCCAAGCAACTTCTAGCTAAAGTCTTAGATCATCTAAGTTTTCAGGAGGTCTGGGCATGTTGCGAACTGTTTTACCCATCATGTCCTAGATATGCTCAATGGGGTTTAAGTCAAGAGTCCTTGTTGGCCAAGGCAACATTTGCAAATCTGCTTCTTCCAAGAACACCCTTATAATGTTGGCCGTATGGGGTCTAGCGTTTTCTTGCTGGAAAATCCAATTAGGTAGCGTCTGCATAAATAGTACCGCGACGGTACCCAAGACATTATCAATGTATCGACGAGCGTTTAATGTACCTGGAATGAACATCAAAGGCGTTTTTCGTCCCAAATTTATAATACCCCACACCATGACACCCAGTGTCATTCTTCCATAAACAAAACGCGATTTTGTTCCATTCTTCAAGGCAACCCTGCCTCTCTTGACACCAAGCCAGACGACCAGTTTTCTGAGGTAAGGTTAGTGGAAGACGTCTAAATGTACGGTAATAATGGATGCCAAAGGGTCGGTTCTGTGAGACCATTCGTCTTAGAAGCCGATCTTCACGGACGTTGCTACGTCGGGAAGGTCTTCCAGCCGGACAATTTCGCTATATACTTTCTTCTGACCAGAAAGACCATATTCTAGCCACAGTTGTGTTATCTCGATTCATTCTTCTATTCTTCTGCTAATTTCGCGGAATGATAAACCTATTTCCTTCATGCTGATAATTCGGCCCCTATCAAACTCCGAAGTTTGAGAAAACAATTTTTCTTCTTGTCTTTTTGTCTTACTCTGGGCCTTATGAACTCTCACTGTGACAACTTCAGAATAAAACTGCGGATAATTTCTAAGTAAATATTCTTTAAGTTGTGGAATTTTAAGATAACCATGACGGAAAAACCTCAACTGCTCAACTTTTTTGATTGAGAGTTTAATCATTTTTTACCAACGAATAAACAATTATTTTCACCAAGCTTCGCATCAATCGTATTATTCTTTCTGGGTGGTGCATTTCATAAGAAAGTGAGTGTATAACAGATTTTCACTTTTAGAATGATTAACTAGATTCATCTCCTAATAATGACTTGATATTTTAT
This sequence comes from Ontholestes murinus, assembly GCA_963969525.1. Taxonomy (NCBI): domain Eukaryota; kingdom Metazoa; phylum Arthropoda; class Insecta; order Coleoptera; family Staphylinidae; genus Ontholestes; species Ontholestes murinus. The sequence continues at coordinate 21,573,309 of OZ018395.1, forward strand.
GTATGCGTCTTAGTTAGAACTATACCCTCAAAAATAATGTTTGCACTTACAACAATATATAATGTAACTGTTTATTCATTTACTTTAGATTCGAGTAGCAGCAGTGATGATGGTGAGTAATTAAATTAAAGTCTAATAATAGGTAATTAATTAAAACACTTGGTTTGTTTCACTAAATTTAGTGATGTTATAATAGTTGCATAATGTTCAAACCTATTATTAATTTTACAAATTAGTAAATAATTACTTTACTTTAGATTCCAGTAGCAGTGAGGATAGTAAGTACTAGTATAATTAAATGATAATAAAGTTATTTAATAACATTAAGTAACATATTTAGTTTTGTTTAAATAATATAAAGATGGTTATATAAAAAAATACTCCGAAAATCAAGCTTTTATATTATAACAATTTATTCACTTTAGATTCCAGTAGCAGTGATGATGGTAAGTACATAAATTATTAAAAGTCATCACTATAAAAGTAATGACCATTCAGTATACAGGGTGACTGACGAAAAACCTTTGGTGCTGTATCTCGCTTATTTTTTATCCGATTTTAATAAATAAAACATCAAATTAAACCATGTTTAAAAGACTTTACTAGGATCTGAACTGTTATTTTTTCTCGCACCCAGTTTTTGACAAAATACGATCAACATTTTTTTTTTAATTGCACTGTATATATATTTTTATTGATTCACAAGGAGATTTTTTTTCTGAATATAAAATTGTAGACAAATTTATCCATACATCAAACTTAAGTCGAGAAATTGAGGATTAAAAAAATAAATAAAAAGTCAAGTATCCATTGTAAACAATATACAGACCCTATTTTAAATGTCAAAAGTGACAGTGACAGCCACTGATACAATACTGCAACGATTTTTAATTATTTCATAATAGAAATGTTGCAATATTTCAAACACTGTACTAGAATTTTGTGCTTCCACAGAAATCGTTTTTCAGTTTTTGAAATCTTGCAACATTTTTATTATGAAATTATTAAAAATCATTGCAGTATTGTACCAATGACTGACACTGTCACTTTTGACATTTGGAATAGGCTCTGTATATTGTTTACTATGGGTATTTGATTTTTAATTTTTTTTTTAATCCTCAATTTCTCGACTTTGGTTTGATGAATGGATAAAATCGTTTACAAATTTAGATTCAGAAAAAAATCTCCTTGCGGATCAGTACAAAATATATATACAGTGCAATTTGAAAAAAAAGTTGATCGTCTCTTGTCAAAAACTGGATGCAAGAAAAAATATCAGTACAGTTCATATTAAAGTCTTTTAAAAATCATTTAATTTGATGTTTTATTTATTTAAATCGGATCAAAAATAAGCGAGATACTGCACCAAAGGTTTTTCGTCAGTCACCCTGTATAAACTGTTTTTAAAAATATATTTCTAAATATTTTAATAATTTTGGATATTTAATAAATCCACACTCGAAATACGAAGAAGAAGATGTTGATTGTATTCATTGAAATAAAATTCAAAATGTGGTTGATTAATTTATCACTTAAGCCGGCTATGAAGCATTTTTTTTTAAATTATCTTGATTAATTTAAAACATTTAATTTTTTCTTACTTGGAAAGCCTCTAAAACGGTGTTTCCCAACGTGGGACACACCCCCCACAGGGGGACAATTCGAAAATGGACTCGACACGAGTTTAACCCTTTTGCTACAAGCCATTTAAACGCAATGCTTGATTTTTCTATTTACTGCTCATACTTCAACACATAATCGTATTCTTGAGGCTAGTTATCAAATTTCTTTATTTAAAAAAAAATCATATTTTAGGAGAGAATTCAATAAAACCGTCAATAACAGCATTTCTTAACGCTTTCAGTACCAATGATTGCTTTAAAGCAACTTAATATTAGTTTGAACTGAGCATTAGTATAGGCAATATTGGAACTTCCCCTTTATTTTGTTTAAAATTTATACTCTTCTGAAATGGTAACACTGCTCTCGATGATAATATTGACGTCATAAGAGTTCAAAAGAAGCTTCTTTGCACTCTTTGATGCGTGGTTGATAACTGATGTGAGTAGTCCATCAAGTATCTGTTTTTATAAGGGTTTTATGCCATTTTATTTTTAATTTTAGACTTAAAAAAATAATTTGCTTTTTATAACAATATTGAAGAAGTAAAAATTTGTAAGTAGCATCGATTTGTGAAATACAAGTTTCAGTATTGACAAACGAAGTTAAGTTGCTTGAAAGCAACCTTGGTATTGGTGGTGTCATTAGTTTTACCTATAATTATGTCGAATTCATTTGATGAAATGAAGATGATATGAATGGTATTCTGTTTGGTCCAAACGTTTTGGACATTGAAGACGATTTGGACTTAGAGGTGACATTGAATAATGCTTTGGAAGGTCTAGCTCTAGCTCTACGCGAAAGACAAATTTGGTACGTGGGTAGAATTAGAAACGATCGAATAGGAAAGTGCCCTATAAAATAAGCAGAACATTTAAAAACGAAAGGAAGATGGTCCATAAACCAGAAGCAGTTGAGTAACGGAACCATTTGCATCATACTGTGGCTTGACAGCAAGCCAATCAACTTGATTTCCACATATCATGGCTTAGATTCAGTTAGATCCTGCCTAAGGTGTGTCAAGAAAGCAAATCAAAAAGACCAGCTATTGTTGTAAAGTACAACCAGTTTATGGGATAGCCAATATGCTAAATTGAACTCTATTGGGTAGACCTTCTATTTATCTACTCCCGTATAGTATACTGGTGTATTAACATCTGCAAAGTCAATGGGGGCTCCTCTACAGGAGGCATCGGCGTCAGCGAAAAGAAAAAGTGCAGCTGATAGATAGATAGATAGATAGATATTTATTAGTACTTTTGTCATCAAATGAGTATACACGTCAATACAATAATAATATAGTTACAATAAATTTAAAATAAAATATTACACAAGTAGGTTTTTAAAATCATCATTTAAGAATTCATTGACAGAATAAAATGCTTTCTTAGTTAGAAAATGTTTAATAATTTTCTTAAATTTCTTTATTGGCAAGGCCTGTATATCCTTAGGTAATTTGGCAAAATATTTAGCGCTTGCATATGATGGCGACTTTTCGTACTTTGCTGTCTTATGTGCAGTAACCCTAGGCAAATTTGCATTTCTTGTGAAATGAGTATGCTTAGCAGAATTTTTCTCATAACAATCCCAATTTACTTTAACTAACATCAAACATCGATATAGGTAAATGCAGGGAAATGTAAGTATTTTATATTTCTGAAAATATTCTTTGCAGGACGTTTGAAATTCCAAATTAAACATTAACCTGAGTATTCGTTTCTGTGAAATAAATATCTTAGTGGACTGTACAGAGTTTCCCCAAAGTACAACACTATAGGACACGTGAAAATAGACAAGAGAATAATAGATTGTAATTAACTCAGGAGTGCCTAGAGTGCTTTTTAGTTTCAAGATTGCGTAATAACTTCTATTAATTATTAAATTTACCCTAGTTACATGTTCAATCCAATTGAGACTCTTATCAAGGTGGATGCCAAGGAATCGGGTAGTATTTGAAAAATGAAATGAATTATTGATAGCTACATTCAGGGTTCCTTTAAGATTTTGAAAATGAATTAATACTGTTTTGTTTTCATTTAATATCATATTATTTGCATCACACCAAGATTTAATATCGTTAGCTATGATGGAGATAGTGGAACACATATCTTGATATGATGCAGATGATATAGCAATAGAGGTATCATCAGCATACATCACTTTCACACCTTCACTGATGCTTTGTGGTAAATCATTTGTAAATAAAATGAAAATTAAGGGCCCTAAAATTGACCCCTGCGGTACTCCTAAGGTAATATCATATTCTGGTGAAATGTGTTTGTTTACTCGGACCACAATTTTACGATTGTATAAATACGACATTACGAAGTCGAGGAATTTACCCCTAAATCCAACTGCATATAATTTACTTTTTACAAATGAGGGTTGCAAACAATCAAAGGCAATGGACATATCAAAAAATAATCCACAAACAAATTTTCCATCATCAAGCTGTTTATTAATAAACTCTAAAAAGTCATGTGCAGCTGTTTCTGTAGAACGCCCCGAGCAGTAGCCGTGTTGTGAATTTGTAATGATCTTATACTTCTCCAGGAAAGTAATCATTCTTTCAGCAATAATTTTTTCAAATATTTTACTCATCACGTTTATTAATGCAATCGGTCTGAAATCATCCAACTCCTTAGCACCACATTTCTTAGGACAAGGCACAATTGTTGAAATTTTTAGCACATCAGGGAAAATTGCTTTATCTACACACTCATTTAGTAGGTAAACCAGCTGATCTACCACTGTTTCAGCAATAGCCTTGATAATTCGCGATGTTATGCCATCAGGACCACAACTGCTTTTGTTTTTTAGTGCATTTATGGCTTTCAAAACTTCCGAACGATCTATAGGTTTAAAGAAAAAGGTATTTGAGATAGACTGCGACACTGTGCAATCACTTGAAAAATTGATACCAAAATGAGCATTCAATTTTGTGTTTACCTTGTTTATAAAATGTGATGCAAATTTATTAGCCATATCTTTTGAATCGTTTACCTTGTCGTTATTTTTTAAATTTACTTGCATTTTTTTATTAATACCAAGATTCTTTTTTACTAAATTCCATACGGTTTTAGGTTTATTTGTAGAATTATCAATTATGTTTTTATAATATTTTTGTTTAGTATCATAAACCAAGGATTTATATTCCCTTTTCTTTTGATTGTATAAAATATTTATCTCTTTATTACCGTTCAGATGTCTTGATAACCAAAACAAATCTTTTAGCCCACTGAATATTATTAATAAATTCATTGAACATGCTATTAATATCGCCTCTAGTTAATAACTCCGATATACTATTATTAATACTCAAGTAAAACCTTAAGTTTTGTAATGAATTATCTGAAAAATGTTTGTACCATGTATATTCGGTATTATTTGTAGTTTTTATATCAGTATTGTAATTTATAGAACCTACAAGCGCTAAATGATCGCCTACATTTGCTTGTATTATTTCTGTATTGCATACAGTGCCTGAACTGACTAATAAATAATCCAGTTTAGAAACTGCCATTTTATTATTTTTATTTACATGAATTCTTGTTGGATCATCTGATGTTAATTTTAATTGAAAGCAAGTTATTATATCACATAACGATTGTTTGTTTGCAGAATCAACTAAAAAATTTATATTTAAATCACCACACACAATAATGTTGCTGCACAAAGAGTTACATATATTTAAAACATCTGTTAAAACCTTAAAAAAAACATCCGTTTTACCTTCTGGTCGTCTATATATGCTTAAGATACAATATTTACAATAACTAAACTCTAACAAAATACCACAACATTCAATATCCATTTCCTGGGACATGGCTGAAATTTGTAATAATTCCGTGGTCCTGTGATTAGGAATTCCATCTCTTGTGTAAATTGCTGATCCACCCCTGGCATGGATTTTCCTACAAAAATTAGCTTCGAGTTTGTATCCTTCAATATGCAGACACTCTATTCTATCTTCTGTGAGCCAGTGCTCCGAGAGGCAGAGTATGTCGATCTTATGCAACTGTAAAAACACGTACATTTTGTCAAGTTTATTTACCACCGATTGAGGGTTAAGTTGAAGAATTTTGAGACTTTTATATTTTGTTATGTTTTGTCGATTGAGATAATGTGGCTGATTTCCACCGAAAAAACTGAAATTTACTTATGGCTGCGCCTTGCGGCCAAATCTTCGGATCCAGTATTATTTTTTCGTATTCCTCCGAAGCACCAATTTTAAAGGAACTATACGTGACATAGTTACTTCTTGATTGTAATTTAGTACAACTTATGTTAATAATTGCTGTTTTTCTCTTAATAAAATCTATAATATTTTCTTCCGTACAATTAATATCGAATCTGGATGCGTGTATCCATATTCTTTCTTTTCTTGGAACCGTTGCTATTATGTTATTGTCTTCTGCTGAAGTTCCAATTAGAACATTTATGTTACGTTTATGTTTCCTTGGTGCATTGTTTACCACCGTTTCGAAACTTGTATCGGATTCGGCCGTGTCGCTGCTGTCGTCGTTCTTGTTTCGCTCTTCTATATTATCATTTTGTGCTGGATTAATCACACTAACGGAATTGTCTATTTCACTTAATTTTTTTGATGATTCACCTATTGCTGACATTACTTCAGTTTACTGCACAAGTGGCTCTCTTGGCCATACTATAGCCATTAAGACTCCTATGAGAAAGAGAGGATGCCCTTCAGAAAGTAACAAGATAAGCCCGCCTCTGTTGAAAAGATCCAGACAACGTCTTTTTCCGGTCCCCATATTTGAATCGACCAAAGTGGACTCTTTAGTTACTTTAGGTGCAAAAAATGTCAGCATACTACACAAATGCTCTGCATAAAGTGCAACACTTATTTATGCTTAACTCCACAAAGAAATTGTTTTCTATCATACCATCAATACATACATACAATGAGCACATTATTTTATTTTTGTAATTTTATTTACTTTTCGAATGATAATGTTTTATCGCTATTATTTAAACTAACTTCAAATATTTGTTGGTATTATTTTTAATTACTAGTTCTAAATAAACATGTTATTGTAAAGTTTAAGTTTATTTCTACCTACGTATAAAATGTTTTAGTTACAAAGGCACTAATTTGTTTGAAACAAATTCTTTCGGCTGCACAACATAAAGTTGTCATTCAACACCAAGGTTGCTTTGAAGCAACTTAGAATAAACTCATAGAGGGGGGCGCGAAAAAATCTGAAAAAAATTGTCAACCCTATTTGAACCATATATGTGAAGAAATTGTCTTGGGATAATGTTTTGCCAATCAAAAATAATCTGGTACTGAAAGGGTTAAAATGTTTCTTGAAAAAGATGACAAAAATGTAAGAAGATTGTTAGCAGAAGAATAGACGAAATGAGTGAAGATATTGAAAAGCTGAAAACAAAAAAATTCTCAGTGCAAATGGATGAATCAACTTTGAGAGACTATCAATATTGACTTACGTAAGATATATTGATAAAGGGCTTTCTGCTGAAGAAATGTTGTTCTGTAAAAGATTATAAAGCACCACTGCCTCCAAAGGTATATAGTAAGTTAAAAAACCACTTAGACATCAATAATATACCAATGAAAATCTTGTGCTACAGATGGTACTCCTAATATGGTGGGCAAGAAAAATAGCTGCTTATAATTGATGAAAGATCAGAATCCAGAAATTATTCTTGTGCATTGTGTTACATAGGGAAAACTTGGTAGCTACAAACATCTTGCCTGTTCTAAATGAAGTACTGCATTCAGTAATAAAGTGTATCAATGTATTAAAGGTAATGCCAAATGCGAGCGTCTCTTTAAACTATTTTGTGAAGAACAAAAAGCAGACCATGTCAGACTTACTTCACGCCGAAGTAAGATGGCTCTCTAAAAAGAACTGTTTGATACTCTTAATGATTTTTTAAGCGACAAACCTGAAATAAAGTATCTGTTAACAGTCAATTGTAAAGCATGTGTGAATTATTTAGCCAATATCTTTGAAAAACTAAATAAATTAAATAAGCAACTTCAAAGAATAAATCAAATTCTTGTCGTTGCAAAAGCGAAGATGTTTCATTACTCTTATTTAGTTATGTCAGAAATATATTAAGAAAAACTTTGAACAGTTTCATTGGCTCCAAAAATGTGAAGTAAATGATACCGCTGTACTTGTTATTGTCGATCATCTGAAAATTATATCAGCTGATTTAAAAGAAAGATTTTTTGATTTAAAACAAATTGATTTTCCAACATCGATAATGCAGCCAATGTTAGTGGATGTGTCTGATATATCAAATATGCAGTAACAAGAAGAACTCGCAGAAATGCAAAATGGCGAGACAGTTAAAACTTTATTTAATATAAAAGGAACGATGGCATGACCTTGTGAGGAAACAGAAATGAAATAACCAAATTCAACCAAGTGTGCAAGAAAACTATTGTTACCGTTTCCATCTCCATAATTAACTGAATATGGATTTAGTGCTGTAAATGATTTACAGGTAAAAACAGAAATCGTCTGGATATAACACAACAGAAAGACTTGAGACTGAAGCTAACCAAATTGGAGCCTAATATAAAATCTCTATGCAGCAAGCTTCAAGCGCAAGGATCACACTAAATTAAAATAATAAATTAATATAGAAAACCCTTTATTAAAATTATTTCGAATTTGAATTTCACTTGTTTATTATGTTTTGAAAATTTACTTACTGTGTTTATTTTAAAATATTCTAGTGATTTCTTCCTAAAACCTATCATTTAAGTTTCTTAAGTGAACAATTCAAATTTTTAATATTGAATATTATGTATATACAACGTGTCCCATTTTAATCCGCCAGTAGCGATAATTCTGAAACGTTGCATTGAATCAAAAGGTGTTCCAAATAAAAAGTTAATGGTTCTGAGGGGGACATCTGATGCCGTAGACTTTGCCCCCCCAGCCCCCTAAGGGGGGCGGGAACAGGGGGCAACTTTAAAATCTTAAATGGAAACCCCTATTTTTTATTGCAGATTCTGATAGAGGGTTAAAAAGTATGTAAGTTTTATCCGAAACATTTTTTTATTGGTCGAGAGATGGCGCTGAAAATGTAAAAGTTAGGTTTTTTGTCAATTAAATTGCGAAAATCGTCACGTAATTAACTGTTATTATTACTTAAGACTTACTCACAACCTTACAAGGTTGTTTTTTTCTCAGCCTGCCCAAATACTACCCCCGCCCCCCCCCCCCCCCGCCTACGAAGACGTAAAGTACTCAAAAATTGCGATTGAGTACTTCTTTTTCAAATTAAATAATGGTAAAATAATTCAAAAAAGAATGTCTTTTTTTTTCAAACAGTGTTTGACCTGGCCCCCCACATAGCTCCACCCATGGTTGGAGGATCGCGGAAGACGACGTCTTTCAGGTAACTCTAAAGGAAGAAATCAGGCGATGTCAAGTCCGGATATCGGGGTGGCCAAACAATAGGTCCTCCGCGACCAATCCATTGCGCTGGAAACAGCTCATCCAAATGTTGTCTAACCGCACGAGCGCAGTGTGGTGGGGCACCGTCCTGCTGGAACCACAACGTCCTCCGGGTACGCAAATCTACTTCTTCTAGCAGCACAGGAAGATCGTTCTGGAGAAATTCCAGGTACCTCGCGCCTTTTAACGTCCTGTCGAAGAAGAATGGTCCGATTATCTGCGAGCCGAGAAGTCCACACCACACGTTGACACTCCATCGCTGCTGTGCGTTCACTTGTCGAACCCAGTGGGGGTTTTCAGCACTCCATTAATGGGCATTGTGGATGTTGACGAATCCGATATTCTGGAAAGTGCACTCGTCGGAGAACAGGACTCGGTGGAAGAATAAACGGTCGCAGTCGATCTGCTGCAAAGCCCAGTTGCAGAAACCCACACGATTGGCGAAATCATTTCCATGAAGTTCTTGAACGCGCATGATGTGATACGGATGGAACTTTGCCGCGCGGAGTAACCGTTGAGCCGTCGATTTCGGTATGCCGATTTCTGCCTGGATTTCTCGGAGACTGATATGCGGATTGAGGTGTACAGCTCCAAGTATGGCGATGGTGCGGGGGTCGTCATCCACAAGATTCGCTCGAGGTCGGTGTCGTTGTAGGTGACCTTGGCGCAAACTTTCTTCCAGCCCTCGCATTGTACTGCGAGACGGACACCGACGATCCGGAAATCTTTGGCGATACAGTTCTACTGCATTGGTGTAATTGTTCAGCGACTCTCCAATGACTTTTAGGATGTCTATAATTTCGGTCGGTGAGTAGTCCATGATTACTCAACGACTTGGCTTTGCGTACTGAACTCATTTTTAAAAACTAAATTTAAAAAGGAACGAAAATAAAAAAAATCCAAGCTATGTGGGGGGCCAGGTCAAATACTGTTTTATTTTACCATTATTTAATTTTAAAAAGAAGTACTCAATCGCTATTTTTGAGTACTTTACGTCTTTGTAGGGGGCGGGGGTAGTATTTGGGCAGGCTGAGAAAAAAACAACCTTGTAAAGTTGTGAGTAAGTCTTAAGTAATAATAACAGTTAATTACGTGACGATTTTCGCAATTTAATTGACAAAAAACCTAACTTTTGCAGCGCCATCTCTCGACCAATAAAAAAATGTTTCGGATAAAACTTACATACTTTTTAACCCTCTATCAGAATCTGCAATAAAAAATAGGGGTTTCCATTTAAGATTTTAAAGTTGCCCCCTGTTCCCGCCTCCCTTGGGGGGCTGGGGGGGCAAAGTCTATGGCATCAGATGTCCCCCTCAGAACCATTAACATTTCATTTGAAACACTTTTTGATTCAGTGCAATGTTTCAGAATTATCGCTACTGGCGGATTAAAATGGGACACCCTGTATGTTGCATAAGGGGGCAAGAATTTTATAAATTTTTAGGTGAGGAAACTCTGCTCTAAAACTAAACCCATCAAAGTACATCCTCCGATAATAAAATTCGGTAAATAGTCCTGTAACATTAATATAGATAAAATATTAACGAAAGTTACCTTACTGTCCTTCAAAATAGTCACCTCGGAGAGGTGAAGTGGTATAAGAGATAGATAGAAAAATGGACGATATAAACAGAGCCCATATGGCCCTATCCGGCGATAAACAGATGAAATTGATATTCTGGGTACTACACCTTTCATCCAATCATTTCCAATTGATCATCGAGTTGAAAATCTGCCTCTTCTAGCCAAAAGTCTTAAGCGATGTTCTTTGCGATCTGTAGTCCTCCAGGGACATCTAGCTCCAGGACGACGTTATCAAACCCCTTCCTCGGACCATTTGGACCAACATTCTTTCTCTTATAGAAAGTCCGCCCTCTCTCATGCCAATAATTTGGCCACGTTCAAAACCAAGTAACTAGAAAATTTTTAATGTTGACGTATTCTTGGTCATGTTCTCAAGTTCAGAAGAAAATCATGAACACACGATTTACAGCATTAACAGTTAATTACAAACTGGCTGATTTATTTCTTAAAATTTATTGTTACAAAGTGCAAAGGAAAAAACAAAACTACTTGATATTTTTCAAATTTTAATCATCACATTGTTTCATGAAAATAGTTCAACAAATTCTAGGTGTTGCAACTTTATAGAAGTAGTTAGTTTATAAATTTTATTGGTTAATGGTTGAGGCGTTCGCTTCGTGATACATCTTGAATATTTATATAGAACACTTTCTTCGAGGCGTTTGAAATTCACAGAGCCAAAACTAGTCCGTACAACCCCATTATTTATAGATATCATTCGTTAGCTAACCAAAGATCAGCAAATGATATTGTTACCATAAGTCATATATAGTGATCTTGAACACATCTTTGTCCCCCAGTTGATCTGCTGCGGCGTTCCTAGTCCTCTTCAGCTCATGCCTTATAGAAGCGTCTGGCAGTAGACTGATTTAGGTCAAGGCGATTATCAATTTCTCTTGTCGAAAACCCACCGATGCAAACCAACGATGCAACTTCTGTCGAATTCTTTTAATTGGAAGTATAGTCGAGCCATCGATGCATTTTCGTACTAAAAATCTCGTTCTATCAGCATCCTAGGATGACCGGAACAGAATGAAATGAACTCTGATTCCTCCAATTTAGAGCGATGAGTCACAGTCGACCATAATTGTCACGTTGGCTCTAGCCGTAATCATACTTTTAAAACAAACGATGAAAAGAGAAAATATCGAAAAACGGAACACAACTGAGCCATCCTGCTCCCCACACCTCCTTTACCAACCTTTCATATCCTAACATACCTATCTTTCTCTCATACTTTACTACCCTCCTCGCAGACTCCCATTCCACAGACATTCTTTGGCACTCCTGCACATAACTTGGTGTTGTTCGCTCTACTCCTAATATACTTTTTAAGTATTGCAGGTGTACCTTTTCCACACTCTCCTGGCCAGACACTCCCCATACTTCTTTTATTGTTTCTAATAATTCTAAACATTCTGTTGAAAATTTCAAGTACCTCGATAAAATAAATATACCTTAAACTGATAAACAAAAATTAAGAATTTTAAATTTAAGTCTATTATGATTAAAACAACAATTTCTTTTAGATGATTCCAGTGATTCTGACAATTCTGGACAATCTGCTGAAAGCTCGAATGGATCTGGGAATGGTTAGTATATTATTTTCATGAATATCAAAATTAAATAATGATGTTTGTGACTCAAACAACGATTTCTTATAGGTGATAGAAATGGTTCTATTCATTCTGAACATTCTGCTGAAAATTCCAATGGATCTGGGAATGGTGTGTACATAAATAAAATAAAAATCCCTTGAACTAATTAACCAATATTAATCATTTGAAATAGTAATTATAATGAAGAAGGAGACACGATTTCTTTAATTTACCATTTAAAAGTGACTACAGTTTCGACTAACAGCTAATCTTATAGACATAAAGTGTTTTAAAATTACGAAATCTAAACTATTTATACAAAGCAGTTAGTCACCTGTAATTTTAAATAAAGTGGCAAAAGAAAGTAATCTTGTCTCCACAATTAGCTATAATTATAATGATTAAAACTATTTCTTTTAGAAGATTCCAATGGTTCTGATAACTCGAAAAATTCTGCTGAAAACTCTAATGGATCTGGATCTCGTACGTATATTATTTTAATAAATATATACTTAAATATACTACGATTTCTTGAATGACTTTCTCATTTATCACTTGTTGAAACATTCAAACTATTACTGATAAAGGTTTAAATTAAAACCTTCATTAGTAATACTACGATTGTACATAAATTTAATATCCCTTTAATTAATTAATCAATATCCATATATTGAAATAATGATTATATTTATTAAAACAATTATTTACTTTAGATGATCATAATGGCTCTAACAATTCTGAACATTCTGCTGAAAATTCAAACGGATCTGGGGCTGGTAAGTACAAAAATAAAATAAATATCCCTTAAACTGATTAATCAATACTAATCATTTAAAATTGTGACTATTATGATTAAAACAACTACTTCTTTTAGATGATTCTAATGGTTCTAACAATGCTGAGCATTCTGCTGAAAACGCGAATGGATCAGGATCTGGTAAGTACACATTTTAATTAATATATACTTAAATACATAGTAATTGTATATGAGTAAAGATTATAATCTCTATAATAACGAAGTAATAATAATAGTAAAATAATGATTATTATGATTAAATTTAATATTTCTTTAGGTAATTCTAATGGTTCTAATAATTCCGAACAATCTGCTGAAAGTTCAAATGGATCTGGAAATGGTAAGTCTATTATTTCAATTACGAGGGGAGTTTGAAAAGTCCGTGCAAAAACAAAAACTACTAACGTGTTTGGGGTAAACATTTTTTTATTTTTCGACATAGTCTCCTTTTAGGCTTATACACTTTGTCCAACAATGTTCTAGTTTGTTGGTCCCTTCCGAATAATAGGATTTGTCCATGTCTGCAAAATATCCATTAGTGCCTGCAATTCCCTCTTGGTAACCCATTTTTTAGATTGTTATTTAGTCTCAGGTATATAGTAATGTATCCATGTTTCATCCACAGTGACGAAACGACGCTTAAAGTGCTCCGAATTTTTCTGGAACAGCTGCAAACCATCCTTGCAACACTTCACACGATTCTGTTTTTGGTCAAGCATGAGCAATCGCGGCACCCATCTTGCGGATAGCTTTCTCATGTCTGAATGTTTATGCAAAATACGCCCACCGCACAAATAATCTCACGCACCTTAACTCTTCTGTCATCCATCACCATATCATGGATTTGATCAATGATTTCTGGAGAAGTAACCACCACCGGCCATCCAGAACGTTCAGCGTCACTTGTGCCCATATGGCCAGTCCGAAAATTTTGAAACCACTTATAAACTATTCTAATCGAAGGTGCAGAGTCACCATAATGTTTATCAAGCTTTTCTTTAGTCTCCTGAGGCGTTTTGCCTTTCATAAAGTAATATTTAATCACCACACGAAATTCTTTTTCGTTTTTTCGTCAATTTCTTCAAATCACTCGACTTTCTTGATTGACACGAATGCCAAACACAAAGAAATACACCAATATGGCTGAAACTTGGTGTGCGTTCATCCATGAGATGCTACTAACTAAACGTGACCTCGATACACGCCGGTGGTGCCATCTCTCGGATTTTGCACGGACTTTTCAAAACACCCTCGTAATATATAAATAATTGTATAGAAATTGTACATAATAATAATAATATCTTAAATCGATGAAACAACGTCCATATATTCAACTAATGATTATTATGATGAAAACAACTATTTTTTTTAGATGATAGTAACAATTCTGAACAATCTGCTGAGGGCTCGAATGGATCTGGAAATAGTGAGTATATTATTTTGATCAAATTGAATCACTCTACACGAATACAATTAATTTGTTTTGAATTGATTAACCAGTTTTAAATAATGATAATATTTCTTGTAGATGATAGTAATGTTTCTAATAATTCTGAACATTCTGCTGAAAACTCAAATGCATCTGGAAATGGTAAGTACATAAATCAAATATTTGTTATACAAAACAAAGTGATTTTTGTGTTTAATTTTGTGATTAAATGTGTATAACGAAGTAGAAGCCTCCATCGCCAATGAAATATCCCTTAAACTGATTAACCAATATCAATAACTATTTCTTTTAGATGACGCCAACGTTTCTAACAATTCTGAACATCCTGCGGGATCGCATGGATCTGGATCTGGTAAATATAAAATATTAATGAATGTATTCTTAATTATATAGATGGTTTACATATATAAAATTAATATTGCTTAAATTAATTTATTTGAACACTCTTATCAATTATTTTATCATTAACAGCATAATTATTTCTTTATTTAAATTACTCAAAGAGTGTACACCCAATAACTTAATTGATTGTACCATAATCATCTAAACTTTAGAGTAGATTAGTTAAATTACATAAGTTATAAAGCACCAAAAATTAATTATATTAGGAAAACCAACATTAAATTTTTAATTTCAGATGATGCTGATAATTCCCAAGATTCTGGTAACTCTACCGGCGATTCTGATGAAGATGATGGTAAGAATACTTATTTAGATAAATTATTTAAAAACACGAAATGTAAATGTAAATCTTAAGATAGTCTTATTAAGACTGCAAAACAAATCACTTACTGAAACAACAAATTCCCCGACTAATCACATGACATATATTGAATTATGTAAAAAAAATCTGTGTATAAATAGCAAATATTTTATTATTTATATAACAAGAGGTTTGGAGGAAAAAGAGCACTTTTAAATGAACTACTAAAAGTATAACTGATCCAAGTCTTTTTGACTATTGTTTAATATATTATAATGATTTATATTTACTGTGGTCAATAAAGGATTTATTATGATTTCTATTTATGAAATACATATATTATTTAGAAGTATCGATTTTCTAAGCATTTCTGCGATGATATATTACACTATTTTTCTATTAAAACACTACCGGACATTTTTTACATAACTAACAACTGCTGTTAAGTTGAAATCAGCACAAAACATATAATGAAAATATATAAGTCCTACATATGTTTCGCCACACTGTGGCTTCTTCAGGTGAAGAAAAATACTTATATTTTCTTCACCTGAAAAAGCCACAGTGTGGCGAAACATATGTAGTGTTTACAATAAAACCAATTTGAAAATCAAACAGTTTTGTTACCTAAATAATGAATATGGATTTTCAACACTTAAATGCCTCAACAATCAATCAATATATAAGTCTTTTACGTTGTAGAAACGTTTTCTAACAAAACATATATTTTTTACATTAAAATTGTTTCTTCTTTGAATTAATCGAAGTTAATTATTGTGTACTAATCTACAAACGTGTATTTAGGTGTACCCCACGTATATAGACTTAGAATTTGGAGTGGAAAAATTCTAAGTCTAAGAATAATTGGATTTAAAATCAAATTAAATTAAATAACGATTAATAAACAAACAAAAATTACCGATGAGACATAGTAAATAAAAAACTATTTTTACAGATGATTCTGCAGATTCGAATGTTTCTGGAAATAATTCCAACGGTTCTGGTAAAGATGGCGGTAAGTATAGAGATTAGCAAAATTATACTTTGTCGAATACTTAAAGTCCAGTAAAATTTCGATCAATACGTGCTATTTGTTATTTTGCAAATGTATGCATTAAATACAAAACTTTCAAACTTTCATAAAAAACCAAGAAATAACGTTTTGAACTTTCATGGATCACATAACTACCAAGAAAATTAAGTTACACTTACTTAATAATCAAATTAATTGAGAAAATATTACACTGGCATATATTCTCTAAATTTAAAACTGTTATGTGATGTCCATAGCCTACTGTTAGGTCTAATCTTTTGTTTTAAGAACAATAATTGCTTTTAGTCCTTTCACTAACTGACCAAATAAATTCTTTATTTTAGATGATTTACAAGAAGCTGAAGATTCTGGCCACTCTAACAATGCTTCTGATGGATCTGATAAAAATGGTGGTAAGTATGCTTATTTATTTAGTCTAATACTGTTGTTTAGTGGCAATAATATAATTTATACTTGTATAATGAATTTATCCCATATGAATATAAATTATTGTGTAACGATAACATAATAACACATACATGCAGTATATGAAATCCCTTTTTTTTCTTGAAAATTAAATTTAAGTTAATTGATTGTCACTGCAAACTCATATTTTTTATTTTAGGTAATCCAGTCCGATGCAAGAAAGGAAAAAGATGCGGCAAGAAACCAGGAAAAGGCCACAAAAGTAACTATAAATCTTAAATACTAAACTATTTTAAATTAAAATCCTATTCTTATTATATAGAGCATTAATAACAATTTAATAATAAATTACTGGTTCATAACAATAATAAATAACACATGAGTATGTTAGGTAACTCCTTAACTTACTTAACATATAATGGGAAACATTGGTAACCTCCCGTAAAGTTTAATTTAGCTAGGAAATAAGGATAAGAAAAATAATCAATGTAAAGCCATTTTGGGTGTGTATTACTTAAAGAAGTTCCATACATAAGGGAATATTTCAATAATGACTTGTTAAAAACATTTTCATCGTGAGTCCTATCAAATATAGTCCAACACCAAGTGTTTCTAAATGAATGTCGGGGATTTAACGCGTTGTAATATTTATTACGTAAAACTTAAAATCATAATTAATAAATTAAATTAAATAGAAACTCAAACAGTTAAACGTACGAGCTTACAAATGTTCAATGTGAGCACATTTCGTTACCAGGCACATATTAAGTCGATAGGTCAGTTCATCCCAAACTTTGATTAGGGTTTGTGGTGTAATTTATTTATTTATTTATCTTACGGAAATCTCCATTTTGCATAAAAATTTACAAATTAACAAAATATATTCAAAGAATCAAAGCAATTAAATACAAAAGAAAAATTTCAAAAGAAGTGAATAAAAAAAACGAATTGCTTCTTACACTAATACTGATAACAACACATAGATATATTAACATAAAAAAGATAAGTCAATATAAGATAAGTGGCGCTTGAATAAACTATATGAGTTACAAAATATAAAAAAAATGGTAGGAATTCATTAGCATATTACAGAACCGCATGATACGTGATGCTGGATTATGTGCACCATAATTAGTTAAGTGAGACTTTAAACGAAATAATGGTCTTTTGCGCATATTCAGCGCTACAGAAAAGTTAAAATCTAATGTGGCTAATAGACTACTACAATAGAAAATACCATTTATAATTTTAAATCCATATCACACATCAAAAATAACTCTTCTTTAACGTAAAGATTTTAAATTAAGACACTCCAACATCCGCGAGCGGCTATAATTTAACCTTGCTATACCCATCCTATATGAAACAAGCCTCAAAAATTTACACTGCACTTTTTCAACTAGATCACTACTACTATTATAATACGGAGACCATATGACTGTACAGTATTCCAATTGTGGTCTAACTAAAGATAAATATAAGGTCACATAAGTATTCAAACCAAATTGTTTAGAGAATCTGTCAATGAAGCCCAAGGTATAAAGAGCTTTGCTGGTAATGTAATTTATATGCGGAATAAATGACAGGCGACTATCGAATAATACACCTAAGTCACGGACTGTATTAACAGAGATTAATTTATAATCACCAATTGAATATTCGTAAGTATTTAATCTGCCTCGGCTAAATGAAATAGACAAACATTTATTTAAATTAAGGTTAAGATGATTCAGTGAACACCACTCAGATAGATTATTTAAGTCAGATTGTAATAGATTGTGATCACTAGGGTTATTGATGACTGAGAATATTTTAACGTCGTCAGCAAACATTAAAAACTTGCTGTATTTAATAAAACTTCCTAAATCATTGATAAAAAGCAGGAAAAGGATCGGCCCACAATGCGATCACTGTGGTACCCCTGACATGACTGTAATTTCTCTAGAAACAAAATTTCCGATCTTGTAATTGTTGCAAAAGCTGCCTTAATCCTGTATCTTAGGTCGGTTAGGTTTTAATCATTTCCGTAAAACGTTCCTAACAGTAGTCAGCGGAATTGCTATTTCACGACTAGCCTTCCGAACTGATTTCGTCAGATAGATGGTGATAGACTCACGC
Source organism: Ontholestes murinus (assembly GCA_963969525.1). Classification (NCBI taxonomy): domain Eukaryota; kingdom Metazoa; phylum Arthropoda; class Insecta; order Coleoptera; family Staphylinidae; genus Ontholestes; species Ontholestes murinus. The sequence continues at coordinate 21,592,100 of OZ018395.1, forward strand.
ACTCACCCAATACTCTCTTCAGAAACATTTGGTGGTTCCATACTCCTCCCTTTCAAAAGCAGCTGATACTTGCAAACTGCTCATACCATTTGCGGATGTTATTAATTATCACTTGGGGGATTACATCTGAACTTTATTCGGAAAGCACGTAACTACAGATTCGGTGTTTGCAAACTACAGGATTCAAAAAGTTCTCTGTTTACTAGTAGTCATTTTTGCTACTAGCGTCCTCTAGCGCATGAGCTTACCAACAAACAGAATTTTTTGAGTTGCTCTTTTATTTCATATATTAATTATGATTTTTAAGTTTTACGTAATAACTACTACAAAACGTTAAAACTCCGATATTAATTTGCACCTGGAATAAACAGAAATAGTAACCAATTTTAGGAACATGTGAATATATGTCGGAAAACTTCAGGATACCTAAAACTAATGTTTTATAACCAGGAAATACTTTACAGTAGACAATTACAGGGTGCGGCAAAACAGACAGTGCAGTTTTGAAGGGCTATTAAAAAAACGGCGCAATTTAATTTACTTTATGTTAATCGGTACATCATGCCATTTTATGCATTAAGTCCTGAAGATGACATCAAAAAGATGATGACCTCCAGCAGCGATACATTGATGACGGCGATTTCTGAAATTTTCAGCCGCATTTTCTTTCAAGGTGCGAGGTCGATGCCTAAAAACCTTTTCCTTCAGGTAGCCCCACAGGAAGAAGTCGCAAATGCTCAGATCAGGGGAGCATGCGAGCCACTCCACATCCTCTCTCGGAGAAATAAGGCGCCCAGGGAATACCTGTCGTCATTGAAACTCGAGCAGTATGGGCCATGGCCCCGTCCTGCTAAAACCAGATGTCTCCCTATCAGTTCTTCCAATCGAGGTTGAAAAAAAATTTCCAACATTAAAGCATAATGTTGAGTAGTGACAGTTACGGGTCGTCCGTCCTCTTCAAAAAAATAAGGCCCAATCACGCCAAATTTGGAAAACGCACACCCCACGGTGACTTTTGAGGTGTGAAGTGGTCTCTCGTGAAGTTGCCTTGGGTTATTTACAGCCCAGTATCGAAATATTTGTTTATTCACCCCTCCACAGAGATAGAAGTGGGCCTCGTCACTACTGAAAAAAGTTGACCTCGCATTGATCCAGTTCAACATTTCTTGGGAGCGATTCATGCGGTTTTCATAATCAGGGGGTATTAACTTTTGAACAAACATCATCTTGTAGGAGTGGAATGAGTATTCAAGCAATATCCGTCTTAGAGAGCGATCAGCAATAGCCAATGCAGTTGCATGCTTCCAGGCAGAGCGCGTAGGTGACCTTTCGATAGCTTCTTCTACTCTTGCTACATTTTCGGGTGTTCTTACCGTTCTCTTCTGTGTGTGTGTGCAGTGAACGGATCGGGTACGTGGGGTCGCTACTCCCAAATGGCTGTGCACGTCAACCACCCCTGCTGGTACACGGGATGTACTGGGCGTTCCAAACTGCACTGTCTGTTTTGCCGCACCCCGTACTTGCAAAATTCTTCCATACCTTATGTCCTGTATTGCTGGCACTACTGGTATATCTGAATATTTTTTAAAAAGATGTTTGCATACTCTACCTAATACAATTTTTATAAAATCACTAAACTCATGTATATAAACATTGTATAAAAAAAGTTGTAGAACACATATTGCAAATTACAGAGGTTATTCAATCAGTCATGCCGATAATGCTAAACTTGATAATGAGTAAACAACTTTTATGATCTTGCACAAATTCGCTTGTCGATCAGCAACACGGCTTTATAAAAGATAGACCGACCACTACTAAACTACTCTTATATTACGAATTTCTATCCAATAAAACGGAGAGGGGTTGGACTTACTTTACACCAATTTTTTCAGAGCTTTTGACAGAGTAGAACATAATATCTTATTAATTCAATCAAAAGAATTGGGTCTAATCAGTAACTGGATTAGTAACTACATGAGTAACAGAACTTAATGTGTTCATATTGGCTTGCACTTTTCTAGTTAAATGGATGTGACAACGACATTTAATAAATGACATCGGTACAAACATTCAAAATAGCAATTTTCTTTCTACATAGTGCTTAATTAGTGTAACGAAATGAGAATTGAAAATTATCTTAGTTGGAATATTGCATAATATTAAAGATTTCGGTATATTAATCACATCAAAACTAATTGTCATAAAACATATTACCCACATACGCAATAATAAAATAAATGCTTATATAAATAACTCTTACAAAAATAAATAAAAAGTTAATTCAGAAACTCACTCCGTTTGTGAAATGTCAATATTTAAGCGCTCTTACAAATACCTAAAAAAATAGTTTTTTAACGATATAAATTTTATCTTCAGAAATCTGATAATTTAGTTTTTAGAAAATATTTGATACTTTATCCATTACCATAACTAAAGACTACTACTATTTACTTGGTAAATTAAATGGTTAATTATAATAACTATACACTAACTGTCTTTTGTCATAAATGTATAAGAAAGGTCAATTAGTTTTATGAATTTGTTTATAATATTTTTAGACACCTTTATACAAGGGTGGGCAAAAGTCCCTCTACTATTTTGATTGCCTATAACTTTGCTCAAAGAAAAGATAAGTAAATGTGGTTTCCATAAAAAGTTTATTTGGTCTTTACATTTCTTTTTCGTTATGATTGAAAAGTTATATCGCCTAAATAGTGACCGCGATTCGCTATGCAACTTTTGGCTCTTTTTAGGGCATTTTTCATGACATCCTTCAACATATCGGGCTGAATTTCTTCAATTTCGTGACGGATATTGTCTTTAAGATGTTGAATCGTTTGCGGCTTATTCACATAAACTTTTGATTAAAAAAAAAAAACTATAAGAAAAAGTCTTCTGCTGTTAAATCCGGAGATCTGGCTGGCCATGCTAAATCGCCACCTCGCGAAATTAGTCTTCGTGGAAAAACGTCATTCAATAATTGAATTGTTGAACGAGCTGTGTGTGCTGTGGCCCCATCTTATTGAAACCACATGTTGTCTAGTCCTTGCTCTTCCATTTCAGGCACAAGAAAATTTCGAATCATGTCTCGGTACCGTTCAGCATTAACAGAACTCCAACACCTTGGTCATTTTCAAAAAAATAATGACCAATGATGGTTCCAGAATGAATACCACACCATACAGTTGTTTTTAGTGGATGCAATGATGTTTCATGAATTAATTGAGGATTGTGTGTTCCGCAAAACCGACTGTTATTTTTATTGACGTGGCCACTGAGAAGAAAATGGGCTTCATCGCTCATTATCAATTTAGACGAAAAATCTTCAATTTCACCAGACAGCCTTAGGATTGCATTACTGTACTCAACTCATTAGCATTAGAAGTTGCGAACATGATCATGATCTCTCGGTAGCAATTGTTGAGCTAATTGAATTTTGTACGGTAACATTTTCAAAATTCGCCTTAAACTGTGTGCAGAAATGTGTAACTGGGAACTAAGTCTCCGAATTGATGTTTCTGGAGACTCTGTAACACTATAGTGTACCAGAGCCACATTTTTAGCGTTGCAAGACGTCCGTTGTCTTCCAGAACGAGGCGTGTCTGCTGTCGTACCGTACTGTCGAAAATTCGCATGTAAACGATAAATTGCGGTTTTGTGAGGCACTGAACGATTACGATATTTTTGACGCTGAGTGGCAATAATGGAATGATTATTTTCAATAAATATTTTCACTATTTCTGCTCGTTCTTTTGGTATATATTTCCATAATAAAATTTCTACGTCTACACAACACAATGGTTAAAACGAAACTGAGCTAAACGTCGCAGAACCAAGATGGCGCGCAATCAAAATGGTAGCGGGACTTTTGCCCCACCTGTTAGATTGTGTCCTAAATCGAATGGATCCTGTACAGACATTGAGGAAGATCTGTTGAATTCACAATCAGGATCAACTGAACCAATTGAAAAACTGATTCAATGCATTTTTTAATGAGTTTCCTTAACTCAGTAACAGGTTTGTTGTATTCTATAGTTTTCCAGTTGTGTATTTTAGGAGGATTTGCATTATTAAGACTTCTCAATTGTTCAACAAACAGCAAGTATCCATTACTTTGGAAATAAAAAATAAACATTTTGCAAAAGGCATAGGAAGATATCTCATCCTTTAAAAAATATACTTTAGCCTATCGCTTTAACACCAACATAGCTGGTTGAACAATTGGCTGCAATTCGAAACAAAACTTTATAAATTTTGTATTTTCCACACACAATCCATGTGTGAATGATAAATCACTATTTATCGGCGGTTCACTAGCATAAGTAACTTGAATAATTGATGTTCTTGCAGTTGGAATTGGATGTATGTGTATAATAATATTTGGATTACCAATACATTTTCTTCACAGCACTAAATACTCCTTGTTGATTTTTATGATCTTGATTTATATGCTCTTTGTAGATATTTGCTACATCAATAAAAATGTCAACATCACCTTTAAAGTAGCAAAGTCCTGCAACTCGTGACCCAATCAGATATCCCTTACACTCCGGGTACTCAGGTTGTATAGTCGTTATAAGAGCGTTTAAATATTCTTGTACCAAAGGATCATTTTGCATTGAATCAGCACTATCTTTCATTAGTTTTGATCCCAATTGAGAAGTAGCATTAGAAGTTGCGAACATCCCTTTAATTCCTTTCTTCAATACTGCAAGATTAGAATTCTTTTTATCTGCCCTGTACCGATTTAGATTCTCATGCGGCATTATGGACATTGCATCACCATAAATTTCAATGGAACAGAAGTGACATTCATACTAATGTTAGAGCGTCAGTTCACCCCAAGTTTATTAAATATAGCTTTATGTTCCTTGTAATAATATTAGAGTAGTCAGGCACAGGAAGAAGATGTGAATTAAAACAACGATTTACAACTCATGGGCCAACGTTTTGTCTGATTTATTCAAACTTCCTCAGGGCTACACTGTAGAAGGAAGATTTTCCTGTTCTCTAAATTCGCCAATTTAACTTTAAGTTGTGAGGTCTTCTTCTTGTAGATTATTATTGTACCTCCGAACTGGTTTCTGATATCCTTGAAAAAAACCATACTATCCTGATATGAATGTTGTTGTTTGTATTGCAATGGCTTGAAATATAGTAATAATATTAAAGTAGTCAGGCACAAGAAAAAGGTGTGAATTAAAATAACGGTTTACAACGCATGGTCCAACGTTTCATCTGATTTATGTTCCTTGAATGCGAGATGGCGTCACCATTATATTTTATTATTTAGTTTCCAAGGACATATTTCGCATTGGTAGATTAATTTAGCTGGGTTCATCATTAACTTTGACATATCCTCCTGGCTTGTGAAATGGTTCAAGACATTTTGAATATTATTTGGAAAAATAATATTGCAGGCTGAACACCTGACTTCATCCTCAAACTTAACTAAGTATTTGATATGTTCCTTTAAACGGTTTGGTACTAAGTCAAAACATTTTGGCTGTCTCTCTGCGCTAATGATTGGTTTTATGTTATCTTTCCCTTCTATATTCACAGAAACAGAAATCTCATGATGATTACTGTTCCTTGAATTACTAAGGAACCTTCTTGTATTGAAACGCGCATTACTTATTCCTCTATTATCTTTTTGCCGATCCATTTGAGCTTATTACAACTTACAATCCATTTTTTACGTTATGGGAAATACAAACTCTATTTGTGCCAAAAAGTAAATGGCATTTTTGATAACATATATATTTATATTCTCGAATCATAATATTCTACAAAACAACACGAAACGACATCTTAAGATAATAAAATTAATATTATCTAAACAATATTGAAAACATAAATTTTGTTCTCGTGCTAACTAATATTTCTTTCGCAGAATGTAACAAGAAAAACAGTAAGTATACTTTAAAAATATACAGAATATCATTTTAAAGACTACTCTGTTAACTTAAATTAACTTAAAACAAATTGATTCGCTTCATAAAGACTAAAGTTGCGATGAAAATAAAACAACCTCTTTAAAACAATTAAACGCTTAATATTAGGTATAAACTCTTCGAAAAAGAAATTAATTAGGTTTAAGCATTTATATAGGGTGTCCAGGAAGTAGGGAGGAATATTAAAGTTTTATAGAACATACAAAATTTATTGAAACTGTATTTTTTTATATAAACACGTTAAGTAACATCTCCCATTTATGTATGAAAAATTATATCCTCCATATGACCACCGAAGACAATGCGTTCATTGAAGTTCTTGATGACGCGTTCACAAACATCTAGTGGGGTGCCGTTAATAACCCTTTAAATTGCATCCTTCAATTGGTGTGTTGTTTTTGGTTTGTTCACGTACAATTTTATTTTCACAAGTCCCCACAAAAAAAGTAAAAAAGTCACAAGGTCTAAGATCGCATGATCTGGCAGGCCATTCCTGATTGCCACGCAAAGAAAGAATTTTTTGGGGAGACTTTTCAGCCAGCAAAGCAATCGTTTTTCGATATGTATGACATGTCGCACCATCTTGTTGAAACGAAAAATCGTAATTTTAATCCAAAACTGTGAAAAACAACCAGAAAACATGTAACATGTAACTTTTGCCGTTCACAATGACTTGTAATCATTTGGATTCGTTGCTTAGTTGTCATCTGCTTCATAGCGAAAATAAACATCAAACTACAATGCTCACCAAAGAAAAGCTATAATGCTGTTAATGGGAAGGATAGCAAATAACAAACATAAAACAAGCACGACTGCCAAACTTCATATGACAAAATGGCGCCAAATTCAAATTCGTCATTACTTCTTGGACACCCTATAGATACTACAACTGTTAGCATACCATATAATATTGACCAGAGAAAGAAACAATCAATCAAATATTTCTTGAATAATTTTCTCACTTATCTCTTGATGAAATATTATGAAAGAATAGTTAAGAATTGATAAACACTTTGTTTTTTTCACTATTTTTTAGTGAAACAAACCAAGTTCTACCTATAAAATCAAACATTTAATTTTAAATGAAATCCAATTAATAAAGTATATATTTGAAAGAATCATCAAGAAAAATATAAAAATAAATAAAATAAGTAAATCCATATTTCATATTTTACTATTGGTTAAGTTTATTAAATAAAATACAAATATTTGAAGCTTATAAAACAATTTAGACAATGAATTAATAATCAATATGTGATTAATTAACGAATTGTGAATGTTTCCCCTAAAATTAATCTTAAACTTTTGTCTTAAACAACTTTCACAAGTCAATAAGCCATGTTAAAAGAAAACTTATTTAAAATGTAAAATATGAACATAAAAAAATAAATTATAAAATTCTTTCTACTTGTAAACTTAAGCTATTATAAAAAATTATACATATAAAGCGATAAATTAATAGTATTATTTTTTTGTAAGCAAGTACCAAATTGCATTAAATTTTTATAATATTTTCTTTTTAGAAAACTGCAAGAATTACAAGTATGTCGATATACAAAAACCATCGGATCCTTCTGGGGAGATCGTTGAAGTGGAAACTGATCTGGGTATGTATAAATGATAAAAAAAGTATTAATAAAAAAAGTAAAGAATCATTCACCTCATGGAATATTTTAATTCAACAAAAGCAGTTAAGTAATTGCTTTGACACTATGTTGTTTTTGACAACGATTCATTTTTTTCAACCTATCGCCTTTATATTAATGTTCTTACATTATAAATTGAATAATAAAAAATATGTAGTCTTTTGATAAAACATCAGTACTGCTTCTGACTAATTAGTCCATATTCATAATAATACCAAGTTTATGTGGTAAAATAATCATTAGTTTTTCTTAATTACTAATCCGGCGCTCTGCCAACTAGGCTTAGTAATTATCATTGAGGTTATCATCAACCTCATGATCATATAATGATATAGTTAGATGTGATAAATAAATCCTATTAAAAATGATTCTTTACTCTTAAATGTTTCATTCCAGCACATTTTAGATATGGTACCCTTATAATTTATATTAAATTATTTCAGAAAAATGCATTACCTTAAAATCATTCAGAACTAGAGGACGTAAACTATGTTGCACGAAGATTAACACCATTGAAAAGCAAGGTAAGTTCCAGTTTTCATAATTTGAAATAATGTTTATACATTTAATACATTGGATGACTTTATAGATCGCAGGGCTCTAAAGACCGAGTACACATCTTGCATGGATATATCTCAATATTATGAAACACCCAAAGACGAAGGTAATATAGAAATATAAATGAAAAATATTTTAAAAACATTACCCACTTTTTAGCTTCTTGCTTGAAGATAGGAAAAGTTATAAAACACAAAACTAAGACTTGCTGCCATCATAAGTGCGGACATCCCAATAAGAACATCCAGGAAGCTTTAGGTAATTATATACAATAAACTTATAAAGAAATGTTTTTACACATAAAAATGTGTAAATTAAAAATACCACAAGTCACTTTTTAAAATACAATAATAATACAAAGAATGACGCTTTTTTGCAAAATATACTATTAGTACAACTACCAAAACAATTCTAATGAATAAATATGAAAAATATTTTATTCAAAATATATTGTAAACAAATATTGTATCACAAAAACTGAGAAGTGATTAAAAAAATTATCTACAATAATAGATTGAAAAATAGTAATTATGGGATCAATATTTATTTTTAATATTGAAATCATTTGAGACATTCAAATTTTTAATTTATTTATTATAGAAAAAGTTAATTCTTTAAGCTTTGAAAATTATGTTTAAAAATAAGCTCTAAAATAATAAAACCTTCTTTATACAACTAATAATGCCAATAAAACTAATTACAATGGATTATTCATATTTTAGGTACCAGACGTACTTGTTGGAAAAAAGATTCATCACATGACAAACATAAACCAGGCAAAAGGCCACATCATTCAACAGAAAAGCACGAAAACAATGAATCAGGCATTTCCACAGAAGACGAAGCTGGAAATCATTCTGGTAACGATAACGATAAATCCAATGAGAATTCTAAAACATCTGTAGAAAATGGAGGCCAAAATGATAACTCAAAAGGAAGTAATGAAGAAGTAAAGAACTCATCTCATGATAATAAATCAGAAGAAGGTAAAAATAATGATAAATCCAACGAGGATTCCAAGTCTTCTTCAGAAAGTAATTCCAAAGATAACTCAAGCGGAAGTAATGAAAAAACAGAGAATGCAGAGGAAGAAACAAATTCATCAACAGAGCAGCACGAAAACAATGAAACCGGCATTTCCGCAGAAGACGAAGCTGGACATCATTCTGGAAACGATAAAGATAAATCCAATGAGAATTCTAAAACATCTGTAGAAAACGGAAGCCAAAATGATAACTCGAAAGGAAGTAATGAAGAAGTAAAGAACTCATCTCATGATAATAAATCAGGAGAAGGTAAAAGTAATGATAAATCCAACGAGGATTCCAAGTCTTCTTCAGAAAGTAATTCCAAAGATAACTCAAGCGGAAGTAATGAAAAGGCAGAGAATGCAGAGGAAGAAATAAATTCATCAACAGAGCAGCACGAAAACAATGAAACCGGCATTTCCGCAGAAGACGAAGCTGGACATCATTCTGGAAACGATAACGATAAATCCAATGAGAATTCTAAAACATCTGTAGAAAATGGAGGCCAAAATGATAACTCAAAAGGAAGTAATGAAGAAGTAAAGAACTCATCTCATGATAATAAATCAGGAGAAGGTAAAAGTAATAATAAATCCAACGAGAATTCCAAGCCTTCTTCAGAAAGTAATTCCAAAGATAACTCAAGTGGAAGTAATGAAAAAACAGAGAATGCAGAGGAGGAAATAAATTCATCAACAGAGCAGCACGAAAACAACGAAACCGGCATTTCCGCAGAAGACGAAGCTGGACATCATTCTGGAAACAATAACGATAAATCCAATGAGAATTCTAAAACATCTGTAGAAAACGGAAGCCAAAACGATAACTCGAAAGGAAGTAATGAAGAAATAAAGAACTCATCTCATGACAATAAATCAGGAGAAGGTAAAAGTAATGATAAATCCAACGAGGATTCCAAGTCTTCTTCAGAAAGTCATTCCAAAGATAACTCAAGCGGAAGTAATGAAAAAGCAGAGAATGCAGAGGAAGAAATAAATTCATCAACAGGACAGCACGAAAACAATAAGTCAGGCATTTCCGCAGAAGACGAAGCTGGGCATCATTCTGGAAACGATAACGATAAATCCAATGAGAATTCTAAAACATCTGTAGAAAATGGAGGCCAAAACGATAACTCAAAAGGAAGTAATGAAGAAGTAAAGAACTCATCTCATGATAATAAATCAGGAGAAGGTAAAAGTAATGATAAATCCAACGAGGATTCCAAGTCTTCTTCAGAAAGTAATTCCAAAGATAACTCAAGCGGAAGTAATGAAAAAACAGAGAATGCAGAGGAGGAAATAAATTCATCAACAGAGCAGCACGAAAACAATGAAACCGGCATTTCCGCAGAAGACGAAGCTGGGCATCATTCTGGAAACGATAACGATAAATCCAATGACAATTCTAAAACATCTGTTGAAAATGGAGGCCAAAATGGTAACTCAAAAGGAAGTAATGAAGAAGTAAAGAACTCATCTCATGATAATAAATCAGGAGAAGGTAAAAGTAATGATAAATCCAACGAGGATTCCAAGTCTTCTTCAGAAAGTAATTCCAAAGATAACTCAAGCGGAAGTAATGAAAAAGCAGAGAATGCAGAGGAAGAAATAAATTCATCACATGGTAATAAATCAGAAGATGAAACAAAAAACAATCATTCAGGTGAAAGTGAGGTTAATAAATCAAAGGAAGAATCTAATCATCCAGAGAACACCCATGAAAAAGAAACATCTAAAGAGGGAGAATCCCATAATACAGAAGATGAAATAAAAAACCATCAGTCAGGTGAAAGTGGAGTTAATAAATCAAACGAAGAATCGAGTCATCCAGAGAACACCCACGACACAGAAACAACTAAGGAGGGAGAAACGCATAATACAGAAGATGAAACACAAAACAACCAGCCAGGTGAAGTTAATACATCAAACGGAGAATCGAATCATGCAGAGAATGCCCATGAAAAAGAAACATCTAAGGAGAAAGAATCGCAAAACAAATCGAGTAATTCAGAAAGTAATGAATCCAAAAATAATAAATCAGGTGAAAGTTCTGAAAATCTATCGAAGGAAGAAAATCAGCCCAAGGATGAGGAGAAAGGTGATAAACCAATAGAAGGTTCAGGCAATAAATCGAATAGTTCAGAAGAAAAAAAGGATGATAACCAATCGAAGGATAATAAATCTGTAGCGCCTTAAATGTAATAACTGTTTAAACCGATGAATTTAATTATTATAAATAAATAAATACGCATTAGAAAACATGTTTTGTCCACTTATAATGTTAATTATACTGTAAGGTTTTTTTTTCAATAATTATTATATGGTAACATACACAATTGAAGAAATTTTGTATATATTCAAATTCAAGCTAATTATTTCCGTTTCGCCCAAAGACCTTCTTTTATTTAAAACTGTAAAATATTTAATGTCAACATTTAATATGTAACTAATAAAGCATCCAAAATATTATGTATTTATTTAATCATTTGCCCTTCTACTTTCTAGTTTTATGTATTCCCTTCATGTCTTTCTATATTAGGTAATATTTACTTCTTCCCATGTATTTTTATATCTCTCTGCTCCTTTTCTTCTTGTGCTATTCCAAACATGTCTTGGTCTTCCTCTGATTTTCCTACTGCACATGTAACAGCAATAACCATTTCTTCATCTATTCTTTTTTCTCTTTATGTTTAGTCACAATTAGTCCATTGATCTCTTAACTTTGTTTATATTCTTCATAGATTATTATTCTTCTAGTTCGCAGGTTTTTTCTTTATGGCTCCATCCACGACTTATTTCTCTTTCTTCTTTATTTCCTATATTTATTGGTCCGCATAACACGATATTTCTACAGCCCCTAACAATAAAGTTCGGTGAATAGACCTGTAACATTAACGTAGATGAAATATTAACCCTTAGCTGCACCTGGGGGTCCTGAGGATGGGGTCCCTCAGGACCCTTAAGAGTACTTTTTAATTATTTAAAACTTCGAATTATCATACACAGGGTGATTCATTAAGGGTGGCCACTGGCCGTATCTCGGAAACCGTATATCCTAGAATTTGGAGAAAAAAATTCTAATGACATAATCGGACAAAAGAAGACGCGTTAAAATATTTTAAATGCGTAGCTTTCCGCTAGGTGGCGCATTTTATCATTTGCATAATTAATTTGCGTTTTTTACAAAATATTACCACATTAAGGCTATTGAAAATTATCAAAATTATAAGCTACTGTACTTGGTTTACAATTTTTGCTTAAGTCATTTTTTTCTATCACCTACAGTTAAGTGGTGGGGGAAGTATACTTTTGTTTACAGAAAATGGTCTGTAACTTCCGTATACCTTAACCGATTTTCACAAGCTTAGGCTCAATGGAAAGAGTATTAGAAGTTGATTACAAAAATAAATAACATTAACACATTTAATCTATGCGCTGGCAACTAGATGGCGTTATGTAACACTTAACCCTATTTATGTATATTTCTCAGAAATATCAAATGGAATGATATAACTCGAAGCAGCTTACAAAAAAGAAAATGAAATTACACATTGTTTCGTCAAAACCGCAAACTGATATCTCTTGTCATTCCAAAGATATTTAGATTTTTTAAATTTTCGTTGTTGTTTTTCGTTGTTTTCGAAGTGTTGGTTCACCCTGTAAGTTCTAAGTGAAAACATACTGCTACAGTTACATTTCAAAAAAATATCAAGTTAATTCGAATGGCACAATATTTATTAATAATTTTTCATAATTAATGAAAAAAAAATACAAAAAACTAAAATTGATAACTGCACCCATTACTTAGTTATTTTAGGTACTCAAAATGTTTCCCTTCATTTGCTATGCACAAATTCAGTCTTTCTGCAGTGGAATTGACACTGGCCTCAATTTCAGCACCAGAAATACCTCTTACTGCTTGCCGCATCATTTCTTTCATATCATCGCGTGTAGTTGAACGTGTTTTAAAAACCCCATAAAAAGAAATCTAAAACCGTAAGATCTAGTGACCTTGCTGGCCATGGAAAAATACTTCCCCTTCCAATCCATTTATTTGAAAATACAATATCTAAATAATTTCGGACACCTGCGGCAAAATGTGCTGGGCAACCATCTTGTTGATACCACATGTCTAATCTGTTACGAATTGGAACGTCTTCTAGGAGGATGGACAAATTGTTAGTTAAAAAATCTAAGTACCTTTGGCCCGTTTATTTTTCTTCAAAGAAAAAAGGTCCTATTATCTTCCTATTTAAAATACCACACCACACATTTATGCTCCAGCGATTTTGTCAATTGACTTCCCTCTGCCAGTGTGGATTTGTTTCTGACCAGTAGTGACTGTTGTGCAAGTTAATTTTACCAGAGCTTGAAAATGTAGCCTCATCCGTCCGTAATATTGCAGATAGAAATTGTTGATTATCATTTAACATTCCTTTTAACCAGTTGCAATAATCTAGTCGTCGATCAAAATCTATGTCTTTTAACTCTTGATGTAAAACAACATGGTAAGGATGCATTTTATGTTCTTATAGTATTCTATTCACCAAAGAATAATTTAATTCTAGATCTCTTGCAATTTCCCTAATACTTGCACGTGGTTCAGCGTTAACGTATGCCAAGACGTTAATAACATTTTCTTCATTTTGTCTTCTACGTACCCTATTTCTTACCGAAACAGGTTGAACATTGCCAGTTTTTCGTAATCGTTCTGCCAGTATTTTAAAAACTTTTCTTGAATGACGCCGTCTTTCAGGAAATCGTAACCCATATTCTCTTTCAGCAATTACTGCATTTTGTAGACTTTCAAAATACACTGCTAGCATATCATATGCTTCAACAGCAACAACAAATTATAAATAAACAATCAAAAAACAGAAATGTCATTTCCAAAGGTGACTTGATTACTTTTACAACATCGCCCAGGAAAATAGTTTGACATACTCGTAATGTTACAGCTTATCCATATAAAACCATTGAAGAAATTTTAAGGAATCTAGGATAAAATTTCACTCTAGAAGGACTGAATTTGTGTAGGTACAGCAAATAAGGGGAAACATTTTGAGTTTCTAAAATAACTAGATAATGGGTGCTTTTAGAAATTTCAGCGTTTTGTAAATTTCTGTTATGGGTAATAAGTTTTATTATTTTTCATTAATTATGCTAATAAATATTGTTGTCATTGGTTTTTACATGAAATTTTTTCTAAAAGTAACTTTAGCCATATTGTATTTTCATTTAGACCTTACAGGGTGAACCAACACTTCAAAAACAACGAAAATTTAAAAAATCTAAATATCTTTGGAATGACAAGAGATATCAGTTTGCGGTTTTGACGAAACAATTTGTAATTTCATTTTCTTTTGTGTAAGCTGCTTCGAGTTATATCATTCCATTTGATATTTCTGAGAAAAATACATAAATAGGGTTAAGTGTTACATAACGCCCTCTAGTTGCCAGCGCATAGATTAAATGTGTTAATGTTATTTATTTTTGTAATCAACTTCTAATACTCTTTCCATTGGGCCTAAGCTTGTGAAAATCGGTTAAGGTATACGGAAGTTACAGACCATTTTCTGTAAACAAAAGTATACTTCATTTATTCTATATGCTATAATTTATGTTCACCATCTTCCTCTATTTTAATTTCTATCATAAACACTATTCCCCCCATTAGGCCATTTTATAATAATTTTAATTATTGGTCAATTTTCTACAACGACCTTAGGATTTTAATTTTTTTTTTCCAGAGCCAATATAATCCTCACTCCTTCCCTTGATCCTTCTATTTGTTCAACCCTCAACTATAATAAAAATAATCTCCATGTATTCCCATTATTTCTATTCCTTTTATTTTTGTTTTTTTGACTCTATAAATTGTTACAAAAATACAACTCAATACAAAAGAATATATAACATAATATAACAATTTCCTCGTCCTTCCTCATCGTGATATTCTGTTTTTTGTATAGTCGGATCTGTAAGTGATCTGCAATCGGCAATTTTTTATTTAGCAATGTTTTCCTAACGATGGTTTACTTTTTCAAATTGATATCTCTTGATGTAAACTTTTCTGGAATTAAATCAATATTCTAATAAGCATGTCAAAAGTTTTTAATTTTTAACATACGTCCTAAAAAACCTTTTGCTTCGAAGTTTTTTCCAGTATATCACATATTTATTAAAGCTAAACTTATGTATACGCATGCCAACATTATAGAAACATGCTAATTCCCTGAATTAAATTATCATCCTGAGAGTATTTGTAACTCCCAAAGCAAAGCTTTTCGACATACGCCCAAAACAACGTTTTACTTTTTCAAAGAATTCTGTTTAGGTTCTCCAACAGAGGTCAAATATAGTAGTAGTGTTAGGCTATCGACCACGTGGTCCTTCCGCCATGTGTTATTTGTGTATTTGTGTAAATGAGCTTGTTACTTTAAAGGGTCAAATATATATTTCTGCACCTTTATATCCAGACCAAGTTTCGTTCTTGTATCGGCTATAAAATATCCTCAAGTTTTACTACAATACTTGATTATTTCCTTGAGTTCATTCTTTTGTATTCTCACTACTAAATTTTACTACTACTACTAAAATACTAGTTAAAATAGGATTTTGTGAGCTATAATAACTAACTAATAATAAGTGACTGTGCCGATGTTGACTCGAAAATATATTAATTTAGTAGTTACTTCAATATATTTAGGGTAGATAACTCTAAACTAAACAAAATTATATACAGCAGATTTAAATTGCAAATAATTATTTATAGATATCACCCTAGGAAGATGGTTTATTATTTTTAAACATGAATAATAATCAACCTTTTCAATTTTATTTAACCTATGGATTGAATAGTTGTAGCTACAACCTCTTCTTGGGTGCTGTGATGTTGCTACACATTTTTCAAATTTATTTTTATTTTTAAACCAAAAATTTGGCACATTCATAGACTATATGTCCATGAATGTGCCAACCAACCAAAGTTAAACGATGCTTTAATTCTTATTGCCCTCTTTTGTATGCATCAGTGGAGAGTGCCCAAAATTTTGTATTTTGTATCTGCGAAGAGAACATAAGCTTGATACATAAACCAAATCCATAACAAACAATATCATGGATTTGGAGATTTAGAGAGCAACTCTACTGTCTTAGATAATAATACACTTAGTGCGTAACGTACTTTGCTAAGTTTGTTGCATAAATATTCCAAGTGATCTTTGTAATTTAGTGTTTCATCAATAACAATTACAAGAAATGTTGTATTATTGGTAAAATACCATTCATGCTGATCAAAAATTGATGTAGAAGGGGTTTGCAAAAATTGATTGGATTAAAATAAAATTGTTTTAGTTTTGCATCATTAAGGACTAATTTATTACTTATCATCCACGCAGAGCCCCCGACCGAACACCCATGCTATCATATCGAAGTTTGACAGCATGACTTCTTCAAAACAGATAGGAATGATACAAAAATGATGATTCGTAGAAACCAGTAGCAGTAGTTAACTAATTGGCCTTGTAAATACTGAATGCATCAACATTGAATATGCAACAGATATTTTGCATGAAAAAAAAGTAAAAATGAATTATTAATATAATGATAATGATTCCAAGCATACTTCTGCATATTCACATATATACGTTGAGAAAAATTTGGTTACGCCAGTACCATACCCGAAATGAGGATAATTTCGCTCCTCCCCCTAATGTTACTTCTAGTGACGCATGCCACATCCAATCACAGTAAGTTTTAACATCATGTTCTTAACACGTGTCTACATTTACATCTAATTGTACAATGCGATATTCTAAAATAAATAATGTTTTCAATGACAGCGGTCCTCTTTTGTGAGTTGTTTTGTAATTGGGTTTATTTGGCACACAAAAAAAGCAACAATTATTTAAGAAATTAGGAAATGTAACTGAAAAATAAGATGACAGAAATAATTACATTCTAACTAGCTTTGATGACTGTAGTGGATAGCCTAGAAAAAATCGAATTTGTTTCTAAATATGTCATTATGCCATTCTACTTTTTACTTGCTTGTTTTTTGTACTAGTTCAACCGTTACTGAGAGTGCTCCGCAGTTAATTAAATCACTAATCGTAGATAGTGTGAACGAAGCCCAAAGACTTAATTGAGCTAATATAGGATTTGCGAAAAAATATTCCCCAACAGTTCTGTGGGCAGGTTTTTCTAAAGCAAATCCAAGATCAGGTCGCTCGTCGCTGTCCACGGTGGTACCATACTCTTTCATGAAGACTACAGAGGAGTACGGCAAGTCTAGAAATCGCGATATGTTGCTAAATTTGACATCAAGCCATTCTGTGACAACGTTGCCGTGGTTAATCAGTCTTCTGCAATCAAAGAAGACACCAATCGTAAACAGCGTGAAAATGTTCAAAGCCTCGAATGTGGAAATGTGTTATAGGGTTTGCAAACCACCGGTCACCTATTTTGGGCGTAGTAGCAAAACTGTTTTATTAAACCATTTATCTGAAATTTTGATCTTGATGCCTCAATTAAGATCAATAGGAATATTCAACGATGTACATCTACTGAAATCTTTGCCAATAAACTGTTCAGTCTTAGGAATGGAAACAGGCAATTAATAAATCCCTAGAATGAACCACATTATCTATGCCACACTGTCACTACAAAACTACTATGTTAATGACATCGTCCACTAATAGTGTAATTATCAATTATCCAGTTGGATTCTTGAATTCCCTAGATTTTAACAGGCTAACCTCCGCACATGTTAACTTTGTATCAAACTTCTCTAAAATACCACTAACGACTCAACATCGACCGCAATGTGAGTGGTGTTGTTAGTGATGAACCCAGAACAATATCAATTTCACTTCGTCTTTAATTTTATTTCTACTTTAATCTATTAGCCCAAAATTCTTTTTATATCGAGTTGCTTCTCTCCTCTATACTTTTTCGCATTTGCAATGAAATACAATATATGCAACTACATACTTTATATTGGACATTGCATATATAAGGAAAACTAGGACTTGTTAATATTCATATATACGTATTATGCATATTTGTTTGTCATGTTAAATTTACCTTTTTTACCCAATTAGATTGTATAAACCAGTAGAAATTTTATTTTCAAATATCTTGCTTTAAACTATTGTAGATAACGATTTTTAATTAAATTTACTGTCTTTAAAAATAATATTTTTGAGGTTTAAAGTAAAAAATTATTGAGTTCTATAATATGGTGAAGGCGCAAAACGCTGACAGTATAGCTTTGACTGAATCCTGGCGTTCTCATGCGAATAGTAATAGTGAACTATTTTCAAACAATTACCATGTATACAGAAACGATCTACCTCAACAAGGTATTCCACAAGGGTCCCCTCTATCCCCACTCCTCTATAACATCTTTGTCCATGACATATACAATCCTAATCCTAATTACTTCAATCCCACAGCATATTGTCTTCTGTTTGCTGATGATACAGCAATAATTTCACATAGCAACACAATTCCTAAAGCCCTCAGTACATTGCAAGGGCTGATCGACACTCTGCAACACTGGTTTGCCAAATGGAGAATAACCATCAATCCCAATAAATCCCACCTTTTCATTCCTTTCCACCGTGTATCCACATCTCCATTTGGTATTAACATAAATAATACATATATTTCACCATCCGCAACCTGCAAGTATCTTGGAATTACCTTTGATCCTAAACTGTCCTTCAAACACCATTCCCAAACCCTTAAAATGAAAATCAAAAACAGAGCTCGACATTTCAGACACCTTACATTCAAAAATCAAGGGATTTCCACAAAAACTGCAGTAAATATTTACAAAATGATATGTCGACCTCTGTCTATGCAGCAATCCTTTTCCTAAATCCCCGCCCTCCTGTTCTGAGAAACTTGCAGGTGAGTGAGCGATCGGCCCTGCGAATCCAAACTAAACTAAGGCATCCCAATAACCCTCTACATAATCCCTCCAACACACTGCTATACCAAAAATTTTTATTGATTGTGTAAAGCAAATAAATCAGATCACTAATTTACTTTAAAGACTTCTGCATTTAGTGTGTGTATCTGATAATATTGAAACATATCTGGATGAAAGTACAAATCCACTAGTAAATATAGATAATTATCATCCAGCATTAGAAGAAATATTTGACTTTAAAATAAAAACAGCCGCAAAATTCTAATCAAATTTTTGATCAAACAAATATAACTTTCAGTTCAAACCTGTGTAATCTATATGAAAAAATTAACATGGTCGTCGCTATACCAAAGCACAAATGTTGGGTATGCCTGTGATATTTTTTATAAAAACTTACACAAAACCGGTGATAAACATGTGCCAATCTGTATTCTAAATCATATATCAGTCATGATATAGTCAATGATATACGCTTAAAACACCAGTATAGACGACACTATCTTAAAAATAAAACACTTCCCAATAAGTATAAGTTACGGGAATTGGAGACTATGATCAAATTCAATGTAAATAAAATGTACAGGCAATACAACGATAAAGCTGAGTACAATTTACGACAAGATCTCAAACAACTATGGTCCTTAACAAATATAAACAAAACAAAATAACAACAGTAGAATTCGTGGAGTAATGAGGTTTGGCTGGGAAGTATTAAAATTGTGGATTTTTGTGATTCATTCATCATACTGTATCTGGGATTAGAAATATACAGCCATTTCAGATGAAAATGGGAAATTTTCTAATTTCTGAATATGTTGTGCTTAAATATCTTAAACAATTAGTAGATAGAAAAATTATGGGACCAGATAGTCTTTCAGAGTTTTTATTCAAAGATTCCGCTTATTTGTTAGCAAGCCCCCTAACCCATATATCTAATCTTATTCTAAGTACAGGTATATTTCCGACTATCTAGAAAAATGTAAAAATAACACCGATTCGTAAAAAAATGTGATAAATCTGACGTGCTTAACTATAGATTCATTTCACTACTTTGTATCTAGAGCAAAATTTTTGAAATTATTATCAGCCATAATAAAACTTCCGCTAAAATCAACAACAGACAACATGGATTTATGAAGAAGGGATCAACTCTAACAAATCTGTTTACTTTTACTCAAGAACTCCATTCAAACATGGAAAAACTTTTTCAAACTGACGTAATTTAACCAAAGCTTTCGACCGCCTGTCACATAACGTAATCATTGAAGAACTTAAAAAATACGATATTAATGATAATCTGGTATATGTCATTAATTCGTACTTAAGTGATCGTCATTAATTTGTCGAATATGAAAATTATGTCTCCAAGGAATAAGTAGTCACAAGTGGTGTACCCCAAGGTTCCAATATAGGTCCACTGTTGTTTCTGCTATTTATGAATAACGTCTTTGATATTTTAAATTGTGATTTCTTAATGTATGCTGATGACTTATAGCGTTATAGATGTATTAAATCTACAAATGATTGTGATATACTAGAAGAAAATTTGTGCCGTTTTAATAATTGGTGCTGTGATAATGGACTTGTATTGAATATTCAAAAGTGTTGTGTTGTTTCCTTTACCAACAAATTAAATCATATATAATATTCGTGGCCACTCCAACGGAAGGTCTGAAAAAATCAAAGATCTCGGTATAATTTTTGATCAAAAACTATCATTTAAACATTATAACAACTAGAGACTTTAAAAATATAGAAACGTTAGAATAGCAACTAATAAAAACACATCTAAGATTTATAAACCTAGAAAAAGCGTTTGCCATGATACCAAGAAAGAAACTATGGAGAATACTTGACAAGAGAGGTATAGTAAACATGATATTCAAATTAATACAGAACATATACAACAACAGTAATGCAATAATGTACAAGGGGCAAATATCAAGAACATTTAAGACCAATAATGAACTAAGACAAGGAGGAGAACTAATCCCAACACTATTCGACATATTTACGGATGAAATAATGAAGAGTATGAAAACAGAAATTATAAAATCAAACACAGGATATAAAACTATGCAAGTAGTCAAATTATCAGAAGGAGCATTCGCGGATGATGTAGTAGTGATAATAGACAATGAAAGGAATGGGCAGCACAACCTGAATGTATGGAATAAACATTTAAAGAAATATAACCTGAAAATGAAGTACAATAAAACAAAGTTAATGATAGTAGGAAAACGGAAAGAATACATAAATATAAAGATAGAAGAACATATGATAGAACAATTCAAATACCTAAGAGTAGAAATCACAGAAAATGGAAAAATGGAGGGCGAATTAAGCAACAGAATAAACAACACAATCAAAATGAACTATGCTATGAATAACAGACTTAATAACCAGAAAGAGATCAGTAGAAAGAGAAAAATGAGTATATACAAAACAATTTACAAACCGATTCTGACATATGAAAGTAAGACGTGGAAACTAACAAAGAGAGATAAAAGTACACTACAGGCAATTGATATGAAATATCTGAGAAGAGTAAAATAAGTAACGAGAAGAGACAGAATAAGAAATAAAGACATAAGAGATGAACTGGAAATTAAGACATTAGATAAGTTTATAGAAAAAAACCACTCAGCTGGTGGGGACAACTAATTAGGATGGAAAGCACAAATCAAACAAAACAAATTTGTGAAGCAAGAACAGGAAACAAAATAAAAAATTTAATGAAAATTGCCGACATTGGGTACATCAGTATTCTTGTATTAATTTCGATTTCTATTTTTAGCACATCTACACTTGACTTTCAAATATCTACAGCACGACACCAATTATAGCGAATGCTAATTTTGTTGTGATGGGCGAAAGCTCGATAACAGCCGTTTCAAAATAAAATATGTTGCTTGTATTTACGTATCACGTATTATTTAAATCGTACTAAATTACTATTTTAAATTGTGATAAATTATTTAATGAAAACATATAATTTTATCCTTCTATAGGATCAGGTCTTTGCTATTAGACCAAACATATCTACCTTAAATGTTTTAAAACGTATTCTCTTGATTCTAATACTTCATTGAATGTATTTTTTTCTTTTACATTAAGTATTTTTATAGTCATTTGCAAATATATTATGGCAACTTTCTTTTTATACTTAGTAACATGGAAACACCAAGAAGAGTTAGGTATTTTTTTCACAAACTTGTCACAAACGTTTAAATATTAAAAGATTTATTGATTAAAATTTCATTCATATGGATGATGACATATTTGACAGGTCTTTCAGTGTTTTCTAACAATTTTATCAAGTGTATATTTTGCGAAATTGTGTTCGGTTCTTTTCTGTGTTCACTTTTCATCGTTTGTTTTGAAAGTATGGCTATATCTAGAGTGCGCCAACGTGGACATTTTCCACCAATTGAGCTAATTCGACAAAGGTCATATCATTGGTTTGCACAAAGGTGGTTTTTCGATTAAAGAAACTGCTAATCGACTTAACCTGAACAAATCCACCGTGATGCGCTGCTATCAAGCATAGACTAGGGAAGAACAAAAGAGGAACCGGAGGACAAAGAAAATCAAATGAAGTTCAAGACCGCCATTTTCGACATCGACAAGAGACCGATTCTCCGATATCAAATTTATAGGAAGCTAATAAAAATCATCCTGTAACCCTTCGAACGGTTTCCGCAGAATCAAACCTCAGCAAGGTTTTCAAGTGGTGTAGGTTGCGACTGCACTAGAAACTAGGTTTAGTAATGATTCCCGATTTTGTTTCGAGATGCATGCCGCACGATGATCAGATGAAGGGGCAGGAACAGAGAAAATTCCGTTGATTTAATAATGCGGAACTTTTCTGATTCTCCATGTAAAACTTCTTAGCTGGAAACAACCTCATAAACGTTATAAATTATACAAATTTCTTTTATAGAGTTTACATTGACTCGTTTTTATAGTTTTATTACCCATCCTTGGAATATTTTTTATATAATTTGTTAATTATGTACGCCGATTTTTATTTTTAGGAGAATTCCATGATGGTTGTAAACATAAATATTTATTGCGTCCACATAAAATGAAACAATTGGAATTTTTGATAAAAATAATTTAATTAAAATTAATCATGCGCGTTCATTTCTATTTCTAGTACACGATTACTCTAAACATAAATATTTATCGCGTCTGCATACGATTATACAATTTAATATTCATTCATATCCTTATTCACAAACGTACTTAAACAGGATAATTGGATAATTTGATAACACCAAATAAATTAAGGTAATTAATGATAACATTATGGAAATATTTCCTAATTACAGACTGCGAACCCGACTCATTAGGAAGGCTTCCTGGTAATGTATCTTTCTAATTTAAAATTATCACTTTTCGGTAATTTGATAATAAAAATAATTAATAATTAAAATTATTAGATTCTATTGATTAGAGTTCATTATTTCATTCCTTACTTCACTTCCTATATTGATAATTTATAGATAGATGTAATGAAGACCAAACACCTAAGGGATATAAACATGATGGTTCAGAAAGGAATGCAAATAGACATCGAAAACGAAATGTAAAATCAGGTATGATATACAAATTAATGCATCAATTTGCTTGATTAATAAACCCAATATATTAACTTCAGTTCATACAAATAATCTTCATGCTTTATCTACTCTAATTACTTAGACAACATTCATAATACTTATTTTTTATTTATAAATTCTTATTTTATATTCATAAATTATAGATAGCAGCAGTGAAGGTAAGTATTAATTATAACCCACAATTTTGATTAAATATTCCCACATTTAGATCTTTTATTTAAAGAATTCATTTAACATCTTTTAAAATTTGTTTGTCATAAATACATATAATCAAACTAGTGTTGATTTGATAGTTGTACTTATTTATAATAAGCAAAATACTTTCGTATAATTAAATTTCTGTCGTGTCCAGAGACATGGTTTTAATTAATGTTGCTTCATAGCATCATTTTTTTTAAATTAATTGTCAATTCATCTACAATCGTGTTAAGAACTTTACTTAAAAATTTTAATATTCCATAATATCAATAATCTCAATAAATCATTAAAACATCACCCAATAAATCCCTTTCAGAATTATTAACAAGCGATGAAAGTAACATGAAGAAAAGTCAAGGTAATATTTACAGAAAGTCACAAAATTCTCCACTACAAACCTTTTTTTTTAGAATGCACAAATCGAGAATCAGCAGGTATTTCCATTAACACCAATCAGTTTAATTCATATTAGTAAATATATCTAATCAATTAACAGAATGCCTTGATATTTCACAATTTCCGGACGCTCCATCCGGAGAAATTAAGAACATTGAAAGAAAAATAGGTAATACAGATAAGCATTAAACACCCACATAAACATAATTGTTCAAATTAATTCTAGAGGAGTGTATTCGAATCAAAGCGTACAAATCCAGAGGAACTGTTCTATGCTGCATCAAACGAACTATCGAAGAAAATGGTGGTAAGATACAATTTCAAGGCTATAATGTTCGTATTCAAATTTTCAATTCGTTTACAGATAAAAAATTACATAAGAAAAAGTTCCACTCATGTATGAACGTAACGGATTGGGCAAATCCTCAATCAAAAGGTATACAATTTAATTCAAATTTAATTAACTGAAAATCCATGTTATTTTTATTTAATAATAAGTGTTTGATTTTCAATTTTTATTTAACTAATTACAATTTTTTATCTGAAAATCAAACACCATTTATTAATTTAGAATAATTCCAATTCATTACAAAATTATTTCATTTTTGTGTTTTTAGATGATTGCAAAAAAGTAGGAAGAATTGTTGAACACACAGATAAAATATGCTGCCATCATAAATGCCTGCATCCAAATATGATAATTGCAAATGCACTAGGTAATTTTTAATAAACATAATTATTTTAAATAAACTAAAGTAAATACACCTTAGGGAAACGAAGAGTCTGCTGGAAAAAGAAAAGAGAAATCGAAACTAGTTCTGATGAATCAAATCAGAATTTAATTGAATTAAACGAATCTAGAGAACGTAGCCAAGAAGATAGCTCAGGCAAAAACAGCAATACAGATGAATCAATTGAATCTGGAAGACATTCTGCACCTGAAAAATCAAATGAAAATAGTAAGTCAAACGGATCTGACGAAAAATCGCAAATAGAGAATGACAGTTCGGAAGAATTGGAAGAATCTGTAAGACATTCCCATGAACATAGTGCAGATGAATCTATTGAAACTGGAAAACAATCGCATGAACATATTAAGACCACCACGTATTCGCCTAAGAATTCAAGTGAAGATGACAGTTCTAATGAATCAAATGAATCTAATAAACAATCGCATGAGCACAGTGAAAGTGATAGATCAGATGAATCGGATGATTCTCATGAACACAATGTAGATAAATCATCTGAATCTGGAAAACATTCGCATGAACATGGTGCGGAACATGTCAAGACTACTACTTCTTCGCCGAAGCAGTCAGGTGAGGATGACAGTTCTAATGAATCTAATGAATCCAATAAACAATCGCATGAGCACAGTGGAGGTGATAGTTCAGATGAATCTGATGATTCTAATAAACATTCTCATGAACACAATTCGGATAAATCAACTGAATCTGGAAAACATTCGCCTGAACATGTCAAGACTACCACTTCTTCGCCTAAGAAGTCAAGTGAGGATAACAGTTCTAATGAATCAAATGAATCTAATAAACAATCGCATGAGCACAGTGGAGGAGATGGTTCAGATGAATCAAGTGATTCTAATAAACATTCTCATGAACACAATTCGGATAAATCAACTGAATCTGGAAAACATTCGCATGAACATGGTGCGGAACATGTCAAGACAACTACATCTTCCCCCAAGCAGTCAAGTGAGGATGTGAGATCTAGTGAATCAAATGAATCTAGTAAACAATCGCATGAGCACAGTGGAGATGATAGTTCAGATGAATCAAATGATTCTAATAAACATTCTCATGAACACAATTCGGATAAATCAACTGAATCTGGAAAACATTCGCATGAACATGGTGCGGAACATGTCAAGACAACTACATCTTCCCCCAAGCAGTCAAGTGAGGATGTGAGATCTAGTGAATCAAATGAATCTAGTAAACAATCGCATGAGCACAGTGGAGATGATAGTTCAGATGAATCAAATGATTCTAATAAACATTCTCATGAGCACAACGCGGATAAATCAACTGAATCTGGAAAACATTCACATGAACATGGTGCGGAACATCTCAAAACAACTACTTCTTCGCCGAAGCAGTCAAGTGAGGATGACAGTTCTAATGATTCAAATGAATCTAATAAACAATCGCATGAGCACAGTGAAGGTGACAGTTCTGATGAATCGAATGATTCTAATAAACATTCTCATGAACACAATGCGCATAAATCATCTGAATCTGGAAAACATTCGCATGAACATGGTACAGAACATGTCAAGACAACTACTTCTTCGCCAAAGGAGTCAAGTGAAGATGACAGTTCTAATGAATCAAATGAATCTAATAAACAATCGCAGGAGCTCAGTGGAGGTGATAGTTCAGATGAATCAAATGATTATAATAAACATTCTCATGAGCACAACGCGGATAAATCAACTGAATCTGCAAAACATTCGCATGAACATGGTGCGGAACATGTCAAGACAACTACATCTTCCCCCAAGCAGTCTAGTGAGGATGTAAGATCTAGTGAATCAAATGAATCTAATAAACAATCGCATGAGCACAGTGGAGGTGATAGTTCAGATGAATCAAATGATTCTAATAAACATTCTCTTGAACATAATGCGGATAAATCAACTGAATCTGAAGAACATTCGCATAATTCAAATGATTCTAATAATCATTCTCATGAACACAACACGGATAAATCAACGGAATCTGGAAAACATTCGCATGAACATGGTGGGGAACATGTCAAAACCACTACTTCTTCGCCGAAGCAGTCAAGTGAAGATGACAGTTCTAATGAATCAAATGAATCTAATAAACAATCGCATGAGCACAGTGAAGGTGACAGTTCTGATGAATCGAATGATTCTAATAAACATTCTCATGAACACAATGCGCATAAATCATCTGAATCTGGAAAACATTCGCATGAACATGGTACAGAACATGTCAAAACAACTACTTCTTCGCCGAAGCAGTCAAGTGAGGATGACAGTTCTAATGAATCAAATGAATCTAATAAACAATCCCGTGAGAACAGTGGAGGTGATAGTTCAGATGAATCAAATGATTCTAATAAACATTCTCATGAACACAATGCGGATAAATCAACTGAATCTGGAAAACATTCGCATGAACATGTCAAGACTACCACTTCTTCGCCTAAGAAGTCAAGTGAGGATGACAGTTCTAATGAATCAAATGAATCTAATAAAAAATCACATGAGCACAGTGGAGGTGATCGTTCAAATGAATCGGATGATTCTAATAAACATTCCCAAGAGCACAACGCGGATAAATCAACGGAATCTGGAAAACATTCGCATGAACATGGTGCTGAACATGTCAAAACAACTACTTCTTCGCCGAAGCAGTCAAGTGAGGATGACAGTTCTAACGAAACAAATGAATCTAATAAACAATCGCATGAGCACAATGAAGGTGATAGATCCGATGAATCTGATGATTCTAGAAAACATTCACATGAACATAATACGGATAAGTCGGGCGAATCTGGCAAACACTCGCATGAACATGTCAAGACTACTACTTCTTCACCGAAGAAGTCGGGTGAAGATGACAGTTCTAATGAATCAAATGAATCTAATAAACAATCGCATGAGCACAGTGGAGGTGACAGTTCTGATGAATCGAATGATTCTAATAAACATTCTCATGAACACAATGCGGATAAATCAACTGAATCTGGAAAACATTCGCATGAACATAGCGCGGAACATTCTTGGCCGAAGAAGTCAAGTGAGGATGACAGTTCCAAAGAATCAAATGAATCTAATAAACAAT
Organism: Ontholestes murinus; assembly: GCA_963969525.1. Lineage (NCBI taxonomy): Eukaryota > Metazoa > Arthropoda > Insecta > Coleoptera > Staphylinidae > Ontholestes > Ontholestes murinus. The sequence goes on from OZ018395.1 coordinate 21,620,286, forward strand.
CGCAGGAGCTCAATGGAGGTAGTTCAGATGAATCAGATGATTCCAGAAAACATTCACATGAACATAATACGGATAAATCGAACTCATCACCTATAGAAAACAATAGGGATAGCAGTTCAGACGAATCAAAAGAACCGAACAGTAAAGGTACAGAAAAGTCCGCTTCAATTGAACATTCTTCAAAGGCGTCGAAAAAAAGTAGTGAGGATTCAAATGAAATGAGCGAAGAAGATTTTTTGGGCATGGAGCAAGAAAGATTAGTTAGGGAAAAACTGTTGAATTCGATGAGAGATAAACTAGACAAGATATTGAATGAATATAAAGATAATAGTGATGGATGTTTCGATAACACATGCGAAGACGACTCTAAGGAAACTGAGAATGAATGCGATGACTGTCAAAACTCCAGTCTTGAAGCACAATATGCTGAAATCGCGAAGAAGTTTCACAAGGAAATAAGAAAATGGAAAAGATTAGATAATTTGCAAGAGAAGGCCTCTCTCATTGATGTATTGATGAAGAAAATAGAAAAATATTGTCAACAAAAATCTTTCAATCCAGATAAATTATTAAAAGTTATTAACAAAAAATTAAAATTAAAAAAGAAAAATTGAGTTACAAGAACTTATATTAATACAATAAAGAAAAGATATACATCTATTTTTATAATGTATTCACAACACCTCATAATTTTTTATCACACATTAAATAAGTTACAATAAAAATAGTTAATTTAGTTTGTACTATATGAAGCTTAGATTTTAATTTAATAAGTCTAAAATTAAAATATTTACATAGGAATGCTTGTGGTCTTAGAATAGGCATCTATCTGTGCCATTAATAGTTTTGTAGAGTGATAAAGCAATTATTTAAAGTAACAAGATCGAAAAGGAGCACTTCATAGTAGACCTTGGTTAGTCTGGCAAGACTGATTTGAAGTTATGTAGTTAACGTCATATTCCCTGTAGTTTGGTAAGAATATTTGGACAATTCTGTACAGATAGCATTGTGGCAGTTTTATTCTGAAAGAGATACATATATTTATTGACAAATTTTACAATAACATAGTGAATAATGAATGAGGTTAGTGAGTTAATCTGTCAAAAGGCTATCGATCAGAGGTCTTTCTGCCTTGTGTTGTCCAGTCATATGACGTCAGTCGTTAATGCGTAAAAGGATGAAATGATGATATGAAATTGAATTGGGTTTTTAAATCGAAGGCGTTCTTGGATGGGATAACTAAAGTAGTCTCATAGAGGAGCTGGTTAGAGGGATTGTGTTGAGGATTAAGAGGATGCCGGAGTTTTTGTTAGGGTACGGAGGGATGCTCGCTGGCTAACTTCAATATTGTAATGCTGGGATTGGGTTTTATTCTGATTATACTGGTAAAAAAATAAAGTTAAAAAATAAGGATGGAGGGGAATAAAGGGTTGAGTTAGGAAATATTTGCAAGCGTTTAAGAGACCAAGAATTTTGCCAACTAAGCTAAGAAGCTAGTTTTAAGTATTCTAATATAATCACGTCAGTCTTATGCTAATTTGAAAACATTATTTGGGTTCTCATTGGCCTGAATACCTGTCTGGCTTAAGATTCAGCAGAGTTGTATAGAGGATCTGGATTGTGTAATAAATGGAGCAGATTTCAAAGTATAGTAGTACTGGTTAATACCTCTGCTTTCAAGATTATAAGGCAGCTTATATCAGTCAATTTCTGGGTGTGAAATTGTTTATTAGGAGTAAATATTCCTTAAAGGCTATCAATTGAATAATTTGTTGAACCGGAGGACTAATGTATCAGTGAAATAAAATAAATATTTTAATCATTTCTCCAAAGGGGAGGAGTTAAATTGTAGATTGATAATACTAGGGATGTGTTTTATAATTTCTAAATTATAGGTAATTTTAATAGAAATGGTTGAAAAACAAGAAAAGGTAGCAAAGAAATGACGGCGATTTTTGGATATTGAATAAGGATATAATGAAATAATTTTATATGAATGAGATGGGATTTATTAAAAGTAATAATTAGAGAGCGAAGGGACTGCACAGAGTGAAGAATTTGGGAATTATTGTAACCACGAAATTTGAGGAGACATTTTTGGGATAGGAAGAAAAAAACAGATTATAAGGAGTGAAAACAGCTTGCAATATACAAAGCTTTGGATGGCGAAGATCACATTACTTCAAGTATTATGCGAAGAGAGAAGGATTTGGAGACGCGATTAGGAATTTATTTATGGGAGGACGTTACCAAGATTACATATTCAATTTGTAATCTGATAAAAGCCTTTATAGTGTTAAGACTTTAAGCCCCACTAGATATAATGTATTTTAGGATGTTTTGCATTTTGGTTATAGAAATAAAAAAAGCGTTAAAGCATAATTGTCATTAAAATGAGATTCAGATATTCTGCAGATTCATATTTGGAGATAGAATTGTTGATATAAAGAAGTTAATTGAGGGTGGGTCTTTTTTACAAAGAAAATATTATAGGATTTTTGATGAAATATGGAAAGGTCAGGGAGAAGCTAGTCTGAAAGGTCAACACATTAGGAACTGAGCAGTACAAGACAACATGATTTGCTTGCATTAAGGGGACTACTGTTTTATGTACAGGATGGGGCTGAGATTTTGAGCCAGGAAGGACAATGTAGTAGGACATGAGGTTAGTAAACATGGTATCAGGCTTAAGAAAACTTATTTTATGGTGAATTAGAAGCCATATACATTTAACGATATTAATAATCTTATATTTTCTATATAGTTAACCCATAATAATCCTAAAGTGAGAAATCGGTCCTACCAGATGTGTTACAATAGTGAAGGTATTTAAATATTTTGGTTAATCCTACCACTATAAAAATAATTTAGATTATATCAAATTACTAGGAATTATTAATTAGATATTACAATATTAATTAAGAAATAACATTTTGAATATGTATTTCTCCTTGGAAAACTAATGCTAACACAGATCATTGAAAATGTATGATATTTAGTTGAGCCATCGGTATGTGACTGTGACTCATCAATTTTTAAACTAGGAACCATATAGCAATTAATATCTATCTCATTATATCATCGCCCCAGGATTACCGGGACATAACAAAATGTAAGACGGAACGTGTGTCCAACATAGAGCGATGAGTCACAGTCACCTCTTGGCGGCTCAACTATAGAAAACTGTTTTTAGTACCTTTTGCAAGCTTTTCCCCAAGTAAATTAAATAGGAGTGTATTACTTTTTATAGCAACAATAGATAATAATTATAATTAATAAAATCTGAAAGAGATGTAAAAAGTTATTAATATTATTATTATAACTTACCTTAGTATAAATATCTCACCAGGTGAAAGGAAATGATATACAGATTAAATATTTAAAAATAATAGAATTTTATTTTACAAATTTATTAATAAATCTACAATTTATTACCTTTATAGTTTTAGGTTTTTTATCACTTGAAAACTATAAACAAATAAAACATTCAACAAAAATTGACAATGTTGAATTTCTAGATTCAAGCCTTCACTAATATGCAGTACTTTACATACACTCCTGTGTTTTATGCAATTATCTTCCACTTTCTACAATTATAGCTTAGACATGACTTTTTATTTATTTATAGATTTCCTACGCTAATTCCATTATCAATTTTTATTGAATGCTTATTTTATTATGCAAACAAAAATCAGAATTTAAATTGTACGAACTCTAACATCTGAAAAATCCTACAACCGCAATTAACATAAGAATATAAAATGGAATTTGATTTTAATAATTAATCGATAAAAATTAACCTCTAAGTACTTAGACATATTACTTACATTTATTTACTTACACCACCGGCAAATTTCATAAAATAGCAATTGGAACACTTCATGTACATTTCAAAATACTCAAATCAAAAAATGAAAGCTTACGATTTTTTTATCAAAACAAAGAGGATGCGAAAACATTGTATAATCTTGTCAAAAAGGTATCTGTAATGTTAGCGTCATCTAAAACTAGTCTCACCAACCATAATTAATAATAAAGTTTTAATAATTACTTTATTATAAATATGTAATTATGTATTTATTATTTATATTTAAAATTTAACGCTTATGTGAGAAATATGAGTACATGCATATTAAATTCAAGGTTTAAAATAAAATTTATTTTAAAATCAGTAGCGCCCACTAGTTACAAATGAGTGAATCACGGAATAACATTTTAACTTTCTTATGTATTAAACCTCAATTTTTTGTTTACCACTATTTATTTTATAGATACGTAATATCAAATGAACAAGTACAATAATAGTAGAATTTATAAGTTATATTTATTAGGTGTTTGAGTAAAATGATTATTGTAGTAGAGAAAAGATATCTGTAATGTTAGAGCCACCTAAAACTAGTTTCACTAACTATAATTAATAATAAAGTTTTAAAAATTACTTTATTATATATATGTAATCGTACTTATTATTTATATTTAATATTTAACGTTTATATGAGAAATATGCATAAATGCATGTTAAATTAACAGTTTTAAATGAAATTTACATTAAAATCTGTAGCGCCCACTAGTTACAAATAAGTGAACAAGCGAATAACGTATTTTAACCTTCTTGTGTATTAAAACATAACCTCAATTTTTTGTTTACCACTAATTATTTAATAGATACGTAATATTAAATGAACAAGTACAATAATAGTAGAATTTATATCTTATATTTATTGGGTGTTAACGACTTTCAGTAAAATGTCTGTTGTAGTAGAGACCACATTAGGCGACATAACAGTTGATCTGTTCCTAAAAGAACGACCAAGAGCATGCCTCAACTTCCTAAAATTGTGCAAAATGAAGTACTACAATTACAATCTGTTCCATACTATAAGTCGAGGCTTTATTGCACAAACAGGTGATCCGACTGGTAGTCGAAAGTCGGGTGAATCGATTTATGGAGTACTGGAGGGACCTTCGAAAAGGTACTTTGAATGTGAAAAGAATCCCCGGATTAAACACACTCATCTTGGGTTACTTTCGTTTGTGGGAAATGAAGAGGGAATGATTGGGTCCCAGTTTTTCATCACTTTAGGTTCGGATTTGACATATTTAGACGGTAAACACTGTGTTTTCGGGGAAGTGATGGAGGGTTTGGATGTGATCGAATTGATTAATGAAACCATCTGCGATGCTGATAATAGGCCTTATAAGGATGTGAGAATAACGCATACAGTTATTTTAGAAGATCCTTATAATGATTTAAAAGGTATGTGTTGATTTTTTTAAATATTTCAATGTCTTACTGATATTAAAACTACAAAGTGAAATAAATCCTTTAATGTGTCTAAGTGCATAAAATAGTTGGAGATCTGAAGGAGCAAAGTTGAAGAATTTTAATGTAACCATTTACATGACCCTCTTTATATACAATATTTGAGCTAATGCTGTCTGGTTTTATGGCCTTTTAAATATCTATAGATGAGCCGTCAAAAGCTGGCTGTGACTCATGCATTTTCATACCAAGAACTATCATCATTCTAGGATGACTGGGACAGAGTGAAATGAAAGACGGAGTGTGTCTGATTCCTACAATACAGAATGATGAATCACAGTCAGCTCTCTGCAACTCGACTATAGTTTTAATAATAAAAATCCTTTTAACTTGTATAACACATATATTTATTCGTTTGTATTACACTAAAGTAAACTAAAAGGTTTTTATTATTATTCAATAAGTATAACGAAGTAGAAGCCTTTAACATAAATAATAATATAAAATTAAACAAAAATGTATTCTTGTGAAAGTTATCCACATTAAATTGGGTAAAGTAGAACACTTGTTTTGTTCCATAATTTTATTTTCAGTTGTCTGACACGTGTTTCGATCGGTTAGGATTAACTTTGAAAATGATCCTAACCGATCGAAATATCTTGAATATTTCTCTTGTTGAAACATTATGGCATAATTGGTTAAAAATTTTAAATACTTGTTTTAACAATCCGTTACCTATTATAGTATATTTTTGTTTATGTTTAAAATAATATTACCATTTCTATTGATAACATATTTTCTTTGTTGTATCTAGGGATGCGTGTTCCATCTAGATCGCCTTCACCTAGTGCTGAAAGGCTACAAGGAGGTCGAATCGGAGCAGATGAAGAAATTGATGACACGGAAGGTAAATCCGCTCAAGAAATAAGTGAAATGCTTGCAGAGCGTGAAGCTAAAGCAAGGGCGACGATTCTCGAAATGGTTGGTGACCTACCAGATGCTGAAATGGCACCTCCTGAGAATGTCCTCTTTATTTGTAAATTAAATCCAGTGACCACTGATGACGATTTAGAAATCATATTTAGTCGATTCGGCAAAATCGTTTCATGTGAAGTAATCAGGGACAGAAAATCAGGAGACTCCTTGCAATACGCCTTCGTCGAGTTTGATGATAAAAAGTCTTGTGAGGACGCGTATTTTAAAATGGACAATGTTTTGATTGATGATCGAAGGATTCACGTAGACTTCAGTCAATCGGTTTCCAAAATTAAATGGCACGGAAAAGGACGTGGAGTTACAACTTATGATGATAGAGGAAAGAAAGTAGAAGATGTAAGGAATGACATTGGTAAAGGGAATTACAAAATAAAGGAAGTTAGGAAAGCACAGAATGAACAACCTCCTAGATCTAATGAAAGAAGAGATTACAGGCGTGACAGGGAGACTTCAAGAGGGAATTACAGAAGTGTTGATTCTTCTCGAAGCCATTATCACCAAAAAGATAGAAGCAGAAGTCCTCAGGTTAAGTCTAAAAATCGTTATGAGCACAGAAGGAAAGAAGATAGTTGGAGGAATAGCAAAAAGGCCTTAAAAAGTGATAGTGAGTTATCTGATCAAGAAAATGGAAAGTCTTATAGAAGGAATGAAAAAGTATCAAAGAAATCAAATCATAAAGATGATAAAAGAAGAAGGAAGGAGAGAAAATCTTCTTCTAGTGAAGATAGTGATGAAGAATATAAGAAGAGGAGTAAAAAGAAGAATAAGAAGAAATCGAGGAAAACAAGTAGTTCCGATGAAGAGGACAATAGAAGGAAGAAAAAATCAAGAAAAAGTGATTCTACGTCTGAAGAAGATAGGAGTAGTAGAAGGAAAAAGAAGAAAAAACGCAAAAGGAACTCCTCAAGTTCTGATTGATTATAATTAATGGTGAAAATAAATATGTTATGTTTTTTAACATCTTTTATTTCATATAATTGTATTTTTAATTTTGTGTTGCTTATAATTCATTACTATCTATTGTTTAAAACAGATTATCATTAAATGCTAATAAATTTAACAGGAAAAGTTTAAGTGTAAAAATGTATAAATTTTAGAATCAATTTTATTCCAGAAATATAATTTTATTTCTTTAATAAATATGTAGTATGAACTGTGTTATAAAATATTTTAAAATAGGTGATTTTTTTATACGAACAATCTATTATGTTGGAGCTTCTTTTTTTAAAATAAAATTCATTCGATTATTTCATTAAATCGATCTTTAAATGTATTGATTATAAATATAAGTAGAACACATTTGCGTGTTCCTAAAAATGCTCAAAATGAAATGAATTTTTGCAAAACTAGCTCATTCCACTTTCAAAAATAACTTAGGAACATAAATAATATAAGCAACTCAATGTAATTTATTACTGAATGATCTGTGTTTGGCCGAAGCTTATAGAGAAGTCAGATAATGTGATGTTTTGAGGGAAAGGACCGCTTGGTCAATACCTAAACACTACTATCTTTTTGGCAGATAATCGTTTCATTAAGATTTCCTTTGTAGTTTTTAAAAAGACAATTTCATTAACGTTTTTTTGTTCTCCAAAATTATCCATTTTGAGTTTTCACTTGCTACAGTAAATGGGATGAAGTCATGTTTCAACGTTGCATACATGACATCCACCTGATATAAATTACTTCCTAATACAATTGGTTGCTGATTAGTAATAGAGAGCAGATCGGGAAATATCTTGAAAATTGTTTTGCATGATGTGATGATGACCAAGAAATACATTAAAAGGTTAAATGATTGCTGACAGATGAAGAGAAGTCCTATCTTTTCGAATGTAAAGTTTTAAAATATACACCCAATTGTTTTTTTAAATTTCTTTGGCCCTTAACCACAATAAAAGAAGCCCTTTTTTCTGAATTAATTTTTTTTTTAAATATCTTATGATTAAAATAGTCACAATTCTTGCTTGATTAAAATTTGCTGAAATCATCCTTTAAACAAATGAATTTGCACTCTGAAGAGTATATATTGTTTCATTTACGTTCATATTATATCTAATTAATAATAACTGGTTTATTTCCAAATTTTTAAACTCACTACAATTGTTAAAGTTTTAATGTACGAGTATATTCTTCACCTGAAGAAGCCTCACACACAGTGTAGCGAAACAAAGTGAGTCAAAAAATCGAAAATCTAGCAATTTTTATTACTTAATTCGATTCATGCATGACTTAAATGGTTTACTTTACCATATTTGATACACTCACTTTCGTATAATTTTTTGGTCTTAGTTTCAATATTGTTGCTAGTTCTGATATCCCAATCCCTCATGAAAAAGGTCTTGACTGGATCCTGGGGAAATACAACTTGCTAAACATACAAGTCTGCTTTCCATTTACCTGTCATTATAATTCCATTACCATAAGACACTATAGTTTTCTCATCTTGATTTTAACGTCCTATTTGACTGTACTTTGAATAAAATAGGTCACAAATTGACCATTATCAATGTACTTTATTCATTAAATAGTATAGTGTTTAGTTAATTCTTATTAAATTTGTTGGACCTCAAATTATTGGCATAAGTGTGCTAATTGTGTAATATTAGTATGCTTGATCAGTTGGTAGACCTTAGGCTTACTACCTAATCTCTTCAATAATGTCAATCAATCAGTCAAAGAGTACCCTTACACTTAATGAAGGAAAACTATTGCATCTGCAACTTAACATCTACCAAGCAGAATTTTGGATCAGCAAATGGAGAATCTCAATCAAAAAATCTAAAAGCCCAGCCATTGTCTTCCACCATCCACATAAAACCAGGAAATACAATCCGTTCCCGTCCATCACTATATAAGGACGTAACATAGGGCCAACGAACGAGGGCCACATATTGGTTTTCTCCTTTCTGTTCAGCTTAACCACTCCCCTGCCATCAACTTATTCATATCATCCGCAACAGACATACCTCGCAATCCGTTTGAGATAAGTTTTACAGTGCTAAGATTCCCTCCTAGTACTTATAAGGGAATTAACAATTGTAACTATTTCTATATTAGTCGTTAGCTCCAAAAATTGTATTTAATTCTCATACATTTTTAAGGCCAACGACCAATCTAGAATATAAAATATATTAAATTCGTTGTAAAATTGTGTGATATTATGCTTGGACCGTTTATAGACCTTATGCTTACCCACAATCTCTTCAATAATGCCAATCAATCAGTTAAAGAGTATACTGACGTTTAATTGCAGGCACAACTATAGATACTGCATCAAGTTCTGTAAGAATTCTATATTGCTTACAGAGCAAAAAAGCAGCAAAGCTAGCAGTCTGCTTATAGTTGGACATCCTCCAGGGAGCGAGGAAGAAGCTTAAGACTTCGCCGATTCCTTAAAAACGATGAACTTGGACGAAGAGCATAAAACACTGATTAACTCGGCTCTGCTTTCACTTCTGCCATACAGCACCGACAACGTTATTCCAGCATCCGCTAACGACAATCATATTTCCGCCAACGAATTGATGGCCGCGTTGTTCTTTCACAGTTGCCTTTATCCGACGAAAATCACATCTCCGGCATGTTCTACACGTGCATGTGTACGGGCTATTTACTACTTACATGAAAACAGGTGAAGATAATTACGATTCAGAAACGCGAAAAAAACCCCATCTTTTTCTTCAACGAAATCGGAAAAGGCGACCAAGAGCGGCCTTACGAAAAAACCCAAAGCACCCAAGCGGAAGAGAGCGAAGGCCGCTCCGAAAACCGTCGCAAAAAAAGTAGACGACGACCACCACTACTATTTTTAATATGGGAGCATGTGAAGACAACGGTGGAACCTGGGGCAATGTCGTTCCCAATGTAGTTCTCTTCAAAAATTCTCCAGCCATTGCATGATCAACAGATGTTAAATACTAAAGCTCAGAAATTAATAGCAACCGCCCAACAGCAGGTGGAAGAGTACAATGAGGTAAATGTACATAAAAACCTTGAGATGTGCAGAATGAAATCAGACTGTGCCAAGAGTCAGAATCATGTGGAGGAACTAGAGGAGACCATTGAGGAGTTGCAAAATGAAAATAAGGATCTGTTGGAGAAATTGGATCCTGTTAAAATGGAAAATGTTAATTTGAAAAACAGCAGTTGTAATAGTTGTAATACTTCTGTTAGTCCGATTCACACCACAACTGCAACATAGCTAACTTCCTAGACAATAAATGGTTACCTATGGGAGCGTCAGCTCCAGAACGTTCACGCCACAAGGCTCTGTGTTTTCCCATAACCTACTTAATATCTACGTTGCAGATTTTCTCACATTATTCTCCAAGAAGCAGAAATCTTCATCAGCAAGTGGGGAATCGCAATCAACACATAACAACGTTGGTTCGGGTCAGTAGTTGGATGGGTGACCGGTACCACTCACGATTGGGATACAATTAATGGTGCTTTAGAGTGACGTGGGCGATCCTTTAAAGTAACAAGCTCATTTACACACACACACAAATACGCAAATCACACGGCGGAAGGACCACGTGGTCGATAGTCAAACACTACTACTACAACACATTCCTTAAGGGGATAAGGCCAAACGATTTTGGATGCGGTAATGTAAGGTATTTCTATTCAGTATGTGAAAAAATTATTTATTTCATCCGCAACAGACTAAAGCTGAATGGAGGGCTAACCGTTAGTATAAGCAACTGCTAATCCTGTTACAAATGAAACTTTCTGTTGCGTGGTTCACACGAGACTAACTTACTTTATTCATGCAAGTATATTACAGAGGGCGCCACTATGAATATTTTTAAATATAATTTCAACACCCCCGCTATATTGCATAAATATTCATATCTTACATATTCCTATGTTGTACATACATTTTGAATGTTTTGCCTTTGGTCAACAAATCTGCAGGCATATTTGATGTGGGCATATTTACAATTTTAATACTACCATTATTAACAGTATGTTGAATAAAATGATGCTTAACGTTTATATGCTTAGATCTACCATTGAACACAGGATTCACAAACAACTTCTGCGCACTTTGATTATCGTTATGCAACACTATTGGATCATTCACATGGGTTAACTCGCACAATAAATTCTTGAAATATGTACCTCCTCTGGTTGCTTCAGTAAGAGCTATGTACTCCGCTTCTGTACTGGAAAGCGCAATTGTTTTCTGCTTTCTACTTTGCCACGATATAGCTACATTTGCTAAATTAAAGACGTAACCGGTGTATGATTTCCTATCTTGTTTGTCATTTGTCCAATCCGCATCTGTAAAGCCTTGGACTTCTGATCCTGTCCGTTCTTATCTTAAACAATGACTTCTAGTATCCTCCAAATATCTTAAAATTATTTTTGCGCATTTCCAATGCGATTCATTATAACAAGCATTAAATTGGGTCAAATAGCTCACTCTATATGAAATATCTGGTCTTGTAAGCATACTTAAATACATTAAACTACCTTAGTTGTTGGTAAGGAAACTCTTCATTACATTTTGTATTGCTGGGTTTCAATTGCAATTTCAATTCCATAGGAGTCTTAACTGGTTTACAATCAACCATTTTAAACTTTTTCAGCAATTGATTTACATAGTTTTCTTGATCTAGAGTTATCCCTTCTTTCCAATTCCTTTCTATTCTCATCCCTAAACATTGTTTTGCTTCTCCTAAATCTTTTAGTTTGAACTTGGAGCCTAAATATTGTTTTAGGAACTCTAGTTCCGATAAGTCTTTTGAAAAAATGAAGAAATCATCCACGTATAGAGCTATTATTGTTAGCTTGTTTTCTTTACCTTTCATATATTTACACGGTTCAAACTTTGATCTTTCGTAACCTAACTTATTAAGTACATTTTCAACTTTCTTATTCCAAGACCGAGAAACTTGTTTCAAACCATATATAGCCTTTTTTAACTTGCATACCTTATTTTCATCTACTACGAAGCCTTCTAGCTGCTCCATATATACTATTTCATCTAGGTCACCATTCAAAAAAGCTGTAGTTACGTCAAGATGTGTTATGGTCAAATCCAATTTGACTGCTAAAGCCATTAACATTCTCAAAGTTGAATGCCTTACAACAGGTGCGAAAGTTTAATCATAGTCAATCCCCTGTCTTTGAGTAAAGCCTCTCGCTACGAGTCTCGCTCTATAACGCACTTGGTTTTCACTATCGTACTTGGTTTTGAAAACCCACTTGCAACTGACTACTTTTCCTCCTTGCGGTAATGCTGTAAGATCCCATGCTTCATTTTACTTGAAACTTTTAATTTCTTCTTGCATCGTTCTCTTCCACTGAGCCGCATCTGGCCTGGATCAGGCGTCTTCGACTGTTAATGGATCTGAGAGTATAGAATCTCCATCGCAGCACACAAAATCTTCAAGCACCTTGGGTTTCGGAGGTCGCTTGGATTTTGTAATTGGTTCTTGTTCCTCTAAAGAATCACTGTGATTCATACTGCTACTTGATTCTTGTTCAGCTTCATAACTTATATCTCTCACTGATTCTGCTACTGTTTCAGAACTTGGGTCCACTTTCTCCACTATTTAGGCTTCCTTGCTGTCATTCACCTGCACTTAGTTTTCTGTAATGTTTTCCATTACTACTACATTTCTACTTGTGGTTACAATGTTGGCATCGTACAATCTGTACCTTTTTGTTGTTTGTATCCTACTAATATCATTTGTACGGACTTCTTTTCCCATTTGGTTCATCTTTCTTTTGGGATATGAACCATTACAGGGCTCCCAAAGATTCTCAACTCACTTATATCTGGTTTGGACCATGCCAAACTTCATAATGAGCTTTTCCTTCTAAACCTGATACTATTGATTCGGTTCGCAAGTAAACCGCTGTATGTACAGCACCAGCCCAAAATTTGGTTTTTAGGTCTGCATCAAATAATAAGCACCTCGCTTTCTCTACAATAGTTCTATTCATTCGTTCCAATAGACCATTTTGTTCAGGGGTGTAGGGTTTGTCTTCTGATGTATGATACCATTTCTTTTAAGTAATTTTTCCATTTCATTATTGCAAAACTCACCACCATTGTCTTATATTATTTTGATTATTCTGCAGTCTCTCTGGTTTTCCACCATTGATTGGAACTGTTTAAATTTGTTGATAAGTTCATCCTTTGTCTTCAGAAAATATACAAATGTCATACTACTGTAATCATCCTCAAACAATACAAAATACCTGGAACCTCCCAAGGATATAATTTGCATTGGACCGCATATATCACTGTGAATAACTTCCAAGATTCTGTCTGCCATTGTTCCTTTGTGTTTGAAAGGCAGTCTCGCCTGTTTGCCTTTACAGCAAACTATACACTGTTTTTTCTGACTTTCTTTATATTGACTTCCCTTAACCACTCCACCTTGCAACCTTTTAAGCTGTACTCAGCAGACTGCTTTTACACTTAGACGGACTTTCAATATTTAACTTATAAATATTTTCAATTAAATCAGCTGTTGCAACCAATTCAGTATTTTGATTAAACATTTTGCAACCATCTACTTCAAACTGCACACTGTTACCATTCTTGATTAGTTGACTAACTGACAGTAAGTTTGTCGTTAGCTCTGGTACATACATTGCATGTTGAATTGTGACTTTATGTTTGTCTTTTCAAACCACTGTTGTAATAATAACTTGTCCTGTACATTCAACTGGAATTTTACTTCTATTTGCTACCATAATTTCACTCAATTCAACTTCCTTTGACACATTACGAAGCCGGTTTCTGTTTGCAGTTAAATGACCACTCGCGCCAATCATTTTTATTAAACGATCCACTTAAAAATACCGCGCTGAACGCATGCTCCTTTTTATTATTATTATTACAGTTTCTACGATTTTCTACAAGACCGTTTGGACATTTGTTTTCAAAGTGACCCATCTGTTTAGATCTGAAACATTTCAATTACAATTTTCCTTGTAAAACTCGAGTCGTCAAATAAATTTTTCAGTTTATTCCAAACTTCTTTCGTGGACTTTGTCTCTTTTATGTGAACAAATAACTGCTCATCTTTAGGATTAGTTTAGCTCTCGCCAGCTTATCCTTTCCCGCGTCTGTTTCCGAACCATCAATGCACTTGTTTGAACCTTCCAGTATTAAAGTTCTCCCCCGCAAAAGCCCAATCATTGTATCATATGTTCGCTAAGTAACTTGCCATTTTTCAGCATCAACTTTACACTTCACTCTGCGAGCCTGGGCCCGTAACCTGTTACAAATGGAACTCTCTGTTGCGTGGTTCACACGATACTAACTTACTTTATTCATACAAGTATATTACAGAGAGCGCCACTATAAATATTTTTAAATATAATTTCAACAAATCCAAGATGCTTATACACACCTATAATTCATCCATATGTCTTCTAATAGTATGTTTATAAAAAGTATACAACAGATTGTACTTATCTTATATTTTCTCAGAAGTTAACTTCTCTTCTGGAATGTTTTTGCATCACTGAATTACCAATAAAAATTTTCAAATTATATTTTGACTGTAGCCTCTTTAAACAGTGCAAATCTCATGCTTTCCTAGCTGTAGCTTCTTGTTGTACAGGTGACCATTCCAAAGTTCTGTAATTGGCTAAAACCTTATGCAGCTTCCTAGCACTCTTGTGCAGAGCAACAGCACGATTTGGGTCTATACTTTGTTTGTAGTACTTTATCAAACTCCTGTAACCAATTACAGGCAAATTTGACAGCACTAGTTGATATTCGTTGCCGTCTAATTCAGGAACATCGCTCCTCTCTTCATCAATATCAACATCTTTTCCCCTACATCAGTGGAATCATCGTAAAAATCTGCATATATAGTAAATGTTAAACTTTCGTGTAGCATCTTGCAGTTCCCTTTGTCCATAATATGGGATTTGGTGGCGTCCGCCATGTGAAATGTCTAGCCCTTCTCGTTACACTACAGACTCATGAAACCCCGCTCGATATTTCAGACCGAGTTCGTCAATAAACCACGCATATCGGTGTCAGGAATAGAAAATGTGAGTGTCGAAGGTTCTTCAGCATGCTACGCCTGCAGTGGCTGCGAAACAGGCAGTTCATCACATCAATGTCTTCATCGTCATTCCATTCATCTGAATCGACCTCTTCAATTTTAGAATCGGTTTCGTTCGATTGCACTGATATTGTATCAGAAATATCAACATTTTTCTCTACCACCTTTATTTCACCGTTATCCTTTTATATAAAACCAATGACCTTGTCCTTATGTTTTTTTTTTTGGAGTATAAATGGTTATCATAGGTTTTTGCGTTCGAAAAGGATTTGCGACAACATTTGCAGTATTGTGATGTATCTTGAGTCTGCTGGGCATCATTCTCTCTGAAATTCCTCGCTGGCAACAGGCGGCAACTCGGCCACCTTCAATACCAAGAGGTATTGTACTTTACACAATACTATACTTTATAGATTCATCGCTTCAATACAACTCGTTGAAAAGCTCCCAGAGAATGCCTTTACGAACTCACCAAAATAATAGCAATAGAAGAGCATTTCGTATCCAAGGCCGACCAGATCACATCCAGAACTCTTAACTACCCCAGAGAAAAGCTACAAAAATTCAAAATCAAGCGCAATCTGAGCCCAGAGGTTTCTAGACAAGGCCCCCACAGCTCCAAGGCAGTGACGCCCTCCCAGGAGCATATTTCTTAGTCCAATTCACATTCACAATATTCCACCACTTCAAGCTGAAAAGGCACATCCCCCTAAAATGGCGAGGAGGAGGTTTTAGTCGGTAGGCGCACCTAGAAGTTGTCAATCCGACATTGCCCTGTCATTCGGGGTGTCTTTCAAAGATTTCCTCTCTTCTACAAAAGAAGATAATCTGCAAGTCTTAACCCCAAAGGGTGATGCTGAACAAGCCTCACTCGAACCTTACCCAATGTCGATTGAAGTAGCCTTGGTCTTAATTGCTTTAAATGTCCTCCAGACCGATTAATTAATAAAGAGTCCATATTGAATAAATCGACTCAGTTGAGTTAAAATATACGTTCAGTTGAACGTTTATTTAACCGTATTGCACGGAAGACCCGTTCATTCGCGCGCGTTCACAAGAACTACAATACCGGCGGGATTGTCGTATCTCAATCCTCAAGTAGGTAGTGCAAGCGTCGAAGAATGAAAATTCAAATGACTCAATACTTCATCATTTCAATCTCTGCGATACACTATTCCAAGGTTTTCTGTACCTTTCAAGTGTTTTAGGATGCGCTTTACTGCTCCATTGTTTAAAGTGTACCTACTAACTTGATTCGAGGCGTGCATTATATCTGGACGTGTCAGGATCGCTGCAAACATTAACAAACCCACAGTTTCCCGGTATGGATAGGCGTCCTCGCTGCCTTTGTCCTTGTCCAGCTTTTTTAGCTTCACGGGCGAATTCGCTGGTGTGCTGACCGTTGCTGCATCTTGCATGTGAAACCTGTGAATGTAACTGAATTGGCGGATGAATATACGGCGATCGTTAGATTCATCGGTCTCATCTAAGAAGTCCATCCCGGCAAAATATCCAGGTTCTGAAACTGTTATTTTGAACTGCTTCCTCAACTTGTCTACGAAACTGTGGAGCAACGCTCCATCCGATGAAATGACGAGTCCATCATTTACGGAGAGAATAACGATGTGTTACTCCTCATGTAGACGCACTTGTCCGCTTCTTTTCGTTGGAATCCTTGGTCGAGCATAAACTGGTTTAACTTCTCGTTCCAGCATCGTGACGAATACCTGATTCAACCTTTGTAGTCTGCATACTTCATTCCCCTTGACATTAGCTCCCTCTGGTGGGTCCATGTAGATCGTTTCGTGTAGATCTCCATACAAGAATGACGTTCGTACATCGAACTGCAAGATCTTATAATCATTTTTGACTGCCGTGGCCAACAGAATTCTGATCGAATTCTGATGAGATCTCATCGTAGAGAAAATCCCTTGGCACAAAGTCTAGCCTTGAATTTTGGCTTGTTCAATGTTGGATCTTTGATGTAAAAAAACTCATTTCGACTTGATGACTTTAATTTTGCCAGTTCTCTTCACGAGTTGCCACATGTTGTTCCTGTCCAGAACGTTGAGCTCCTCTGTTACCTCCTTTGACCATTCTCTTGACTCGCTGCTGTCCATGGCCTCCAAGTAGGTTTGCTGCCATATCCGTGGGATCATTTCGATCATTTCTTATACAGGTGGCATCAGGGTTGAAGCATAAAAATAACTCAATGAACTCAAAGGGTGATGCTGAAGAAGCCTTAACCGAAACGCACCCAATGACCCAGTGCGAGGCAGTAATAACAGATTCGTTGTTAATTTAAGTAACTCTCTTGATTTTCGAACTTGCGGGCTGGATATTTCTTTGAAAATTCTTATGCTTTAAATGCAAATGTCAGTTGTGCGTTTGTGCGTTTGTTATCGTCAAGAAATTCTTATACTTAGCTGAATGTCTGGCCTACTGTCAATATGTTTTGATAACTCCTCCGATAAATTTCCGTGTTTCTATCCGTAAAGATATTTTCCAATCTTCCACGGGCAAATGTATGTGTCTAGATCCTCAATATTATGTTTAGCACACTTTACTTACTGATTGATGTTACTCTGCTCATATTACATTTACCAATTTGTTACAGACACCCTTGAAAGAATCCAGTCTCTTGCATCCTGCGTTAATTTGATTTTTACAAAATTCAAGACATTTTCTGATTCCTTCGATTATTGATACTTTATATAACAAAATTGAGATGGGCTGAATGTGCACATTTGCTTTTTTACTTTACCTAATTATGGGTTCCAGAAGTTTCTTAATTTTAATGTTAGGAATCCGTATAGCCTAAAGCTCAACCCATACCAAGATGACTTTTCTGCGATCGTGTTGTCAGTTCTGATGTCCTAATTTCTCGTTCAATACTTGAAGAGTCTCAGCCGATGCTGTATTTCGGAACATATGAAACTGTATTTCAATTATTATTGTTCCCTGTCAACAACAGCCACGGACCTGTTTCGATCTTTTTGGATCTCACCAGTGTAGCGCAGTTGAAGGCTGGAAATCGAGGTATTTCATTTATCTGTTTCTAAAATTGCATTATCATGATACAATTAAACGAAAATGTAAATGTTGTTTTTAACGTTCTGTTTGCTAGTGTTTGAACATAGGTAGGCATGTAGCCTACCACTTTATGAAACATAATTATTTCTGAAGAGTATTTTAATATTGATTGCCTTGGTACTATTCCAAATACCAAGTACCTATTTTTTCCTAATAGCATGCAAATTATTTCTTTAAAAAAATAATTATAATCGAAGAAGGAGACACGATTACTTTGTTTTACCACTTTTTATCGTGTCTCCTTCTTCATTGTATTCAAGATGTACCACAAAGTAAATGCCTCCACAATAAAACATTTAATTATAATCCAATTAATTAATAAATCACAATGAGGTAATTAATATAGAGAATTTAAGAGTTTATAAATATGACATTAGCGTTAACCACTAACGCTTTATTATAGTATGCACCCTAAATTTACCACGAGAGTGTGATAACAGTAAATATTCCCTCTCGCACACAAAACAGCCCTTCACTGAATAATTATAACCATGTTTGATATAATTTTACGCTTTCAAATATTCGAAACGTAAAATGTTGTTTTTTCCTCTACTGGAGATATTAATTTTGCATAATTTGATCCACATGAATATTCATGCCAATCGTTTATTTATAATTACTGGCGGGGCGCCACCCCAGCGCACACGGCGCCTTTTCAGCGCTAGAACGCGGGGGCGGCGGTGTGCGGGGTCGGTGGCGCGAGGGCTCGAATCCTGGTGCGCGTCAGAGGGTGCCTTCAGCTGCTTTCAGTTGCTTTCAGTAGACCTGAACACAACGAAGATGACGCACATCCTGAGAATCTTCGGTCCGCTGTTCCTCTACTTGATGGTGGTCGCCGCCCTGCCTACCTCAATCGTCGAAGAAGTGAAATCTGATGACATCAACAACAAAAAAGGTAAGATTAACAACACCCCTTACCTTTTTTTATTTCAGTTAAAGCAAAACAAAAGGCTGAAATGTAACGTTCTCATGTAAAATACCCATTATGTTTGATGATGATTTTATTTATTGCTTTATCCCCTTTGCTGTTATATCGTAGGGCGATTATTAGGGTTTGTAGGGTACGAACTTTTATTTTATCTGCAACAAGTTGGGCGATTATTAGGGTTCGTAGGGTATGAAATTTTATTTTATCTCCAACAAGTGAATGTATGAATGGGTCTCATTTTTGCCATCTATATATTATAGATAAATTTGTTCTTCAAAACTGTTAATCTTGGTAAAGATAAATCAATATCGAACTAAATTGATATTTTACGTATTTTAGCGTCTTTTATAATTTCATTATTGCATTTTAATCAAAAATTAAATAAAGTAATTGAGTTTTAAAGAATAAAGTAATTAACACTGTTAAATGTTGTTTCATGTTATATTATCTCAATTAAAATATTTCTCGGAAGCCAACGCCATAAGCGTTAAAATGAATTAGATTAAGTCAACTTACTTAATATGCATGTTGGAAACGTTTTACAGATTTAATCATGTTATGGAAAAACTCCATTCTTCTCTCGCACTCAGGTCTAACGGTTTTAATATGTAAATACGTTGGGAATTTTTTCGATGGGAGAAACATAGCACTCGTAGATTTCTTAATACGATAAACGATATAAAAGTTAGTTAATAACATAAATATTTTCATATACGTATTATGTAGAGAAACAGAAGCCCCATACTTAAGTAATACATAATTAAAGTTATTTTCAGGAAATGGCTATAGTTTACATGTTTTATGGGACTTAATTATGCACTTTTACATTTCTATGAAAACAAAGATTACATGAAAATAAAAATCATTCAAGTTCTAAGAAAATTAAAAGAAAAAATATTTATTTATTAATATACATATAAAATATTCTTTCTTTTAAAATTTATACTAATTGATATTATCTCAAAATTAAATTTATCTTACAATTATCAACATTTTATTACTAAAAATTACATGTAATATGTTTACATTTACATGTAACATACTTTTATCAGTACATAAGCACATTTAATGATGTAATGTTTAAAAAGGAGTGATTTTTTACCTCATATCACATTCCCTAAAATGGAATCCTACCCTAACCTTCAGTTAATTCAGCTTTAATTATTATTAAAAAGTTGGCTGTTGTTTGATATAAAAGAATACATTATTATTTAATTTTCTACAAAGAACTAAAGAACTTTAATACATTTTATCATATAAAACACATTGTTGTTTTTTCTTCCAATAGCTATCGGTAAGGTATTTTACGGTGTTAAAATATAACTTGTTTCAAAATGTCTGATTACACGAAAAATCTTAGCAATCACTTTACTGTATGACTAAGGTAATTCTGCTGCCTCTGAGAGTACAACAATAATTGGAGTAGATGGTAAAAACTCTGTACATCTTCGTAAACATTTATATTGGCATCGATCCAGTTTTATTAAATTTGGCTTTGCAGAGGAGCCACGGAATAAGCAACCATAATATAAGATAGATCTGATATACGCCTTGTAAAACATAAGGAAAATTGAAACATCAGCACCTCAAGAAGAGTATGTTACCGACCTTAATAAATTGTATGCCTTCTCTAGTTTGCCTGTAGTAAAATCTATATGTGATTTCCAAGTTAGACGAATTGATATTTTGATAGAATATCTTTGGATTCTAATTCTTAATCATTCTCTCGACCGTTTTTAAAATACATCTTAATAAAACAATTAGCCTACAAGATTTGACGTTATTTGGTTTTAATAAAGACATTACGATAAATATCTTCCAATCACTAGGATACTCTCCAAACTGCTAAATGTTAATAATTTGTAAGAGGTTACTTTTAGTTGTGTTTGATAGATTGGCTATCATTGGTTAATGAATATTAAGTACTGCTATTTTATTTGATAGCAGCATCAAGTTCGTTGAATGTGAGTTTGGCCTTTAAAAATTATTTCTTTATTCTTTATTGAATGTATTTTCTACGACAAAATCCGGCGATATTTTATTATGCTTTTCACCTATTCATGAGTCATTGATATCCATTTAATGTCTGTTTGGCGTCTAAGAATTCTTGAAACATTTAACACGGTACGATACGTCTTTTATAGGAGTAAAGGAAATAAATGCTTGCAGGTCTATTTCAATTTTCTCTTTTAAAGGTTTTAACTACTTTTTGAAATTTCCATCTGCTTTACTACATACAATCCAAACCCCAAGTTTTTTTTTTCATGCAGTTTTGAAATTTACATCGGTTAAATGGCACCCCCTTCCCCCCTTTGTGCATGCACTGATTAAGTTGGATTTGGCTCCATGCAATTTTTATTTATGGGGTTAGTTGAAATCCCTGGTTTATGTCGATCGACCACGGACCATAGCTCACCTTAAGAACAACATTCGCGACGCCATTGCCAACATACATATGCTGCGAAGAGTGGAGATGAACTTCAAAAATCGACTTAATCAGTGCATGCTCAATGGGGGTCGCCATTTAAGCGATGTAATTTTCAAAACTGTATGAAAAAACTTGGGATATTGTATTCTCAAATAAAAAAAGAATTAAAACAATAACTGAAGTACTTTTGTTTTTATTGGCCTTTCAAATAAGTAAGTTTCTCCGGCGCACCCTGTATATTCTATAAAATTAGTTGTAGCTGGAGACTCTTTATAACTTTAATTTTTTTCTCTTAGATCTATAGCTTATTTATAATTTGAGTTCAACCATAGAGAAGAAACAGCTCGTATGCAAATAGTTTTATTATATGACGCTGTCTATAAACATATCGTAGGAAACATGCGCATATTTAATAAGGGTATTATCCGCTTTTGAAGTATATTTGCTCCAATTCGCCTCATAAACTTTCCACTTTTTGTGTCGCATAACTGAAATATTATTTATATTATAAATTATTAAATGAGGAAGAAATTAGTAGTGGATAATGATTTGAGCCCATTGGGTCTTAAAGTTTAATTGATGATGCAATATAAAATAACTTTTTTATTTTACTAAATGTACATTTCGTTCACGATGTAAACATTTTCAATAGCTGTACTGGTTAATATAATATTTTTTAAAGTGTGTATGGTTGTGGAGTTGTGTTTTTGTCCAGTTAAATGTGTTGCTCTGTTTTCAAAATGTGAATTGCTGTGTGTCACGAAAATTGATCGATAACCAGTATACTCGTCAAACTCAGTTAACTATTTAATAAGTTTATCCCTTTACGATCGTTATAACGCAAAAGCCTGTAGTGATGATTAAAATCACCTCCTAATATAAATGGATGAGGGATATTCCATACAAAACTGAATACATTAAAATTTTCTGTCTCTCTATGTGTACTAAGATTAAAAATACTACTTCGTCCGAAGGTAATTTAATTAACATAACGCAACAAGATATATTTATTGGTATATAGTTTATTTGTATCGAATTTAACTGTATCATATTCTTAACAAGGACGGACCAGCCACCGTTTCCATCCACTTATTATAATATTATAGTTTTTAAACATGATAAACATGATCGACACTTGTTCTACTACTCTCTTGATGGAACCAATTTTTCAAAATGGAAGAAGTAAAACTCTTGTTATGTTCCATTTCTTTATTTACAGGTAAAACAAATTCCAGTTACTTGAAAATAAAGAAATGGAATATAATTTACTTTAGTTTTACTTTTCCCAATTTAATAAACATGTCTGGCTTGAGCCAAGTTTCTGATATAAAAGCAAAATTATATTATTTTTCAAATAAATAATCAACTGATTTTTTTTAGGAATAAATGAACGAATATCTTTCTACTTGCCCGACATAAAAATCATAAGTAAATCAATAATTTTAATTACCATGTATTTTAAATAAAAGTTAACATTCTACATTTAGTAATCGTGATTAAATTTATATTCAATTATCTTCGAGGCTAAAATAAAAGCCACCCGTCTACTCTAAGTCCCACATGATTACGTTTACTATCACTATTCTATTTTCTAGTATTAAATTATAAGCAACGGTTTTATTACAAACAAATATTTTAAAAAATGAGTTATATGGCATGAATTCAATACACGACGAGAAGAACTTCTCTTTGATTTTGCATCCTCGCAAAAATTCCCCCTTTTAAATTTTCAAATTAGTTTTCAAGTAAAACAAACATCCCACGATATTATTGTTTTTATTTTATTTTCAACGATATTTCATTTCCGAATGTAAACAAGTTATTTTTGTTTGTATTTGCAAAAAAAACACACAAATGAATAAAGAGAGGAAAAGGGGCAGATCGAATGAATATAGAGAACAAGGACAAAGAGAGGAAAGTGACATCTTTGCAGGTAGCAAAAAGATTCTACGGTCGCCGTAAATACAAGAAGAAAGAAAGGAAAATATAAGCGAATTGTGGAACAAAACAGAGACAGGCGACAAGAAAACGGAAAGAGAAGATATGGAGGAATTGAAAGAAATGATGAAGGAGATGATGGCAGAGATGAAAAAAAATGTAGAAGCATTAAGAGAAGAAATAAGGCGGGAGAAGAAGAGGAAAGAGAATGAATGGGAGCAAGATAAAAAAGACATGGAAAAGATATACAAAAAATTAGAGAATAGAATAGAAAATATGGAGAAAGATAAGGGAAGAAACAACATCGTGATAAAACAACATAATATAAGGGAAGAGAACATAAAGTATGGAGTAGAGAAGTTCTGCAAGGAAACACTACAAGTAGAAGCCAAAGTAGTCAAGGCTAATAAATTGGAAAAAGGAAAAGGAGTCGAGATGATAGTAGCGGAAAAGATAAATACAGAATATGGAGAAAAGCAACTTGGAATATAAGAAGTATACGTGGCAAAGAGGAAGGGCTGGAAAAGGAGTTCGAATGAATGGATCCAGAGATACTCGCAATAACAAAGACAAAAATAAAAGGAAAAGGAATATACACAACCGATAACAGTCACAAAATAATATATAGTAGGGTAGACAAGAATAAAAGGGCAATATGTTTAATGCTTGAAGCCATCACTTTGTGATACATCTTGAATCAGGAACTTTAAATGAAAATACACTTCGTTGATATCTCACACAGGATTTATTACATGACTATAGTTTCAATCTCATCTATTAAATACTTGGCAAAAGTTGATTTTTTTTAAATTTGTTTAAGGCATAAGTAGCGCAGATGTTTTTTTTTAATCTGATGGTGAAATTTCGTCCAGATTTCTCATTGTACACACCTCGACAATGTTGACCGGATTTGCTAAATTTATTGCGCATGGTTTACGGATTAAAAATTGATTTTTAATCTTTGAATTGGGTTTTAAAGCTGCTGTAATATTGTGTGTGTGTTTTTTAATATTCTTAATTTTGAGATTAACGTTGCCAAAAAATGTCTAACTTGTAAATTTTTAGTTTGCAGCAAGTGGGTACCAGCAAATAAGAATTTTCTGATTTTATCCAGTTCATGTTTTTTTTTAAAAATACTTTAGCGATAATTATTGTATCCGTTGTTGAATGCTATACTCTTAGTTATAGAAATTACATTTTTTTGGCTGTGAGCCAATAAGGGTAAACTCAATGCTCCGTGAATCATTGAGTTCAGCGCTGCCATTTTATCTTTATGAGGATGTCAGAATGGTTTGGGATAACTGAATCAGTAAAGGATGATTTCTATAAATATCGAATAATAGACTATTTTTAGATTTTGTAATAGATAGATTTAAATATTTAATATTGTTATTGGTTTTTGAATCTACAGTAAATTTAATTCTTGGATCGAGGCTTTTAATAACATCTAAGAAATGAATAAGTGGTCTATCGCTACCTATAAAATAAGCCAAGATATCATCGACTTTACAATACCACATTTCGATTAGTCTTTTACCTAAATGGTGAATTTAAAATATCGTAGGTTAAATTATCCAGAAATATTTCAACCAACAATGGTCTCAACGGTAAACCCATAACATATTTTTTTATTAAGGATTATTTGTAACATGTTTAAGAATTTGGACTTGACGGTAATAATGATGGTATTTTTATCAACAAATTCTTAAATTAATTTAATACATTTATGTGGCGGGTATTTGCAAACATATTTGTTACGTCGAATGATTTTTTTCTCTGTCTTCCTCGTTGATGGCAATCTTTACTTTAGAGGTAGCTGCGCGGAATAATTTAGTGGATGATACTTTGAAACAACCCCGTAGGTTGCACATGCATAAGATTCTGCTACAGGCTATGCTTCTACGTCCCATGATTTTGCCTTGTATTTAGAGCTGCAGAATTTCATATTTCGTTATTTTATGCTGAACAGGACTTCTAGTTCTTTTCCACCAACCAACCATTTTGTTTGTGCTGTGGTTCACCCAAGGGATTTTTAACATCCGTTTGTAGACCCACATCTCAAAGGTTTCCAATCTCTTTAATGTTTCGTTATTCAGGGTCCATCCTTCCAGACCATATAGAAGTACTGGGAAAACGTAAAAACGTCTAATTCTTGTTTTCAGTTTCAAGGATAGGTTCTGGGCTGTTAGCAATTTCTTTATTTTGATAGATAGCCCTCTCGCTTGCTCGATTCTTGCCAGAATATTATCTCGATGTGTGATTTGGTGATTAATTTTGGTACCAAGGTATTTAAAGTGTGTGACCTGTTCTATTATCTTATTATCCACTATTAGTTGGTCGCTAATAATATTCTTTTTGGAATTTACCATCATTTTGGTCTTGGTGGTGTTTATGTATTCTTTGCTCGTTGTTGTCACTCTACTAATTATTGTTTGTCGGCTACCCAGATCGATTGCTAACAGTGCGGTGCAATTAGCGTCCCAATGCTTTCCGCAAAATTTATTCCGAGTAGATGTAGAATAGCATTGGGCAGAGGATACATCATTGTGTAACTCCTTGTTTGATAGAGACTTCTTCCATGAGGTTGTTGTCAGGTCTCACTCTCGCATTATCTAATAAAGGTTAGATATTATCCTTATATCAATTTTTTTCGAAATACCCATGAGTTTGTCATGTTTCACATTATTAAAAGCTTTGCTGTAGTCTAAGGAGCACATGTCGAATGATATAAGTCGGGACGGATTCTTCTCCCTTGTGTATTTTAACTAACCTGTATAAGCTAGGGGAGACTGAATTCAATGGGAATAGTTATGCTTTCTTAGTACCAGAAATCAGATTCAGTGGTATTAACGTAAGATTTAATAGATTTTATGAAATTACATGTAAGATCTTCGTTCAATTCAATGATCTCGGAATGATTCTAATTGTTGTTAATCTTCGTTATCTCTTCCTTTCAATTCATATAAACTAAAATATTTAAAAAAAATACCCTATATTGTTAGGTCACACATATAAGTAAGAAGATTCATATTTTCTTTGACAGAAAAATATACTTTCATCCCAGTGTTTCTTTGATAGTTGTGTTATTTGTAATATCCAATTTACTTTTGTTTAATATCTGTCGAGGTATTAGCCAGGAGCTATAACAATCTCCAAACACGTGTTTGCTCCAACTGCGGCAACTCTGCCGAATTCCCCTGGTTCGATTCTGATGCGGCTAATACGGATTACTGACTCATTGAAAATTGAAATCATTGAACTGAAGACTGAACTGAACTGTACAATAATCTGTATGAATGTCAGTAATTATATTATCAATTAGTAATTTTCTGTTTTTTTAAATTTTTTTAAATTAATTTAGCATTAAAATAAAAATAATTTACAGGAACTTCTGTCTTATGTTTGTAACAACGTTAAATCTAGTCTTTTTGCGTCCAAATCAGAATTATAACGCACATCCCGCTCTCATCATGAACTGACAAATAATTCTCCATTATCTACTGCCCATTCATTTAAAGAACCTTTAAATTCTGATAACGATAACGCTTTTCTCAGCAACCTGTCAAAAACAGATTTGGTTACAGCAGTGGCATCACCAATTGTTCCACCCAATAATACAATTCCTATACTTATCGAGGACTACCAACTTTCACCTAAGGTCATAAAGTGCGCTACACAAGATAACTACAGCAAATTTTTGCAAACCTACTTCGGGTACTATTCAACAAAATGTAATCACATTACATAACCACGTTAGTTGGGGGTCAAATACTTAGTGAGCCATCTAATCTTATCGATCAAAATTTTAACTTTCTTTCTACTTAAGAAGTGGACTCGCTATATACCGACTTCCATAAGTTTTTTATAATAATAATAATAAGCAATTTATTCCATTCAAGTACGTAACATAACTTAAATCGAACACGCCATAATAATGTTTTACAGAAACATCAAATCCTTAAAAATACCTAAATATAAAAATTAAATTAAAACCACTGAAATACTGAACGAGTGAGCTTAAAACTAAAAAGGGAGTTAATATTTAAATACATCAAGAGGATATGAAAAATTTTACAGGAAAATTAAGTATGATTTGTTTTCAGAAATCGTTTAATGTATATGTTTATTTTTCCAGAAGGTACTGGATTAATTTGGTTTTAAATTCTTTTAAATTCGTAATATTTTTTATATATGTTGGCAGTTTGTTAAATATTTTAATTGCACTATACTATGGTGACTTTTCAAATAAAGTTCATTTGTGGGTTGGAAAATCAAAATTATTACTATTTCTGGTGTTATATGAATGCGTTTTTGAATAATCACTAAAGCTAAGTTTATGTTGTAATTATTAATAAGCAATTCGTATAAGTAAAGGCTGTAAAATGTTACTATTCCAGCTTCTATTATTCTAGACCTAAAATTATTCTTAATGCTTTTTTTGTAAACCAAATATTTAATAACTGAGAATACTTGTACTATAAAACTTTATGCCATATAGTAGTATAGACTAACAATTTCACTTATATAGCATTATTAATGTTTTTATAGTAAATATTATTATTAAAATTCTTAAGGTGTAGTATATTGAATTTAATATGGGAACTAGTTTCATACAATGCTCTGTCCAATTTAATTTATTGTCAATATATACCATTAATAATTTGAGTATTGAGTTGAATTTTAACATTGTTAAAGTGGACATCAGAAAGTTGTATGTGTTTATTTGTTGTTTCAAAAATCATCACCTTAGTTTTATTTTTATTTAGTACTAACTTATTTGTAGTCATCCATTCTTGTATACTTGCAAATGATTTGTTTGATATTTGTATTAGATCCTCCAAATATTTACTCCTAGTAAGGACACTTGTGTCATCAGCATACATTACTATTATTTTATTACTAGTATTAGTGGTCATTTATATATATATAATAAAAAGTATTGGCCCCAAAATACTCCCTTGGGGCACCCCAATTTTAGTATGCTTTGCTGTGGAGAAAGAGTTTTTAATTTTTGTTTTCTATTTTCCAAGTATGTTTTTATCAAATTATAACAGACATTATCCCATAATGTTTTAATTTATTTAGGAGTATGATTCATGGTATCAAATGCTTTAAAATACTCATTGGGCTCTATCTGATAATTACAGGCGTATTATATTTTCGCGTTATATTATTTTGTTTTGGTTTTGAAACATTAGTTTAAGTACAAGAGTCATCCAATAGAGATTCTATAATACGCATAAAATTATTCCAGCTATCATTTATGTCACTATTAAATTGGTTATCCCAAATACGTGGATCCGCTAACTTCTGTACAAATTTGATTTTATTTACCGTGGTAAATAGCAGTCTCTTTTCGCAATCATAGGTAGTACTGACTGGTAAGCCTACATTTCAGATACATTTTTGAGCTTAATGATCAGATATATGAGCTTCGAAAACGCTTTTACAATAATCTGTATTAATGTTAGTAATTATATTATCAATTAGTGATTTTCTCGTTTTTGTAATTCTCGTATTAAATAAATACCAGTATTGTTAATTTAGCATTAAAAAATTCAACTAAATTTACAAATTCAATAGATTCTGTTATTCTTATACCTATATCTATAGTAAAATCTCCTGCTATAACGCATTTTATGTTTTCTTAATTTGTACTTCAAATTATTACGTACGAATATCGCTACTTCACCATAGGCTGTATCCTGCGTCTGCTGTCCGTGTCTAGAATATATCGAAAGAGTAAAATTTGCAATGGTACATTTCCGAATGTTCTCTTCTTTTTACCAGTATTCACTTAACATTAAGAATAGACATTCATTATGTTCTTCCATCATCGCGTTTATTTTTATTTATTTTTTTTATTATTGTTTATTATTATTATTTACGGACCTAATACTTAAATTTATTAATGATACCGTACTTTCCTTTGTATTTATCTTACAATTTAACTTGCCGATAATGCTTTTTTACGTTCCACAAAAAAAGAATAGCGCTGCAGTTTTAGATCAGCTGGCTATAAATGGGGATCCTTAAATTTGTCTTCATATTGTTTTTCAAAACCTATCTTAAACGCGCGTTCTTCTTGATTTTTTCTATATTTACTCCCATAACTTATAGGAGTCCAGAAGGGAATATATTAATTCGTATTAGCGATTCCACGTCTACTACTGTTGTATTATGACTTGCTCTTCCAAAAAAAACCAGATTAGTGTGACTGCCGCTACTAGTTTTCCAATATATTCCTCTGTTCTCACTGTAACAAGTTGTGAGTGATGTCGTTCCCTTTATCATATCTCACAGTTTTTCAATTTTCGTTGTTTGTCTTTGCTGTTTCGTTTTCTGTATTTATATGCAGGGCTTCTTTTAAATGTGATAACAAAATTTTGTTTAGTGTATCAGAAAATGGTTATGGCGACTTAATTGTATTTTTATCAGCATTTCTTTGATCCTGTTTATTTGTGGTTCTTTTAATCGTTTTGGGTTTTTTTGTATATCATAGTTCAACGGTTTTGATTTTAAGACATATGCGCATTTTTGCTCCATATTTCGAGAATTTGAGTAATTTATAGTCAATTGGTCTGTATTTTCTGTTTTATTGGTTTGATTTTTGGGTTTAATTTTAACTTGTTTTTTCTTCTGATGTTTGTAACCTATTGTCCAAGTATTTATTATTAGTTACAAGGGTTTTATTGTTCATTTTAAGTGTGCATCTCGTTTACCTTTGTCGAAACATCCTGGATTAAATGGTTCTGCATATACACTACTATTCTAGACTATCCTTTTTAATTGTTTTTTTACAATATTTGTAAGTACACACTTTATTTTCACTTGTTATTTCACTGATTTCGTCTTTCGCTACTACACTATTCGCCATGTTTTGATAATTTGGCCGCGTAAATCGGGATCGATGGTTACTAAATTTGTCTCATTATGATCTTACATAGTCGACCGTCGTATTTTTATACAATTTAATAACGTTATATGTGCAATATCAGGTGTTCCGCAAGATTCGCGAATTTTCTTTAACAAGTTAAGATCTCCTTAGTTCTTGCATTAGTTAACGATTGTGTACTATTTTAACATGACATTATATCGCTACAAGACTGGTGCATTGATAATGGAATGGAACTAAATACTAGTAAATTGAATTTCGTTTTGCTTATTAACTTTAAAAAATACACATTTAAAGGAAAATATAAAATAGAAAAGAAGCCACATCCCTTAATACCAACTGCTCGACATCGATTAGATGTCCGGATTCTCGAGATGAATGTCGAGGGAGAAATGTTAAGAAGCGCCATTACATTTCGTGTATGTATAGATATATGTATTACGATTTAATACATGTTAGTAATAGCAGAAATAAATAAAATAATACATCAAAACAAAACAAGTATTAAATTTAAAATTAACTTGTTTCTACATCGAATCACTTTCTCGCTACAGTTAATATTTTCAGACAATCTGGATGAATATGTTACTGCTATCTTAGCTCATTTCCAGCAAATATAAATTATTCAAGCCCAGAACCTGCTGGTAACAATAGAAAAATCGATGTGCGCTGGACCTGTTGCACATTTCATTCATATTTGACGCAACTGTTTGCCTGGCAATTCGTCGAAAACAGAACTGCCTGACGCAAACGTGGATTAAACAGGTCATTTCGCCTTTCGCAATCAATACGTTAATGGCATTGGTATCTAAATTAGTTTCATCACAGTCACGAAATATTACATTGCCGCGAGAGATAAATTTACGCAGTTTTATTAATAACATTTTAAAATGTTTATTTTAGTTTGAAATAGTAATGGAAGCAATATTAAATACCCAATTAATATTAAATGATAAATAATATAAAATGTACTATTAAATTTATTATTAGGTTTAAAATTAATATTAATGATATTTATTTCAAATAATATAGTGTTTTTATTTGAGTTTTATTAGCGATACTTTTAAAATTCTTCAGAAGATTTTCAAAACAAAGTCCAGAAACCACTATTGTTGGTTTGAGTTTACGTGAAGTGTTTTACAAATAAAATGTGTGTTATTTTTAAAGTCAAGAAAATCAAAAATGACTTCTACTTCCGGTAAAATTTACTAAAATAAAAGCTTTGGACAAAAACTAAAACTTTAACTTTAAAGTTTCAATAAAAAATCAGTTTTAGAGATACAGTATCGATATATATACAGACACATTTTTAAAATGCATAAGCACAAGCAACTTTTTATCACACACTTGATTAAAATTAAGAAACAAATTCTGAAGAGGAAGGAAGAAAGTCCCGAAACCGGTGGTCGATGATTTCGCCTTATTTTCAACACTACAATTTCATTACGTTACATAATAACAATAATTGTTAAACAATTGCAATCAGGCAAAGAAATTGTGTCGAGAAACAATTACTGCGAGGTTACCACAATTATTATATGATTTTTGAAAATTTCAGAAGTGTTTTTACTTTAACGCTTTAAAAAGTGAATATACATTTTCAATAAATAACAGCCCCATCAGTTCTTTGCAAATATTAACGAATAAAGCTGCATTTATGTGTATTCAGTAATGAAGATGCTTTTACCGATTTTTGCAATATGTTTACTAAAGTGCTTTAAATATCTTTTTTTAATAGGTTTTATCAAATAGATTAGTAGGTACTGTAAAACAGAATTCATAATATTTTAAATGATATTCCACTAGACTATAAGCAACACGTGTTTTAATACACATGATGATATTTTGGTTATTTTTTGTATTGTCGATAGAACAAACTTTTCCATATAGAAAGTAGAAAAATAAATTCCTGCTAGGTTAGTTGAAATCTTCCTGATTTATTTCTTTGGTAATATGTGTATTGTGCTTCTATAAATAGCCATGAGACGTTGCAGCTATGACAAATCCGTTTTTTGTGAATATATTTTGGGATATCATTACTGCTTGGAAATAGAAGGAATGAACTTCTATCACTATCATATCCATGTTTATATCTCCATTATTTGTAATAGATAAGTAAAAAAATAATATAATATAATTATACACTTTCCAACCTAAACAATTTATTTCCTTCTGGAAAATAATTTTCCCGAAGTGTTGCTTCGATATTTGTAAAATGTTCATCTTTTTTTTATAGCAAGTATTATTTCGTTAACATTCCATAATCTATTATAGATAAAGTATGTGGAATATGATTATATGTCTGGCCTAAAAGGCGACATTTCTGAACCACACAGTTATAAATTAGTATAAACACTACATCTAGTTGGTAATTGCTGTTAATCTGTCACAATTTGCATAAATGATTTAATGTTAATATTTAGATACTATTTTAATGAGTCAGAAAATAATATTGTAACGACAGAAATCAAAAACATCTTGTTATCCAATCAAATTTATGCATAAATTAAAAATATATTTAAAAATTTATGAAAATTAATGAAAATTATGGTGATTATATTGTAGTAATAAGTATTCGCAGATTCATTCTTGTCACTAGTGTTGCTTTAAAAATGATAAAATAGAATTTAATGAAGGAGTTGATTTTTATCGGCATATTATAATAAAAAATATTATTAGTCAATTATCTCTAGCATGCTCTTGATGTGTTAAAATTATTATCACTTGATTTTTAGATGTTAGAATCTTTAACGTTTTAACGTGGGTATTCTATGATAGATATTGGTGATATATTTTCATTGCTCTGTAAACTCTACTTTGAATCTGAAGAATTTGTCCTTTTCACTTGTTGTCGGTTATTTTGGCCTTATAACTGAATACAGTCCATTTGCAGAGTTTATTGGTTCCTCTGAATCTATACCATATTATCCTTCGTATAATATTGGATTTCGAATACGATCTGGTAGAGAAAATTATTATTGTGCATTCTTTTGCATTGATAAGTGAAGTTGAGACATAAATGCCCTTATCAGCTATGGTGGCTATTGTTACAATTAGAAGTATTACGTAATTATAGGTTTTCATTTACCCTTACATATAAAAGGTGGGCCTAAGCTCAAAATAACAGTTATTGTTGTGTAGTTGTGTAGCCAATCCTTAATTTTCTTAAATGCTCTTTGAGAGAATTATTATTTTAACAGAGTTATAATTTCTTGTAACTTTTGACATTGATTGGTCATTTATTTAAAAGTTTGTAAAGGAAATTGTCCTTAAACAATATACTAGTTACGAAATGTTTTTGTATTTTTAAATTATATGACAATAGTTAATTTACTTGGATTTAAAACATATTAGTTTTGAGTATGTCATTTATATAGGTAATTTTTCTTATTTTTGTTATCTATAGTAGCTATTATAATAAAGTAAGAATTATTCGTTTTACCATTAAATTAAAAATTTTACGTCGTCGATTGAAACAGTTTTTAAGAAAATGTAGAAAAAATATATATTGATCACATTATCTTATTTTCTTATGAACGTTGATTTAGTTAATATGTTTAAATCACAATTTTTATAGATATATTCTAATAGTCTAATACTGTTAAATTTAAAAGGACAAACGTCTCTTGAAAATCTTACTTTATTTTATCGAGAGAATTAATTATTTTTACCTGTATTTTATACACTTGAAAATGGTATTTATTTGTACATATTTAGAAACCTAATTCACAAAAATGTAAAATAATGTATTATTAGGATAAATCCTAATATATCTTATTTAGTAAATGAACATTTATTGGAGTAAGGTAAGGTAATATATTGAATGTGTATATATGGTGCATGCGCCGGGTTAGTTAGAGATAAGTTTTGTATTTTTTAGATTTTATTTTAAATCTATAAAAGTGCACTTGATTTAAACAACTAGAAATCTTTCTTTACTATATTATTTGTAACCAGATGTACGTTTTCGACACAAAGTGACTTATTATACATTAAGTATCAAAATGTGTACAATAGAATTGTAAACAAACAAATACTAATATATTTTGGATAATGATGATGCTGTTAAATAAAATAGTAATGCCTAAACCTGATCTGTAAAGTAGAAAAATGTATTCATAAAAATTATAACTCTTTAATCATTCTGCTTACATCGATACTTATAATCCAAACTGTCAATATTAAAACGAATAAAAAAAATCTTTCTTACAGGATAAGATATGTCTAATCTTAGTAAGTAAGTAAGTTTATTAATGCTCAGGACAGAAAGTCTTACATACGTCAAAATAAAATTTCTATTGACCAATATGATTATTTGTTTGGATATGTAATCCACACTGTAATATACTCTTGCTCTCTCGGGCGTATTTAGTTTCTTGTAAATTTAATTCCATTCCGGAGAATATTTGATCTGTATAGGTTAACAGGTTAATATCAAATAAATAAAAGAGTGTTAAATGTGTGTATATATATATATATATATATATATATATATATATATATAAAATAATGTATTTTTGTTCTATAGGGTTCATCGTTTTTATATATTTTCATTAATGGTTAATTTGATTTAAAATACCACTAATATTAAAGAGTAGTTAGTTGTATCTAACTTAAGGTGTATTTATAAATATTTATATTACTTCATCACCTCCTAAATACAGTACATAAAATATAGCAAATAACTATAAAACTAACATATTTATGTACTCCATCGTTTAGAAACAGTAAATAAAATATAGTATTTCACAGTCAAAATAACACAGTAGCTTATATTTTCTTTTTACACGCTAAAACTGATGGTAAAATAATATTTCTAATGTACAGACTCTTCTAACTTTTTAATTTATATTTCAATTCAATGATCTAAACGATTTCTTAAAATGTTTTACATCCTTTATAGACGTTTAATAATAAAATCAACATGACAAAAACATGGTTTAAAACAATTATGTAAGTTACATCATACGATGAATTAAATTCGCACTTAACCAGTGGTGAAACATTTTTATGTTATTTATTATGTTATGTTATTTTATTCAATCACTTGGTTTTGTTTCACTATTAAAAAAATAGAGGAACAAAACCGAGTGTTTTAATTAATCCTCTAATTAGGTGTAATCTATGTAATAGTTTTAATTACAATTAATTTGCTATCACTATTAACGACGAATAGAAGATTAATTTAAATATACGATCTAAAAAAATTGACAAAAACGTTCCGAATTTTATTATTTAAGTAATTATTTCTACTAATGATGATGATTTCAATATATTATATACTATTCGACGATCCTCATATCGAGTATTTATAAGAGTATTAGGAATATCAGATAATTTGACGAAAATATCGTCGCATTTAACTAAACAAAAATAACGTACAAAATTAGCATACGTTCATGCAATACAACATTTTTACTACATTAAACAAAGCAACTATTAATTTCTTTAAAAATTGTAGTGTATTACTTATGTTATCCCGGCGCATGCACCATATATGCCTACGAAGGCTATCTTGTATGATATTTAAAATAACCGTTTTAAAGTAAGTGATCTAATTATTTATAATTATTATTAGTACATAATATATGTATATTTTTATAGTAGTATTCTAAAATTGCAATAAGTAACGTTTTCTTAATATTTTTTTATAATTTATTAGTTACAATTTATATATGCATATTATTTTACGTAAATAGTAATATTGACAAATACTAAAATATTTACATTTATTAAATGAATTAAAGTTGCATAATTATTTTTTTAACAATTTATCTGTGTTTAATTTTAGTTTTTTATATCTTAAATGTTATTCCAATTTTATTTTTTGTTGGAGATTTTTCGTAAAATAAAGTACTTTTTTAATATACCATTATATGTTTAAATAACAATCGTTTATAAATTATTACAGATATCGCTTAAATAAATGCAAAAACTATTTGAAAATAAAATTTAATAAAAATTTAATGATTTGAAATTGGTAATTGTTATACTTTTTCATCATCTTAAATCATCATTAAATTAATAAAATATATCTAAGTAAAAAAAATAATATATGCTAATAAAACAACACGAATTGTTATTTCATAAATATTTATATGACTTTTAAATATTTATGAAATGTTCGCTGATTAAATGAGTAATTATGAAATATTAAGATTCCATAACAGAAATGTTTAATACATTTGTGTGTTTCTATTATTAGAAATAATGATACATAATAATAACAACTATTACTTCCGTTATTTAATCAGATATAACTCTTCTGAATTGATACAGCTATAAATTAATTAATTCCACTTGAATCCATTTAACATTGTAAATGGTAATGTCGTGAGTTAATTGCTTGATTATCTGTTGCAAAGGAAACAATATTTATCCTGTAGTAAAGTTCCCGAGCTGGGGAGAGCATTTTCCGTGCTATTTTTAACTGCAGGCGTTTGCGGGGGTGGCGGCTCGGTCGATAGTTCTGAGTGAGGCGTGATTTTCGGGGGCGGCAGGGACACCCACGCTCTTGAAATTCAGTGAATTCGTCGAGCTAACGATCCGAGCGAAACCTAGAATTATAGCGTTTCCATCACACTGATGTCTTATTGACATCAAATCCATAAAGGCTTTTATTCAATCAGTTTTTTTGTCGCTTAAATTAAAATATGAGGTTTCGTTCGTCGTAATTGAATAATTGTAGATATTTCCATTCAGGTATGTTGGAGCAATAATCCTTCTAGCTAGTGTTTGATCGCTATAGACTAATTTAATGTTGCACGATCGTCTATAATAAAAATAATTTTGTTTGGAACATTAGATCTGGAATAATGCTCTTAGTAGAAAAACAGTATGAAGAAATACTATGAATTAAATTCTCACTTAACCCATAGTGAAATAATTTTGTGTTTTTATATATTAAATTATTTTCACAACGTTTCGATGAATTTTTCATCTTTTTCAAGTGTTTACTCTCGTGTGTACAAGGTAATACTAGTCTGCCATCTGACTAATTAACAAAAACGTTTTACACAAGTCAACAATAAAACATACAATTAGAACTTAAATTAATTAGAACAAATATTTAAAATTACATACATCTTAAGTAAAAATTGTATCAACTTAAACATACTGACAAAAAAATTCAAATACATATATGACTGTTAAATACTACATTCAAGAAATTCATTGTAGTAATACGGCGCAATTTTTATTAGTAAATCCTCGATTGTTATTTAAAATGTTTCAAATGGTAATTTTTTTTCAAATGGTAAATTTTTCGCAGATGGGCTGAATTTTTTATAATATTTTGACCCATAATAATTTTCACCCACACGTGATTTAGTAAGTCGCAATTGGGGAATATTTAATTCATCGTTATTACGCAATAAATAAACAGAATTCTTACGTATTTTGTAGGCATTTATATTAGATTTAACATGACACAGATACTTATAAATATATAATGCTGGAAAAGTTAATAAATCATGCTTGGAGTAGGATTGTTAGGACAGTTATGGCGAAATCCTATATTGTCTATTATTCTGACTGTCTTTCTTTGTAAAGAAAACAGCCAATGGTGTGATGCTGAATGACCCCAAATCATAATGGAATACGAACAAAATTTTGAATAGCATCAAATTCTTCCTAAGTTCGAATTGACAAAGAACGTAGTAATTTGATCCTAGTTAAGCTAAACACATCTCGGTATTTGCTATTTTTGATTTTATTTATGGCATCTCTTACTAGGACGATAGACACTTTTTGAAATACGAACGGACGAATAAAGGAAATATTAAAATTTAAGGGATTTCTGATAGCATGCGGCAATGAAAAAAATAAATTATCTGCAACAGACACAAAATATTTGTTAAGAGCATCACAAGGAATGTTGAATTTTACATTATTGGAATTTACATTTATTTCCGAGTTAATTAAGTTCCATATTCTTTTTTAATAATTAGAAGGAAGACATTGTCGTTGTAGTCAATTTTTGTACACTTAATTTGTATAATACACCCTAAACTGATTACATTGCTTTTTAGTTGCAGGACAATGGAATTTTTTGAATAAATTGTTTAATAAACACACATGTTCACGTCAATCTGATATATGTTTATTATAATTTAACCATTTTGTTGTTTATTTGGTTTAATATTAATTTTATGGAAATTCTGCAGCGAAACACTATATTAGAATATAATGAAGAAAATTACTATTGATATTGGTATCCTTCGTTGTATTTATCAGCATTACCTAGCATATTAGAGAATTCTATTTTGTTTATCATTGTAATTGGTTGATATTTGTTAATAATCATTGATGAAATTTTAGGCCAATTAACAGAAATAGATCTGCCAATATGATCAGAAATATTAGCATTGAAAGAACTTATGTTTATAAGTCTGCCATCAAAATTTATAAAAACATTATCAAGGCAATTTGTTCTGCTTGTATTAAACTGCACAATATTTATTAAGTTATAACACCGTAATGAATTTACTTTATTTCATATAGATTGCGTGTTAAGAAATTATATATTTAAGTTAGTATTAACTTCTTTTTGTGCAATTGAAAAAACATTGTTTACACAAACATGTTCTGCCCAAACTTTAATTCATTAAACTGGGGACTGTAATTTTAAATGATGAATATTCAGTTGGATGCTTCGATTGTAATTGTTCGCATTTAATTTATAAAGTTTTTAGATTTAAGGTAATTCATTAATTCGTCCGGTGTTAGTTGTGGGTCCAGGTGAAACACGTGCAAGTAACTGTAACGTATAGCCCCTTTGATGATGTTGTCCTTTGCTGTCCCGCTGATAGCATTGCATTTCTTTTGCTTATTTTTCCTGACGACAGTCCGTTGTGTTCTTTTTATAACAGGATTCTACAGAAAACGCTGGATATTTACTAGACCCAGCGACAAATTTAATACTATCTTTTTGTAACAACTACACTCTTAATTCGCGTTTTTAACGGTGTGGGTTTTTTTTGTAGCCCTCTTTATTATTTCGCTACTTGATGCTTCGTTTGACTTTGGATTTAGGTCATGTGATAAAGTGTTCTGTTGAGGTAGTAAAGGTGATTTAATACAGATGTCGCTGGTCCTATGTTTACTATTCTTTTCATTGACTTTGTTGTTTATATTCTTTTCCTCCAATAATGTTTTTGTTCATGATTCTAATCTTGTCCCGTAATTTTTCAATTAGAATATCTTTATTTTTAAGAGGCTCTTTGAGATATTATAATTCAATATCTTTTACAATTAGAGCGTTAGGAATGAGGTTAGGACTGGCATCTTCTGATTTTCAACAAGTAATTGTCTTTATCTATCCACACAATGTCCTTAATTCTACCGATACATGATGGATGATACACAGTATCACACATAGTACACTTAGGGCTTGATCAAGCTGTAGTTTTACATCAACACAGATTTTTAACTGGAAAGTCTTTAATCACTTCTTTACTCGATGACCTATTTATTAAATAAAACACAGTTATATTCCTTCCCTAACTTTATATTTTTACTGCTAAAAAGTGAAGAAAAAAATATAACTGTGTTGGAATTAAGCGATAAAAATAGTCACGTAACTCAAGTAACTACATTAAGTCTAATTATACCTACCTCTCCAGCGTTTCTTCTTATTTGACATCATTACGTTATGAAAATAATTTATAAACCACGGGGAGTTAACCCCAGCGGGAAGGAAATTTATCAACAAACCTGGAAATACGAACAACTTCAAGAAAAGAAGGCCACACTGCTGTCTGGCTTTCTACAATGGTGTAGAGATAAAAACATATGAAAAAGTAATTTGCATCAGCTGCAAATTACATTGTCATTCCGCAACATCAATAACACGCCAAATATTAAACAAAGCAAGTTCAATCTTGCTCAAAAAACCAATACAGACTACAAAAGCGAACGTTGATCGAACCTTTTCAAAATTTACCTACACTTCAGAAGCCTAATACATATTTCCCTGCGAGGCAAAACTTTCGCTGAATTCAATGCAGAATCAAAACCTTTACAGAAAAATTCAACGCTTAAATAAAGAAATTCACGCACCACCTATGTCAGCGCTTCCGCACGCCCTTTCTCCTCCGGTTATCGGAGGATTCTTTAAGAGTGACACCACCCTGAGATCGATTGGTGCCACGGTACCATTAAGTTGAATATAACGTGTAAAAATGTATGATTTTGTGAAAAATCGCACGATTTTTCTTGGACTCGATATTGAGGTATAAGCTCAACACCGTTAAACATTTTTCTTTCTACGAACCGGATTTCAAAGAAAAAACAAGAGATGTTGAACAAAATCGCATTTATTTACACATTATTTGTAACTTAATGGTACTGTGGCACTAATCGGTCTCGGTATCCGAGGGTGTATAACCCTTAAAGAAACCTCAATACCAACAACATCAAAACCTAAAACAGTTTATAATCTATCAGATCACAACCTCAATAAGACAGCTACCAGTATACTAGAGAAAGAGCCAAATTAGGAACTAATACTACCATCAATCCCAGCTAATAATATTATATGGCAATGGCGTTCGGTAAGTTAAAATTTGATGACGCAAAAATAGTCAGACAAGAAACGGCATGACTTCTAATAAATGCATTTAAAAGAACACGTGGAAACATTGATATTATAATTTTACCTCCTGATAAAAAAAGGCAACAGTAATCCTAAACAACTCGGATCATCAGGCAAAAATACGATCTCTATTAGATGATCCAGATTAAAAACCGATCACAACTGATCACATACAATAAAGGCTAATATTAATAGTTCATAGCTGGGCCCAGAAATAAGAAGGCCACAATATCATCCAGATATTCAAAATTCACAACAATGAAAACCCGCTAAGACCGATTCTAAACTCAATTCTGTCACCGATACAGCCACTCGCCAAATTTT
This sequence comes from Ontholestes murinus, assembly GCA_963969525.1. NCBI lineage: Eukaryota > Metazoa > Arthropoda > Insecta > Coleoptera > Staphylinidae > Ontholestes > Ontholestes murinus. Next base: position 21,661,792 of record OZ018395.1, read on the forward strand.
TAGCAAAACAACTTTAACCTCTTACTGAATCAGAAGCATCTAATGTAAAAAAAGTCGACGCAATTCTTAGAATATAATCAAACCCCATAATATTAACCAATGGAATATCTTAGTCAGCTTTTTCTGTTGACCCAAATGCCAATAGAGGGAAACTATCAATATTTTAAAAACAATAAATTGAATTCCAGACCAAACACTAAACTAAATGAAACATTGCATCTCAAATACATATTTTATACACGTAGGCAAACGATACTTTGCAGACGAGAATAATATAATTCCATTTCTCGATACTCTTATAATTAGGAAACCAAAAACAGCAGCAACATTATGCTATACTCTATATAGAAAAAAAAACACACATAATTCGATGCCTATATGCAGATTTTAACAACCATCCAGCACAACTACACTCTTGCCAATGCAATAAATAAAGAACCAGAATTAAAAATAATCAGATAATCAATGAGGCGCTATTCTAAAAGTTTTTAATCGCAATATATGAATAAAGTTTTAATAAATAAAAGGCGCAATAAATCATAAGAATCTTCAAGAGCCTCACTTCCAAGAAGCACAACAAAGAGAATCGCACGAATTCTTAAAAATACAACAGCCTTTACAACTACAGCGAAAATCAAAAATCTGACTTATAATCATAAAGATCGAATTCTACTCTTAACCAAGGAATTTACGAAATACATTGAAAAAATTGTGATCAAACAAACATAGGTTAAACAGAGAGTCGAATTTCCGCAAGAATAGAAAACAGGAATAAATAAATAAAACTCAAAAAACTGAAAGAATTCAAATAAAATTTACTTTTAAAATTAAATGTTTTTAAACTTAATAATATATTTTAACTTTTTCGTTTTAGAAAATTTTTGTGAAAAAACTCTTTTTGTCCAAAGAATTTTTTTTGTAAGTCGGTGTAATATTTTCCACCATCGCTTCTATAATGCATGAAATTGACCACATATTAAGGGTATTTTTTTTTTAAATTTGGCCATTTGGGCCTGGCATAAGAAACTTGTCTACAGCCCATCAAATACATGTAAACTTCAGAATCTTTCAATTTCTTTAGCTAGCTAAGATGCCAAAAAAATTAAAAACAAAAAGTATCAAACAGAAGCAAAAGTTTATAAATAAATTGTACACTAAGAATTATGTCTGATTTAAAAGAAATTAGTTTATAAGGAACAAAATTTATAATATTTTACGACGAATTGGTTGGTAATCGGATATTTAAAATATTCATTTAAAATATTCATGTCCAGTCGATTCACTTGTAAGAGAATGAGTTTATACACTTATTATAGAGGCCAACATTTTGAAGATTTTGGATTTCTTCAGCAAATATGTTAGATTATGTATATTTTAACAAAATACTATCATACAGTATAAAATTTTACGAAAAGAGGTAAAATTAGAATATTAGAATTCTAATTAATTTGTTTGGAAGATTATGAATAAAAAAATATAAAATCGTAATAAAAAGAATTATGTCTATTCTTAAAAACATATAGTTTAATTATTTTTGAGCTACGTGAAGATGCATTATACTATTAAATGAAATGTTGAGTCTCAGTTTAGCATTGATCGAAATGTACATTTGCTACTAATGAATTTTGTTAAGAAAGGAGACTAAATATTTCATTTAATACCAAAATAAAATGTTTATAAAATGTAAATCAAAACTAGATTAGCTTTATTACTTGAAAAATTGTTCTAGAAGTCTTCGGAAATTAGAAAATATAGATCCAAATTGGTTTAGCTTTCTTAAAAATTGGTCTAAATTTCCTCTGAACTTTTTTATATACAGTTGATTCGCTTTTAGAAACATGGAATTATTCTCATATTATTAAGTGTAACCTTTATAATTCTTTAATTTCTTTGGCACGCTAAAAAAATTGACAAAAAGTAGTACCAAGCAGAATTAAAATTGTATAAATGATTTCAAAGAAAAAATATTGTAATATTATACTACGAATTGCTCTAAATATAATAAATATAAAAGATTATCCAAATATAATGAAGTTTAAATTTTAGATACTATAGATTTCTTTAGTAAATATAAAAGAATAAGTGATAAAACATTGAAAAAAGTACTTTCAAACAAAATAAAATTTCGACTATTAAACTGATTTATTTCTAAAAACATCATCGCAAATTTTGAGTTCTGGGTGTTTCGAAATGGATATCGGGGTTTTAACTTTGTAATATTTATTACGTAAAACTTAAAATCATAAATAATACATGAAATGAAAGATCAACTCAAACAGTTTCAGCACAAGCTTACAAGTGTTAAATCTGAGCGTCTTTCGTCACACGGCACATATCAAGTCAATAGTCCAGCTCTTGCCAAACTTTGTTTAATGTTTGTGGTATAATTGTTGCAACAGCTGCCTCAATCTTATGTTTTAGGTGTCCGTTTCCGTCAAACTTTCCAAACAGTCGTCACATTTTTATGCTAAATGACGACTAGCCTTCCGAACTGAATTCGTTGGGCTACGCGGGATAGACTCTCTCATTCGCTCAACACTCTCTTCAGAAACATTTGGTCATCCAGTACTTTTTCTTTTGCAAAGAAAAACGGTATTTCAAACTGATGATATCATCTACGAATGTTGTTATCACTTGGGAGACCATATCTGAACTTAATCCGCAACGCACGTTGTTTTGGTTTTTGCAAACTAAAGAACCCGAATAGCTTTCTGTTGAAGAACTAGTCATTATTTTTTGCTACTAACACCCTTTAGCTCATGCGAATACCAACAATCAGAACTGTTTGAGTTGCTCTTTCATTTCATGTACAAGTAGGGGCAAAAGTCCCGCTACTATTTTGATTGCCTATAACTTTGCTCAAAAAAAATATAAGTAAGTGTGGTTTTCTTAAAAAGTTTATCTGGTCTTTACATTTTTTTTTCGTTATGATTGGAAAATTATATTAGCTAAATGATGACAGCGATTCGCTATGCAACTTTCGGCTCTTTTTAGGGCATTTTTCATGACATCCTTCAACATATCGGGCTGAATTTCTTCAATTTCGTGACGAATATTGTCTTTAAGATGTTGAATCGTTTAGGGCTTATTCACATAAACTTTTGATTTTAAAAACCCCATAAGAAAAAGTCTGCTGCTGTTAAATCCGGAGATCTGGCTGGCCATGCTAAATCGCCACCTCGCGAAATTATTCTTCGTGGAAAAACGTTATTCAGTAATTGAGTTGTTGAATGAGCTGTGTGTGCTGTGACCCCATCTTGCTGAAACCACATGTCCTCTAGTCCTTGCTCTTCCATTTCAGGCACAAGAAAATTTCGAATCATGTCTTGGTGCCGTTCAGCATTAATAGTAACTCCAACAGCTTGGTCATTAAAAAAAAATAGGGACCAATGATGTTTCCAGCATGAATACCACATCATACAGTTGTTTTTAGTGGATGCAATGATGTTTCATGAATTAATTGAGGATTATGTGTTTCCCAAAATCCGCTGTTCTGTTTATTGACGTGGCCACTGAGAAGAAAATGGGCTTCATCGCTTATTATCAATTTAGACGAAAAATCTTCAATTTCACCAGACAGCCTTAGGATTGCATTACTGCACTCAACTTGTTGATCTTGATCTCTCGGTAGCAATTTTTGGGCTAATTGAATTTTGTACGGGAACATTTTCAAATCAGTTTCCAAAATTTGCCTTACACTGCGTGCAGAATTGTGTAATTGGGAACCACGTCTCCGAATTGATGTTTCTGGAGACACATTTTCAGAGTTGCGAGACGTCCGTTGTCTTCCAGAACGAGGCCTGTCTGCTGTCGTACCGTACTGTCGAAAATTCGCATATAAACGATAAATTGTGGTTTTGTGAGGCACTGAACGATTAGGATATTTTTGACGCAATTTCCGCTGAGTGGCAATAATGAAACGATTACTTTCAATAAATATTGTCACTATTTTTGCTCGTTCTTGTGGCGTATATTTATCCATAATAAAATTTGGAAGTCTACACAACATAATGGTTAAAGCCTACGTATTATTGTAGAGTTTTGTTGAGTCTAAGAATTATACCAACAACTAACATTTTTGAAAATTGAGACGATAAATAAAATTCACTTTGTTGTTATCACACACAATTTTTATTATTAGTGAAGTGATTTAATTGTAGTTTAAAAATGACCATGTAATGGTTGAAACCAGTCACTAATATTAAAAACCATGTGTGATAACAACAAAGTCAATTTTATTTATCGTCCTAATTTTCAAAAATGTATCACAAAATAATGGCTTCAAGTATCAACTATAACTAACATTTTTGAGATCACATAGAAAACTTTTATTTTAATACATCTCCAGTAGAGTACTATGGCATGGAGATATATGCCTTTTTTAAATTGCAGTTCATTGATTTATTGCTAATGAAAATTCTGTCTTTAGTAGAAGAAAACAAATTTATAATTCAAATCATTTTTTGTTGCAGTCAAAAGAGCACAATCGCCAATCGGAAATATAGAAGAGAGTCAGAAAGAATCAGGCGCATATTATGGTCCCACAGCAATCAAAAGAGGTAAGTTAATATAATTGAAAACACATTTTACAAAAATTCGTGTCATCTATAAGTTATATAAATTAGATATTTAAAAAAATTATTTTTGTTATTTCATATATGCCTTTTAAACACTTAATCAAAAATGGCGGAGGCGCCAATTATGATTTAAAACTTAATTTATTTAAGGAAACTAATATTTTAACAGTAACTGAATATTAATTTAATATCAAATTAGTAAAATCTCACAAATATAATAATGATAATTGATCCGCAATAATAATAATTTATTTCCTAACAAAATAGGTATTTTAATTACAGAGAAATTTTAGATGAATCTAATACATGCAAACATTTTATAAATAATGAATAATAATTATGCAATAAATATCAAATGAACAATTAGCCATAATATACACACATAAATAAATGACATGTCAACTTTTCCTTAAGGTTATCTAAATTTATTATTTCAAGAATTATTATTTATAACGGGTTTATTATAGGAGCTATTTATAGTATATTAAATGACTGTTTTTTACCTTGAATTTAATCATCCAAAGAGGCAATTTAAAGATAGTGTAATTGGAATAATAATTAATAATTAAGACGAGTACGTTTATGTGCGGTCGATTAAACATTGATGTAATAATGTTTGTTTTAATTAGATACTATATTATACTGTAAAGTATTAACGTAAGGTCGAAAAATATATAATTATAATTACTTTATATAATTTCCGTCAAAATATCTAAATTATAAATTTGTACTCTCTTTAACATTTCTTTCTTTATTACCATAATTTAACCCCAAATTTGGCGCTATAATTTATGTAAGGATGAATTTAGAATACGGACAATTAATTAGAAATTATAATAAATGCTAATTTATTAAGAAGGATCCGCAGGAAATTAGCATTCATAATGAGTTCAAGGTTACCGCTGTATCTTATTGCGGCAAACAATAAATAATATAAATAAAACTTTGAGTTTTACATATTTGAATAAAATTTTGTTTTATATATACAATAATCTTAATTTTGACAAAATAAATATACATAATAACATTTAACATAAATATAAATAAATGGTGTTAGTCCGTCTGGGCTATAGACCTGCGGTCTTTCTGCCCTGTCTTGAATTTAATGATGTAAGAAAAAAGTATCTTTGCTAGCTAGCTTAACTGTCCTGGTGATTCGCACAAATAAGTTGATGAGTTGTGAGGGGAGGAAATTTGTTTTATTTAACGTTAGTTTAATGAAATTTAATAAATGTATCTTATTTTTTTTATATTCTATGCAAATGTGTTTGATGTAATCATAACTTTCTTTTTGGAATAGTATTATTCTATTATAATATTAATTTTCAATTACTATAATCAAAATATTGGTAAGAATTTATTGTTACATATGCACAGTGGTTAAATCAATACTACTATTACTATTGCAAATATTTAAACTCCAATATGAATAAATATGTTAAAAATAAAATAAAATAGTGAAGTAGAATCAGTTATTTTTAAAAAACACTTCACGTAAACTCACATCATCAATAGTAAATTTGCAATAAAATTGTACGATAAAAAGTATAAACTTGTCTGTATTGTTTACCATTTATTATAAATTGCAAACTCTAATTATTAAAAAAAATATTTTAATTATTGCTTGTGTCATGATGTCATAATTTTACTCTTTATGGTATAACTATAAAAAGCAGTGTTGTTTTTAGCATGAAAACCTTTTAAATGTGTTATACTTTTGCTTGAACCTCAAAAAAGAGTTAACTCTGCACCAAGGATTGGTTTTCAACTGTCATTTAATATATATACTTGCGGCACAATGATTATTCATAAAATTTTAGAAACTTCTGTAAATTTATGATCTTGTTTAATAATTTACTATAAATTATTGATTACTTTTAGATACGTTATTATCTATTGTTATTTGAGAACAACATTAAATGTGTGCCACCTAAGTAAAAAAATGGGAAGGCGCCAACCATGAAATTAAAAGATAATTTAATTAAAGAAATTATTTTAACCAAAGCCAAATATCAATTTGATATAAAAAAAACTGACAATAATTCTTTTTAAATATTTATTTGTTTGTGGAGGCTTTTTACTTTGTCATCTTGTATATGATGAAATCAAACTCGATAACTTTTAAAGCTTCTGTATTTTTTTTTTATTATGAAGACTTTACTTGATTTATTTTTAATATGATGCAATTGAGGGTGAAAATAAAATGAAAGAGAACTTCAAGTACATACAAAATATTCTAGATCCCCATAGTTTATACTTTAAGTCACAAAAGGTTATGAGGTTGGGCAAAAAGACATTTAATGGGTGTTAGCATTAGATCCACTAAAAATAATTTTTGAAATTACGCTGATGAATGAGAGACTTTTAAAAGTAATGCTCGTGACAATGATCGAAAACGTCCTACATTATTGCCGAATTATATATTCTTCAGGATCCCCTTCTATATTTTTTGAAGAGCACGGAAATGTTTTAGAATCACGTGTAAATTAGGCATATCTGCGGGGTACATTCATTGTGATTAATCTTGTGCGTATTGGCATCAGCGATCAATGTAGCTCAGTGGTAGCGGATCATCCCATCCACACTTCAATTCGCGCAATTCTTGAATGATGATTGTGATGGGTTCAATTAATCCAAGAGGGTAATGTGTTCTTGACAGTTCACTGAGTACTCCTCGTTTGTTGGTCGCTCACGAAGAAGTTAATTTTACGTAGTAATTGTGGTCCACAGCATTAGTATTCCACACGATACTAATGCTGTTAACACTGTCACTTCATCGTTAAAATTGGTTTTAAAGTCCATTCACTTGGTCAGGTACCTCTATCAGGTCATTTAATGAATCTGCTCCTGTTATTAGGTAATCACTTCCAATTGGAAACCTGCTAGCATTACGTTGAATAAATTTTTGAGCTGTACGATTGACTTCTTTAAGGTTGTTTCTATCAAATTCAATAGTATTTTCTGTCTTCAGGTCTGACCAACACTTGCTAGTATATCTTCGCAATATCATTAAAATGGAGAATAGGACATTTTGAATAAGCGGTCCGACTATCAAGATGACATTTTAAGAAGTAGTCACAGTAGGTGTAGATCCATTGAAAACAACACTTAACTTTGTTGTGAGACTATACTGTTTAAGAACACGTGATGATGTAGATAGTATCCGTCATGTATATCATCTTTTGATTCATTCATGTATCCTAATGTGATGTATTCATTCATGAATATGCGGTACTCGGGATACACATCAGGTTGCTTCATTAGTCTTCGTTCTAAGGGGAAGAAATACTGCTTTGCTGACTGATGTGATATTCGTAATAGTAATGACATCACTAAAGAAAGGGAGTGCCACCTGGAACCGCCTCCTGATGACTCAGTTGTTTCTTCGTAGATTTTTTTTGTTATAAAAGTGAGGAAATTTTCAAAAGTTACCCCGTATAAACAGGGTAGTATCGGATTCACAACCTCCTGGTTTGTCTACCGACTCGAGCAACTTAAATACAGTTGGCCGGGGTGGTGTAGAAATGCTGCCACCACGCTCTAAAGCTTGGGAAGCGATCCTGCCTGCTCTGCAGATGATCCAGGCTGGTCGTTGCGGTGATAAGCTGTGCAGTTTTTCTACTATTCTATTCATTTATTGGTAAAATAAACGTTTTCTAAATGTGGATTTGGGTTTAGGGACTGCAGCCGCTAATGCGGCTAAGTTAGGGCGCCGATTAGTTTAAGGCGATGGCAAGCTCTTTGGATGATTTTCTGCAATGCAGGTGCATCTGAAAGTTGGTGGGTTAAAAGGAAACCTAAATAGGTGGCTTCTGTGCCGGGACGGATTTGTTTTCCTCAGACGGTGGTGAATTGAAACGGAGCGTATTTCCTAAACGGATGGTGGAAGCAGATAATTTGCGTTTGAGACGTATTAATTTTGATTCTCCAGCAACAAATACAGCGCTCAGCACGCCGAACTTAGAGCTGGAGGTGCCTGGCTGCTTTTTCTGGCGTTGGAGCCCCAGTACACGGTATCATCCGCGTACTGGGGCAGGGCGGTTTTGATTTGGGCTGTCGAAGTCGGCGTAGGAAAATCTGCAACATAGATATTAAAAAGTGTCGGGGATAATACGGAGCGCTGCGGAAGGCCAGCTAGAGGCGTGAACGTCCTGGAGTGTTCGACTCCTCTAGCGATCGTGCAGGTGCGGTTATGTAAGAAACTGGAGATTGTTGCTTGAATCTTGGCCGAAAAATTCAATTTCCGCAGCTTGAAATGCAGACCGTTGTGACATACAGTGTCGAATACACTCTGGAAGCCCAGAAAGGTGCTGTACCAAACTTGCCCGGTGTTGGTGCTCGTCTGGTTGTCTATAGCAAATGAATATCTGGGTGCAAGGTTGATTTTCTTGGACAGAAGCCGGACTGATGAGGCGGAATCATGTGGCAGTGGTCGTTGATGCGTCGAAGAAACAGTCTTTCGAATGCTTTACCGATGCAGTTAAGGAGAGAGATCGGCACATATGAATTGATGTCGTCGGTTAGTTTGTCATTTTTGGGGATTATGATGACTTTGGCTGCCTTCCATTGTTGCGGGAAATAACCTGCGGAAAAGCAAGAGTTAAAAAGTGTTATGAGAAATCCAATTGCCTTGGTGTTTTTTTCGAAGAAATTTTCACATCTTATATAAACGAGTGCAAAATCTAGAAATTGTTACTTGAATGCCTACTAATCTTATTACAGTGTTATCTTGTTAAAATTTCAACAATTATGGTAACTCTTCATTGACGATAATAAATAATGTTAACAATTTGAGTATAGTCTCTCCTTTAAGTAGGATGCCTCTGAAGTGGGCGTTTCCTATAATTAGATCCAATTCTTGTGGCTCCGACAATTCGGGATCGGCTAATTGTACACCGTTCCATATACTAGATCGATCTAAATCCAACTGGTATGCGGGAATTACTTCTGTTATACCCTCGATGATAAGTGCACTTATGTTTATGTTAAAATCAGAGTAGCGGAAACACAAATCAGTTCCTGCTACATATCTACAAACTATGCAAATCCCTAAACTGTATACTTCCAGAAATATTTCAATGTGCATCAAAATTATCCATCAAAAACTCACTACAATTCGTGGAAAAACCCAACAAAAATCTCACAGTATCACAAAACTAAATACCAGTTTAATTTGACGTAAAAGGCCTGTGTACAAGTATACCCACAGAAGAATTTAAATAAATAATAAAACACAAGTTAATAACATCTAACTACCAACAACGAATTGCTAAATATTATAAACATGTGCCTCGACCAAAATTACTTTACATTTAACAATACCTTCAAAAAAAAAGAAATGGAAGCCCCACTATCTCCACTGATGGCGGAAATCTTTATGGCCCACTTTGAAAAACAACTTTTTAACGGCAGATCCATATTCAAGATACACATACAACTATGGTGCAGATACGTAGATGACGTATTCTGCATATGGACAAGAACACACAGACAACTAAACCAGTTTCTCAAAGAACTTAACCAGATAAATCAGAGCATCCATTTTACAATGGAAAAGGAAATTAGCCCTAGCATAATTTTTTAACCCTTACCGTAAAAACTAATAACCATATTACGGACCTTCTTTCTACAGGAAGCCTACCACAACTAATACCATTATTTTGAATGACCACAATCAAATTGGCAGCTCTCAACTCACAGATACACAAGCTCATAAACATACCACTAAACAAAGAAGACTTCTAATAAGAATATAATACCATAGTAGAAATAGAAAAAATCAACGGCTACAAAGGAAACACAGTCAAAAATATATTAAAGAAAAAACAGACACATCATTACAAAATTAATAAACAATGGAGAACCCAACGAAGAAGAAACCAGAAAATACTGTGCCCTCAAATATATTAAAAATACCAGTAACAAAATTAGTACAAATCTAAAACAATTTAGAAAGAATTGAGAATGAACTAGAAAATAAAAAAATTAAAACAAATGTGGGCACTGTTTAAACATGCAACTCTAAGAGCCGCTACAAAAGTCTGTGGAGTAAATAGAGGAAGCAAGAGAAATAAACAAACAACATGGTGGACTGAAGAGATAAAAGAGCGAATAAAACAAAAAATGTTAGCATGGAAAAATTATATAAATAACAGGACAACTGAAAATTATGTCAAATATATAGTTGAAAGAGATAGAACGAAAGAACTAGTATCAGCGACAGTGAAGAAATAATGGGAGGATTTTGGGGGCAAATTAAAACAAGATAGCAACCGAAATTAGAAACTGTTCTATAAAGCAATTAAGACACTAAGAGTAAAAAAAAGCACAAGAGTTAATCTTTATTAAGAGCAAAGGTGAGGATATAATTAACGAAGAGGAAGGAATCATGAAGAAATGGAAAGAATATTTTCAGGAGTTATTACAGTGAGAGAATGCTTTAAAAGGAAATTATGAAAATAAGAATAAAGAAAATGAAGATGACAAAAATGGAAAAGCTCCAGGACAAGACCAAAAACAGGGGAAATGATAAAAAACATAGGGAAAAGAAACAGAAATACTTGTGAAAATCTTCAACAAAATATGTTAAGTACAGCAGATACCCAAAGACTGGCAGATGGCGCTAATTGTACCAATACACAAAAAAGGGCACAGAAAGAATTGCGACAACTACAGAGGTATAACGTTACTATGAACTAACATGCAAATACTATAACAGATAATAGACAAATGAATAAGAGCAGTAACGGGGAAGATACTAGAAGAAGCACAAAGTGGATTCAGAACAGGAAGAAGTATCCAGGACCACATGTTCATGGTAAGGCAACTGACACTAAAGATCTTACAGATAAAATACCTAGAAACATATTATGCGAGACATTAACCAAAAAAGAATGGATGGAAAAACAATAAGGATAATTAAGGAAATCTAGAAGAACAATACAAAAATGGTAATATATAAGAATAAGAAAACAGAGAACAGTGAATAAAAGGACTACGACAAGAAGGCGGACTAAGCCCGGGATCAAAATCAGGAAAAAGAAACGAGGCAGGCCCAGACTAACATGAACCCAGTGACGACAAGAGAAATAGAGAAAAGAGGAATAACATGGACGGAAATAAAAAAGATATCGGAAAATAGGGAAAATTTATTTAACTTAACATCACACCCATCCGACTAAACAAAAATAACCTAAGAAAGGCCATAACTAACAACAAATTACATAATCAGGATAACTTAACAAACAATGGAGTGTACCAGTTAGACTGCTAAGAATGCAACGCTATATACATAGGACAAACAGAAACTTTAATACGAGACTGAAAGAACATAAGACATCTATTGAAAACAAGAACTTCCAGACGGGCATTTCAGAACATTGTATCACAAACCAACATACGATAGAAAAAATTACACCGCTCCACAACTGTACAAAAGGATTACGCTTTAACATCTTAGAGGCCCTAGAGATTAAACGAGCGAAAAAATATAATTAATAATCATTTGGAAATCTCAGCAGGTACTAATCTGATAATTACGGGAGCCCTATTAGAATTAACTGATTAATTATTATCCTATTATCTTAAATAACGCGCCTATTATAACCCCACGTAAATAAACTGATGACCACTTCTGTATTCTTTAGATTAATTTTTATACTTCTTGTCAGGAAACTGATAGTGAATATATGAAACAGAACAAGTGTATCATTCCTAATTTCTATCCAGTTTGTTTGGTTTGTTGAAATGGAATAACGTATGACGTTTTTTATGTCATTTTCGATAGCTTGTCTATCTGCATTAGGAAACCAGGTGTTTTTTGCCAAGGTAGTCCTAACAAAGACGTTTCACCTTGACGAGAGTTTGTGTTTTTTCAGCACTGAAGTTGATAAACTTTTGGCATTGGTAGATTAAATGTCTACCCTTGCACAGGTCACAATTGATGTCCGCAATTTGAACAGAAAACACTTTCTGCTTTAGATGTTTGAATCACTTCTATGATGTTTGATATTTCGCGTTGCTTCTAGTTGTTTGCATTTCAAAGATAAGAACTTAGTAATGTCATCGTCAGTTGGCATTTCATAATAGACTCGTCCTATCCACTCCTTCTGTAAAATGTTGTCCAATTTTTCTGCGATTAATTCCACTAGGAAGTCACCACAATGTTCGATTGGACGGCCAAGTTTTTGCAAAGAAGCGTACTGTATCGTAATTGCATGGATAAGTTGGCGTAAGGACTGAAAACTTTACCTCTTCATTTGTGGAAAATGAATTAGGGAATTAATGTCCCGTTTCACAATAAAGCGATCGGTTATTGTGCACCTTACATGCAATCATCGATCGATAGTATTTGCAAAAGTGTATAAAACCCTGCTAAACTGTGTGCGGCTTGAGAATCTCTCCTTGTGTGTGTATGTTCTACGACAAGTAGAAAATTAGTTCGCGAATGCTTTTACCTTCACAGGTTTTGGATATTCTAGTTGAAGAATCTGTGTACCAAATGTCGGTGGTTATAATTATAGAACTACTCCGATGTGGTTCAGGAGAGCCTCTTCATTGATATTATCAATCTCTTATGGATGGAGTTCGTGTACGCATGAATCAGAATATTTCTCAGTGGAAGAATGCCTGATCTTGCATAGCTATTAAAAAAGAAGACTTTGTGATGACAAAACGTTGCATATTTTCGCTGGGTGTAACGTTGTAACCTCTTCAACATGACCAGCGACCGCGTGACAATAATCTTCCATCCCGGATTACTCAGTTCAACGAATCCTCTCTTCTAACTGGACTACGAGGACAGGGAAGTACAGGGAAGCCATCTAGGAGTATTTCCAAGTTACTACGAGCTATGGGTGTACACTCTATCACTTGATAATGACCGTCAAAAGTCGAAACTTAAGTCGTACACATTGTAATATATTTATATATTATAATAAATTATAGTGGTTAAAAACATTGTAAGTGTTTTATTCAGTGTTCATTATGAATTATCACATAGTAACGGTCGCAACCATCATTATGAATGAAGTAAATAGTTGACGAGTTGGGAGAATGATAAGGAAACATTACAAGTTTAGATCACGTTAATATAGTTGGAAAATGACAACTTACTTACGGTAGATACTTTGTTCACTGCACTTATATATTATTAACAATATCAAACACAACAAATGTTCTAATTTAAAATTACCTAAAGACAACTTACTTCTTCTGCGTTCAGAATGATTTTTGACATTAGGTTTTCCGATTAGGAAAACTTTCGAATGTTCTAATTGGACAAGGTAGCAAGGGTGGTAGCACGAATTAGAAAGGAACTGATAACAAAGAGGAAGAGAAAAAGTACATTTGAGTGATCACGAGCAAATGCTTTAGAAAGTAATTGTCAAGTCCATATATAGATTTTTCCAACACATTTGACAATCATAACATTTTGTTATTAAAATTTATGCCTTTGGGTTTCAATTATTTAACTTTGTCCTGGGTAGAATCTTTCGTAACTAATTATCCATATAATTTAAAAATATATAATTATGAATCTAAATTTGTCTATGTTAGTTCAGGGGTTCTGCAGGGTTCAGTGGTCGTCAAAAAATCAAAATGTAATAAAATTTTTAAAAATTGTTGTTTCATTTAATGACTCTATTCAGATGCAGGATAATTAAACTCAGGTTAATATTTATTGTCACGAAAACTTATTACTTTTGAATATTAATAAGTGCAATTTGATCACATTTTATAGAGGTATAAACTGTATTAACTTTAGAAAAATTAGATATTATAAAGGTGTGTGATTTGATGGAATATTGAACTTAAAACATCATTTTTTAGCAATTTTTTAGTAGGAAGAATGTTGGGATTTGTACTACATATGTCTAAAGATTTCAGCATCGATTGTTTGAAAATATTGTTTTGTTCTCTTATTTAATGCCATATTTAATAAACAAGTTTGGTCTCCGCAATTCCATATTGATATAAATAAAATTTAAAATATCCAAAATAAATTCCTTTGCACTATGAGGTTATTGCTTGGACAACAATATTATTGGATCATACAATGAACTACGAATAAATTCTCTGAGGGACCGAAGAATACTTGCAGATGTATAGAGTATTCAACAGCATTTAGGGCCTGCTCAGATTTACTAAGCCAACTTGATATACTTCTAATTCCACCTTTATTCTTAAACGTATTAGTTACTGCTCAGATTTACTAAGCCAACTGGATTTCCAACTTTAGTCATAATAGGATGTTGAGATATGCCAATGATTTCTCTTAATACCATTGGTTCGATTTATTCTCTGAATCCTTCTACTCGTTCAAACAGAAACTTGGACGCCACTCCGGTTTTAGCAAACATAAAAGTCTAGTATTTCTGCATAAATGTAGAAAATGATCAGTTTGCAAGAGTGGTTGTTAAGCTCTTAAACTTGTTCTAAAAAATGGTGATGTGGCCATCATAGTACTTTCCCTATATTTTACTCGAAAACTATGGGGTTTACGCAAAAAGGCTATTCCTTATGATTTGTTCACTTTTAAATTCTCTACAATTATTTGTAATCCAAGTTTCATGTAACTCTAATAGTTTATTCGCATTTAGAAAAAATGTCAACATTTTCAATTTTAATTTTTTTTTCAAAAGTTAAGAATTTTATGAAAAATATGTTTTAATGAAAAAAAATATCACGCAAAAACACCGGTTTTTGCTGGCACCTCTGCCAGCTGACATCACTAGTATCTGCCAATTCAGTGATCTCTGTCATCTGTCATCTCCATCATCTGTGATCACTTTCATCACTCTCATCTGTCAGCTGCTATCTCTGCTATGTCACCTCTATCATCTACCAATTGGCATCTCTGTTAGCTGACGTCTCTATCATCTCTCATCTATGTCATCTAGCATCTCTGTTATCATACATCTCTGTCATGTATCATCTGTCATTTGTTATATTTTCCATCTATTGTCATCTGCCATCATTGTCATGCTTCTTCCCTGTCATTTATCATCTGTGTCTTCTCTGACAGCTGTTATCTCTATCGTCCGTCATTTTTGCCATCTGTTTCTCTGTCATATTCCATTCTTCTTAGATGTCAACATTGTCATCTATGTCAACTGTAATCTCTGTTATCGGTTATATTCTATCATTTATATTTGTGATCTCTTTCATCTGCCGTGCGTCATCACTGTCATCTGTCATCTCTATCATTTGTCATCTCTATCATCTATCATCCCTATTATCACTCATCGCTGTAATCTATCATTCTAGAATTTCCCTGAATATTCTAACAATTTATCTTCCCAATTTCCAGAAATTCTCCAGATTCTAGACAATTTTTGGCAATTTCTTTCCAGATTTTTAAAATTTTTTAATTGCGAAAAGTTTCTAGAATGTATGGAGTATTTTATAAATATTTGTTTTTTTTTTTCTAGAATTATCTAGTGCGCATCTTATTCAAAAGTTTATCTTCCAGATTTTAAGTTTTTTTAAATTTAAAAAAGCTCCAGATTGTCTCTAATATTTCATGAATTTTTCTTTTTCACTAAATAATAATAATTTTAAAATTGCAAAATACTTTAATCGTCGGCTTTATAATTGTTTGCAAAATTTCTGCAGTTTATTTGCCAATTTTCTAAAATATTCCAAACATTTTTGTTTAAAACCCTTCTTCCAGGGATCTAGAATATTTCAGCAGTTTCTCTTTCTCAGATTTTTAGAATTTTCTAAATTTTAAAAGGTTCTAGAAGCTCTCTAATATTCTAGCAATTTTTCTTTGAAATTTATGGAATTTTCCAACATTTTTTTAATCCAAATTTCTAGAATGTTTTTCCCTACATCAATTCAAATTATAAAATACTTTGTTCATGGGTTCTATACATTTTCGTAAAATTGTAGCACTTTCTAGAACTTTCCAACATCTTTTCTCTAAAATTCTATAATCATATTCCAAGTTTCTAGAATATTTCAGCAGTTTCTCTTTCAGATTTTTAGACTTTTGAAAGATTAAAAAGGTTTTAGAGTATATCTAATATTCCAGAAATGTTTTTGTTCTAAAATTTTAGTAATTGCTTTTCCAAATTTCTAGAACATTCCAACATCTTTTCTCTAAAACTCTATAATCTTCTTCCAAGTTTTTAGAATATTTCAGCAGCTTCTCTTGCAGATTTTTAGACTTAATTTTCTGCAATTTCTCCATCAGAATATATATATATATATATATATATATATTTTCAATCTAGTTTTGATTTTGTAAAAAAAATAATTGACATATATGATAATATATATATATATATATATATATATATATATATATATATATATATATATATATATATATATATCATATATGTCAATTATTTTTTTTACAAAATCAAAACTAGATTGAAAATGAAATGAATTTAGTAAGTTTTAGCCTAATTCACTTGCCAACAATTTTTTTACAATCTTTCAAACCGACGAATGCATTTTTCTCATTTCTTCACTTCAAATTTTAATCCTCCGCCATTTTACTTCTTCATCATATATATATCAATTATTTTTTTATAAAATCAAAACTAGATTAATAATAAAGAGTTTCAGTAATTTTCAGTCAAATTTAATTGAAATTTAATTTTTTACATTTTATCAAACCCGCGAATGTATATTTTTTCATTTCTTCATTTCAATTTTAAACATGATTCTTTTATAAAATCAAAACTAGAATAATAGTGAAGAGTTTCAGTAATTTTCAGCCTAATTCAACTGATAATTTAATCATTTAAAATTTTTCAAACAGACAAATGCATCTATATAATTTCTTCATTTTAAATTTAAACTTCCACCATTTTATTTCTTGATCGTAAACCTTGATTATTCTTTTACAAAATCAAAAATAGAATATTAATAAAGAGTTTTAGAAGTTTCGGCCTAATTCAATAGAAAATTATTTTTTTACGATTTTTCAAACCGACGAATGAATTTTTATCGTTTCTTCATTTCAACTTTTAAAACTCAGCCATTTTATTTCTTCATGATATACGTCAATTATTTTTTTACAAAATCAAAACTAGATTAATAGTGAACAGTTTCAGTAATTTTCAGCCTAATTTCACTGAAAATAAATTTATTACAATTTTACAATTTTCAAACCGACTAATGCATTTTTTTCATTTTCCACTTCAAATTTAAACCACGGCAATTTTATTTCTTGATTATATACATTAATTACTCTTTTCTAAAATCAAAACTACAATAATACTGAAGGGTTTCAGTACTTTTTAGCTTAATCCAACTGAAAATATTTTTTTTACAATTTTTCAAACCGAACAATGCATTTTTTCATTTCTTCTTTTCAACTTTTCAACCTCCGCCATTTTATTTCTTCATCATATAAATATCAATTATTTTTAATATCCAATCAGAATTAGACGAATAATGAAGATTTTCAGTAATTTTCAGCCTAATTAAACTGAATATTAATTTTTTACAATTTTTCAAACCGACGACTGCATTTTTTCATTTCTTCATTTCAAATTTGAACATTCGTCATTTTATTTCTCGATTATCTATGTTGATTATTCTTTTGTAAAATCATAACTAGAATAATAATTAAGAGTTTCAGTAATTTTCAGCCCAATTCAACTGAAAATTAATTGTTTACAATTTATCAAACTGATAAATGCATTTTTTCATTTCTTCATTTTAACTTTTAAATCTGTGTCATCATTTACGTCAATTATTTTTAAACTCAAGAAGTCTCAAATAAAATTTTATCTATTGGAAGAGAAATTAAATTAAAATTCTTAGCTTCTTAGAATTCAATTGAATTCAATTCAATTCATTTATTCACTTGCCACTATTTACAAACAAAATGGTGATGTGGCCATCATAGTACTTTCTCTATATTTTACTCGAAAACTATGCGGTTTATGCAAAAAGGTTATCCTTAATAATTTATTCAATGTTGAATTCTCTACAATTATTTGTTATATAACTTTCATGTTGCTTCAATAGTTTATTAGCTATTGTTTTAGAACTATTTCTTATTTCTTTAAAACTCATTGTACATTATATTTAATTGTAACATTTCCCTGTAATTGGAATTTTTTTCTGTTGGGAAAATAAATCTATTATTATTATTATTATTATTATTAGCAAAAAATGTCAAAAATTTCAATTTTTATTTTTTTATCTCGAAAGTTAAGAATTTTATGAAAAATATATTTTAACAAAAGTTGTTCAGTTTCTCATTATCTTTAACTTTTGTTTGAAAAGTTTTCTAAAATTTTTTATATTAAAAAAAATATAAGGAAAAAATCAAAAAACGCCTCGAGTAAACACCCACTTCTGGTTTATGAATGTTTACCAAAAGCTTTTCAGTTCCAGTTTTTAACGATAAAATCTTACGTTTAAAGTTTCATCTCAATCGGATCAGTCGATTTTGAGATACAGCACCCACGGACAGACAGACATACAGACAGACAGACAGACACACACAGACACAATTTTTTTTTTTTTCCAGAAATTAGTTTAATGGACTCGGAGGACCTCAAAACGAATATTTCCGCAAAAAAAAAAATTCAAAAAAAAATCACGATCACAATACTTCCCCTATATATACTTCGTATATAGGGAAAGTAAAAATAGACTTGGATATTATATTATAGAAACTTAATTTTAAATAAAACTACAATCTGTAGTTTTTCATTTTGTGGAAAAACTACGTATTTTAATTCGTTACTTATCTGCGATGTGATAATTTGAATACAGTGTTGTAATCAGAGTAATAATAAGATAATTACTTATTTTGTAGGTATTAAAGCAGATCAGCTGCCTCTTTTGACGGAATGGGACCAGCAGAGGTACAGACAATCAGACGTTGTCCCCTCCTCCCTTTACACCCCGGAAGAGGACTTGGACGACAAGTCGCTTTCCGAATACGTGAAGGGATACGGATATGGCACAAATAGAGATAAATTGGACGAGGCCCTAGAGAACGCCATATTAAAGTCCGAGATGTACGGCGACCCAGCCGCCATAAACCAGTACAGATATTATGGGAATGACGATAAGAAACGTAAGAGAAGGAATACCAACAAGTTAAGGTATGTACTATTTCTGTTAATACACAATTAAATAAACAATAATTATGGTAATCGTTTATTAATAATAATAATAAATTTCAAAAAGATATATATTAATTGTATGTTTTAAGTTTATAATCAAAAAAAATAAAGGTAATGGTATTACAAAAATTATGTGTAATATTCACAGACTGAGTAAGGCTCAATTTCTAACATATTATTATTATTTTATCTCAATTTTGAATTTAATAATTTGGATAATATTTGATTAAAACACTAACACTTCTTCACAATTAATTTTTATTTCGCTAGATATACATTTATTTTGCACCCATTATTAAACCTGAAATATACATCTAGCGAAGTAAAAATTAATTGTGAAGAAAGTGCTAGTGTTTTAATCAAGTTTTAATCATATCTTCACGTAACTCAACAACATATTTCTATATTAATTTGGACAATTTTATGATATTTGTATATTAAAGTTGTAAATAACTAAGATTTTCAAAATGTGTGTTTATTTTTACTACAATTGTTTCGCAAATTTATTGCTTCTTCAGGTGAATGAAAGTTTACAATAAAATTAAAAAAAAAAATAATTTTATGATAGTTGGATGGAAGCCTATTTTATAATTACACCATCATATAATTAGGTTTTTGATCTAAAAGTGTTAACTGATGTTTAGGGTAATTATCTCTGCTGTTTGTTTTTTTCGTATTGTGCGGATTTGAGTTCAAGTTTTCCTGGAAAAGATGTTTATAATAGTGAATAAAAGTCAAACAATCCTGAATCATAAGTCTATAAAAGATAATAAATCTTACAATACAATTTAGTGATGTAATAAATTTAGTCTCTCAAATAGACTATTTACTCTAGGATCTTAAATACATCGATCCCCTTTTATAGGCAGTCCCTGAGGTAATGTAATTGAAAATGGGGCTAATTCCACCAAACAAATTACACCATCAATTCCTACTTAGAGAAACCACTTGTTTTTTTTTCTCTGTATCCGCAGACGACAAATTTTATTAGACTCGGGAGAGCAAAGGGGTCGGTCGTTAATCCAGTGAGGAAAGGGTATTAGCTGGACACGCCATGCTGCGCAATAAGTTACCCCCGACATGGAAACACGCATTAGAGGACTTGATTAATTCAGCACTCTAAGAAAATTGAATAATAGGAAATATGATGTTTGAACGTACGGGGAGTAATTTTCCACTTATGTTAACATTTTTTTTTTCCTAAAATTACATTGACACTAGTTGCCGTTGACGTTTATGAAAATTAAGGCTTATACACTTGCGGTCGAGCCCTATTATCCTCGAACTGGGTTTGATCATTAAAATGACGCGGTTTAATTACTTTGTGACGGTTCAATAATTTTAAACATTGCCCACAGATATGAGGTTACGAGGGTTTAAATGAAGCTGAATAAAATGGTATCATTATTAAAAAAAAGCACATAGATTATAATAATTGAATGTTTAGTAACAAAAAAATTTTAATAATTTTATTAATAAATATATAGTTAGAGTTTGTTGTTAAGAATGATTCTTTCCAGTTATTTGTGTATAAACCAGTTCTAATTCTCATTATTTATTGCTGTAAATCAAATATAAGGTGTTCGGAGTATTAATCCATACAAAAACTGTGACTCAAATAGTGCATAATATGCTGTTTAAAGTTATATGTGTCCAACTCGTATTAATATTCTGCGTAAGTGAAATATATTATTGATTAATGTTTAGCCAACATTTCATGAAGCTCATTTCATTTTAAGTTATAATCAAAAGGAAAACTTGTGCTACTCTTATTTTTCGCATCACATGTTCCAAGAGTAAACATATTTTTTGTTTCTTTTCGATTAATTTAAAACAATTTTTGCTGATACAGAAGATAATTATCTTTTTAATGCATTTATTTTTAGCTGATCCTATTTCTGAATGTTATTATTTTAATATTGTGGCATAGTCTACAAATATAATTATCTTAGAAGATTAATTATATTTCGGAAAATTATTTATAAAAATAATACAGCGGATTGGAGCCTTGCGGAACAGCATAAGTAAAACCGAAAAGCAACGTTAGTTCGGGTCAGCAATTGGATTGGGTAACCGAAACCATTCACCATTGGGATACTTAAAATCAGTTTGATAATTTTGAAAGAGATGTATTTTACCGGTTATTCAGATTTTAATAGACTGAAACAATACTTTTTTAAATAATCATTCAGCTCAGTTGTTGTTAATTCAAAATCTAAATAAAAAGCATGCTTAAAATCAAATATAAAATCAATGCTCCGTTGCATGCGAATCCCACAATTACATTTTGCTTTTGGGGGTTTGCTTTTTCTTATAGGAATTTTGAATTTATCCAAATGCCCAAAAATCTACTTTCAAAGCTGCTACTAGAGAAAGAGAGATAAAGAAATCTTAGTTTGGACAAAAAAAAATATGAGTTAATTCGTCCTTTTTAGTTTTCGACCTCGGTCTTTCTGCCCTGCCTTGAATCTAATTTATGCGAAAAGAAAAACACATAATTTTGCTGTCTCGCTTAACTCTCCGGATGATTCAAAGAGGTTAATTGATTTTGAGTGTTTGAAGGATGTTTATGTTTATATTTAGCGAATATATTGTGGTTTCGGGGCGTACAGAATTTAGTGAGGTGGATATCACTGAAGGGATTGTTGATAAAATTGACGCATAAGCTATTTATACGTTGGAATATTATATTGAAGTGTTAGAGAATAGAAGGACGGATTTGGTTAAAGAGGATCGCTCTGTAATCGCTAAGAGGTGCTGTTACTAGATTCTCCTAAATAAGCACAATTGCATTCAGAATATAAAATTTAATTATTTTTTACGAGACTGATTTTATCTTTAGAATTAAATTAAATATTTTACAACTTACAACTAGCTCTAAACGCTTATGATTACGTTTTCGAAAAATTTGATAGCTCTGACATTCTAAACCATACGTCTTCAACCTTTTTTAGTGCAAAGGCCAAAATTCGATTTCACATTGTCCGAAGGGCCACAATGCTCCATAATGCAATACTCTTTTTTGGTTAAAAAGTGCGATATTTGACATTGTTTATTGACTGTGTTCCAGATGTGCATCTGTAACTCTCGACCTTGTTTTAGACTTCACATTCACCCTTGTCGAAATTGTCTTTCAGTTCCGAATTACACTGCAAATTGATAGGCTTAATTATGTTTTCAACGGATACACTGAATGGTAGGGCAAAGAGATTGATGTAATTTTCATTATCTCTGAAGTCAAAAAATCTTGATTGTAACCCATTTTTGATTGTAAAAAGTGCGTAAACTCTTTTTTCGACAACTGATTTTTCCATAAATCCAGTTTAAACACAAATGCCTTCACAGTGTCAAGTAGGTTGGTGATGAGATTTTCTTTTCCTTGTAGTTTGGTGTTTAAGTCATTGAGGTGAAGCGTGATGTCCGTGAGAAATCCAAAGTCGCCAGTCAGGGTCACTAAATTTAGAAACTAGTTTCCCTCTGTTTCGCATGAAGAAGGCGATTTCCTTCTTGAGTTCAAAAACGCGTTTTAGTATTTTTTCTCTGCTCAGCCAACGAACATCGGAAAATATGTCACATCGCCATCCTCGGCATTAATTTCGTGTAAAAAGGAAGGAAGTTCACAGTTTTTACGCACAAAGATTTTCTTGATGAACAATACAATGGTAATACATCAATGGAAGATCTTTCTGCTGTTTTTTCATCAAACCCACGAGCCCTTCTTTTTTTCCTACCATGAATGGAGCACCGTCTGTTACAACTGCAGTAATGTTTGTCAATTCTAAATTATTTCGTCTCAGTACTGTCATCAAACATCCATAAATATAATATGCTGTTATAATTCGTTTAATCGGAAAATGGCCAGCCATCTCTTCAGTGATCACAAAATTATTATCAATGCCCCGAATAAATACAGCTAATTGAGCGGTATCGGTTAAATCTGTGCTTTCATCGAGCGCAACAAAATAGTATACGAACTTCGATGCACGTTCTTATAGTGAATTTTCAATGTCTGTCGCTAACTCTTCGATTCTTCTGGCGACAGTAACACCGGACAAACTAACTTTAGCAAAAAGTTGTTTTTGAGAAGGGCACAATACTACAGCGGCCGCCTCCATACATTCCTTGATAAATTCACCATCACTAAAAGGTTTTGATTTCAAAGCTATTTTTTCGGATATAATGTAGCCAACCTTCACGCTTGCTTCATTTTTAAAGTTCTGCTTTTGAAAACTATCTTGCTATTTGTTGAAACTGACTTTTTAGAGCTCTCACTTTATCTTGCCGTAATTGTTCTTTGAATGTCTCAAACTTTGTGGCATGCTTTGTATCGTAATGTCTTTTTAAATTATATTCTTTCAAGGCTGAAAGTGATTCTTGACACATCAAACAGACGGGTTTTTGATTAACACTATCGAAGGGGTACAACCCAGTCCACTTTTCTTGAAATATGCCGCTTTCTTCACTAATTTTTCGTTTTTTACTCGAAGTAGAAGCCATTTTTAATGTCAAGGTAGAAAAAACGAGTTTAATTCTCCAATAAAAATGTCCACAACAAAACTAAACTTGCGCGACTGCTAGTTCGCAATCTTTCGCTTGTATCGCTTCGTTCGCTTTTGGAATTTGAACTGGCCGCTGCGGTGTGATGCCGGCTTTATATAGTCCGAATACGCCAACTTTAAATCTCTCGAAATTTCTAGCACTCCGAGACTGGACTAGCAGGTCCCTCTAGTAGTGCTAATTTCTAGAATTATTAGAAATATTCAACAGACATGCAACGCAACGCCAACTCGTGGCCTCGTGGGTAGTCGTGTTTTTAGTTAGTGTGAATATCGCGAGCTCAGAGAGTGTATTTCTTCTAACTAGGTGGCGCTAGCGTCTTCGGACTGTCGTTTGCAGGTGTGGGGAAGACCTTTGTTCTAAACGAATCAAAATTGATTATATTGATAAGAAAAAGAAGCTTTTTTCTTACAGTGACAGTACATGCTGGTCCTCCTGAGAAATTTCAGAATTTAAATGTCATGTGCGAAATTTCGAATTCGCCACAATACTAAATAAAATCGAACGTTTACCACCGTGGCCTCGA
The DNA here is from genome assembly GCA_963969525.1 of Ontholestes murinus. NCBI lineage: Eukaryota > Metazoa > Arthropoda > Insecta > Coleoptera > Staphylinidae > Ontholestes > Ontholestes murinus. The sequence goes on from OZ018395.1 coordinate 21,686,556, forward strand.
TACGTATTCAGTTAGATAAAAATGTTATATTTACACTTTAAATATAATTATAAATATTACAATTATTATACACAACTTGCGTTTCCTTGCGTACTTGACTGGACACAAGTCGCCTCACTTGAAGCACTACAATTGTTAACGGTTTTCTTTGAATGGCTTTATCTCAACTTACTTATTATATCTACATGATGTTCAGAAGCTATTTGTAAATAGGGACGGATTGACGATGCATAACTATGACCCATAAACTTTATCAGTTCTTGCTTGGACACCTCTGCTACAGCAAGCTTGATGAAGACAGTTGATCCGGTTGAATGGTTTGTAACCTTTCCGCGATTCATGTCGAGTCCCACTCTTTCTGCGTTTTGTTTGATCCATTTTCTAATTTTATTAACACCTACTGGGGAATTTTTAAACCAAAAAACTAGTAGGTTTATTTTAAAAAGGATTTTCGGTCAAAAAAGCCAGTCGGTCATGATGTTGGATCCTCTTTTTGATACCATCTTCTCCAGAAGTAATAGCAACACATATCATTATTTTAGAAGCTAACCTCACAGGATAAATATTAGAATTCTTCAAATTTGGTGCCAACCACTTGCTGGCTACAAGTTAATGAGATCCTCTTTGGCAAGTCTTACCAAATATTGTGTTGTGTTCAAAGAGTATTGTTTGAACTCGATTATTGCCTACTTACTGTTTAAAATAGTGAATTAAACAATTGGTCACTTCTCCACCATCAAGCTCTTTAATAATAATAATAGTCTTTATTCCATAAACTGTATGATAATATTACATATAGTATTACAGTATCGGATGCTCCAAAAGAAAATAAACCTTTACAAATAATAGTATTGACGTAAATATATACATATAATATGAAAATCAAAAGTAAAATTATTTTATTACGTCATTTATGTTAGACAATAATTTATCTAGTAGGTATATTTTTGGTTTTTTCTTAAAAGCCCCAATCGTAGTCGATTTGATATCATCTGGAAATTTATTGAACAACTTCGGTCCAAATATATTAGTTGAATACTTTTTAATATTTAAGCGTCTAATTTGTAGATAGAAACTGTCCTTATAATTTTGGTCAATATCACTTAATACTATTGACGGGTCGTCTGCGTATATAAATAATTCGGTAGGTGTTAAAATATCATGAATATATACAATGGATAAAACTGGCTCCAAAATGGATCCTTGAGGGACACCAGCATATACATTAGCGGTTTTTAAGAATATAGTTTTACCATTATGTGAAATCCGTACAACTTGTCTTCTGTTTTTCAAAAATTGGCTAAACCAATTTGGAATTACGCCACTAAAACTATATAGATTTAATTTTTCAAGTAAAATATCAATATCAACGCAGTCAAATGCTCTTGTTAGATCTAAAAATAATCCAATTGGGTATTCATTTGGATCCAAGTATTTTACAACTATATCATAAAATGAGCGAATAGCTTGAATTGTAGATTTGCCCTTTAAAAATTCATGCTGGCTATTATTTAGTATTTGATGCTTTTTAAATAAATATAAGCATACTTTCTAACATGCAAAGTTAAAAAATTTTACGAAAAAATGTAAGTAGGGAGACTGGCCTATAATTCAAACTGTTTGAGCGATCGTCCTTTTTATATATACAGGGTCCTGCAACAGTGCGTCAGGCTTTCCTAGCGCCTTTCTCGTAAGAGAATGTAGTAGGTCCACATTTCTTCGAGGGCCATCTCAATAGGCCTATGTATTTGCACTTCCTGAATTGAATTACCCGGAACGTTAGCGAATATACCCTAACTCACAAGAAACAGGGTATGGTTTTAACAAGACGGAGCACCTGTCCAATTTTCGCAAGACGTGAGGGCATTTGATTTTTCCCAACCAGTGGATTGGTAGGAATGGACCCACCAAATGGCCTGCTGGATTGTTTTTTTAAGGAACCACCAATAGCGCCAATGAATATGCATCAACGAAGTGTGGAAAGGACTTTTCAGCGGCGAATTAATTTGTGCCTAAATGCAAATTGAAGACATTTACTGTAGTAAATAATTTTGTTATCTTTCCCGGCTTTGGAATAAAATAATGAATCGTATTATCTGTTTCTGTTTATCTCACATTGACACTTACTTGCATTTTGTTAGTTATTTTGACTCAGCATGATCAACTCCGTACATAGAAGTATGTATAATTAAATGGTTATTTTTATGAAAACTATTAAATATCTTAATAACTATGGGGTTTAGACATATTATTATTTGCAAAGTTTGGCATTTCTTTCTAATCTAATCGCTTAATAAGAAAAATAATTGTTTTCGCCCATCTGCATAAATTCTTTAGGCTTGCAAACAATTAATTCCACCTTCTCCAGTAGCATATATCACATCAATTAATTCTTCTCAAAAATTGCATTGTTATAATCGTAACGTACAATGCAACTATACATACCAAACTTATTGTTTAATTGACAGATGCATTTTTTTCAGTCATAGCTATCTATTCAAAAACAAATTCGTATTCAAGAACCGTTTGAAATATAAATCCTTTTATATCTTGAAAAATATCAATTTTAGGTATAGGGTATGCTTAATATTTTGTGTAGGAAATTAGATGCAGAATAATATAAAATTTAAAAAAATATATGATTCCATTTAAAAAACAAGAGTTACGACAATTTGAAATTTTAGAAAATGGCGTGTTTGATACAAAGGCAGGGTTCCTCAAAAGTGAAAATTTTTAACACTGGTACCTAAACAGTACTTATGACCAACCATAAGAAAAATAAAATTTCTTAAATTTTAAATAGAAGATCAGAATAATTTTTTTTGTGAACCTTCGCTTTTTACATTTTTTTCAGAAAAACATAAATAACTCGGAAATGCCATATCGAAATTAAAAACTTAAAAAAGGTACTTTAGTAATTGATGCGCAGATTCCTGAATTACATAATCAGGAATATCATCAAATCTGGAAGACCGGTTACTTTTAATTTATATAAAATATAAATTAAATTTTGTAACCATTTTTTAGTTTGTTATTATTTTATGTTATCCTGTTATTAGTTTCTATGTAAACTGTGCGGTAATAAATGCTTATTATTATTATTATTAATTTATATTTTAAAATATGATATATTTCCATTTCTGCAAATAGTTTCAAATATATGCTTTGAGAAACTGTTTTCAGAGATGCATAAGTTGGGTTATTTGCTGATAAATGTGACTGTATATTTAGAGGTTCTTCAATAAAGAAGAATAAATAATAATAATAATATACTTTATTTCAGTGTTTACATAATACATACATAAGGAAGTATCATATTCACATGAAATATCGTCAAAATAAAGAAAATAACTAAGGTGCAACATACATATTAATTTATTAAATTATAAAATTCTTGCATATTGTAAGGTTCAATATCAAGAAGTTTTTTAAATAGTGCTTTCTTCATTAATGAATAGGAGCTTAATAATGTAATTGTTTTCGGCAACTTGTTATATAATTTTATGCTACTATAGTGAGGACTTTTTTCAAACATAGTTAGCTTATGTGGAGGGTACGCATATTCAATCCCATGCCTGGTGTTGTTCCTACTCTGCAGTTTGTTATTATAAAATGAAGATTTATGTTTCCACATAAATTTTATATATTCGTATATATAGACTGCAGTGAGGTCAAAAAACCTGCTTGCCTAAATAGACCCCGACAGCTGAAAGTTGCTTTTACATTACAGATTATTCTAATTGTTTTTTTCTGTATAATGAATACTTTATCAATAAAGCTTGAACTACCCAAGAAAATTATTCCATACCTCAGATATGAATAAAAATTAGTGTAATAGAATATTATGTTCTTATTGGTATTTTTGCCTAATATTCGTAGCCCATAGCATGCTTTGCTGAATTTGGTTACCAAATTGTCAATGTGAACGTTATATTTCAGGTTGTTATCAAGGTAAATCCCTAGAAATTTTACATAATTAGTGAATTCATAGATTTTTTTATTGATTTCTATTGTTTCTGATATCGGTGTACTATTATTTGCTTTAAATAGAACGAAGTTTGTCTTGTCCGGGTTTAATATTAGTTTATTACAGGCAAACCAATATTCCAAATCTCTCAGAATAAGATTGCCATGCTCTGTAATGTCTTTCAGCGAGGATCCTGTTAAAAGAATATTAGTATCATCCGCATAAGACGTTAGTGTGCAATTCTGAGATATTGTGATATTGATGTCATTCATAAAAATAATAAAAAGAAGAGGACCTAGGATGCTTCCTTGAGGTACACCCATACTGATCTCTAGGGCATTGGATATAATATGGTTTCCATGTATATCATCTGTTATTTTTACCGATTGCTTCCTCGATGTAAGGTATGATTTAATCAAGTCATTAGCTTTTCCTCGTATGCCATAATGGTTTAATTTAGTTAGTAAAATGTTATAATCAATTGTATCAAAAGCCCTGGAAAGATCAAGGAAGACACCGCATGCTAGTTTTCCTTCATCGAGAGCTGAGTGTATTGATTTTGAAAAATGAAAAATCGCTGTTTCGATGCTTTTTCCAGTTTGAAAACCATGTTGGTTTTGGGATAATAAGTTATGACTTTTAAAGAAATGTATAATACGTGATGCTATTATCGATTCGAGTATTTTTGAAAAAGTGCATAAGACAATAACTGGTGTATAGTTTTCTAATAAGTCAGGATTTCCTTTTTTAAGGATCGGAGTTATTACTGCATATTTCAAATCATCTGGAAATATTCCCGTTTCCAGTGATGAGTTAAAAATATGTAACAGCGGTTTAATTATATGAGGCAAAGTTTCCTTAATGATGCTGATAGGAATGCCATCATAGCCGCATGTACTTTTATTTTCAGATTTATTTATAATATTAATGATTTCTGAATATGTAATAGGTTGAAAAAATATGGAGTTTTGGTAAAATGGTAAAATATTACATTGGTATTGGGCGGTCGAGGGGCTTAACTTTCTTGAAAGTAGATTTGGTGCATATTCTTTGAACAATATATTGAATTCATTGCCCAATTGTAACATATTATTTGTTTTGGGTAATTTGTTATTTTTTTCTGCTTTTTTGCCTACAATATATTTGATGATATTCCATGTCGACTTTGACCTATTGTTTGAGTTATTTAGTAAATTTTCAAAGTGTTTATTTTGTTGAGAATTTAATAGTTTATTGTACCTTATTTTTAGTTCCTTCAAAATGGATTTGTACTCTGGTATATATGTAGATACTGTTTGACATATTTGAATATTTCGTTTACACTCTAAAATGTCCTCTGTGTTGAAATCAACCTTCATTTTTGACTTCCCTACAGTTTGTTTTCGGTAAGGGAAATGTTTGTTTAGATATAGCATAAATGTATTTAAAAAACTTTTATATTTTTTATTTACATCAGTATAATTGTATATATCCATGAATAGCTCACCGTGTAAATCATCACAGAACTGTTTTAATAAGGTGCTATTTACTAACCTTTTATAGATAAATGGTGTAGGTCTATGTACATTTCTATGATAAGTGATTAATTGAGCACTATGATCAGACAAGCAGGTTTTTATTACTTTTGTGGATATACCAGTGTTCATATTTGTAATTACATTATCCAGGCAAGATCTAGAACCTGTATGGTGCGTCCTTGTGGCCTCAATAATACATAAATTAACATTATAAGATGTGAGAAGATTTACAAATTGAAAACAATCATTCCTTTTTTTTTTAAATATTAATATTGAAGTCTCCAGCAATGAAAAAACACTACCCTTCTCCACAAGACTTTCTAATATTTTATCAAGGATATCAAGAAAGGTGTTGATATCGCTCTATGGAGGTCTATAAATACATACTACATGTATTGTTATTTTAGAAAGTCGTATCTCCACTCCTACACACTCAAAGATTTTATATACTAATAAGTTATTTATTCTGTTTACTGATAGGGCGGGGATGTGACTTTTACAATAAATGGCAACTCCTCCGTGTTCGTTTCTAGATCTACAAAAATAAGCAATTAGATCGAAATTTGGTATGTTTAAGCATTGAAGTTGATCCGCTGTTTGCCAGTGTTCACTAATGCATATAATGTGAACGTCCAAAAGAGTACTCATTAATGCTTTTAGTTCATTAATACTGTTCGTTAGGCTTTGCACATTGTGATGGAGAAGTTTGAAACTGCTTCCGGCAATTGTGTTGGTTATTGTGTTGGCTGATTCCTCTTGCGCTCTATGAAAAAGTCATAGCAACCATTTTCTGGGATCGTTGGGGTGTACTGCTCATTGACTTTATGACCAATGTCTTCACGGGTTGATGTAATTGTGCAACATTTAAGAAACTACGGCGGGCGATTCAAAATTGACGACAACGTCTGTTGTATAAATGGGAGACTTTCAACCGTCCACCCTATAGTCAAGACATAGTTCCTTCAGATTGCCACATGTTTACAGAATTCAAGAACTTTTTGGCAGGAAAGAAATTTGAAAGAGATGAAGAACTGAAAGAAGCTGTGATTACGTACCTTAATACACTGGCGGTGAAGGAATATGAAGCTGGGATACAAACAAATGCTTAAATTTGACACTCTAGGGAAGTAGTTAAATGTATGTTCTTTATAAACAAAACGTTAATATTTGTTAACATATACTAGTTCCAGTCCTTAACGATCATTATTAGATCTCAGCTACACTCTTTGACTTCTCACTTATAGTGAGATTCACTTATGTTAGAAGAGTGTAGTGAGATTCACTTATGTTAGAAGAGTGTAGTGAGATTCACTTATGTTAGAAGAGTGCATTAATTGTGCCTATTTTAAATGAGACAATAACATAATTGTTGGGGTTTCCGAAGGAAAAGTGTTATTTTGTTGGAACGTTAACCAGAAATAAGGTGTCCTAAAATCATAATTCATGTGCTATGTACAAGATCTTTCTTAATACTGATTCTAAACTATTTACAAAAAGGAAACAAAGTGTCTGCTAGTGGGGGGAAAATATACACAGGCGCAAACCTCACTGTGTTCGGTGAGGGTGTTTTTAGGCACACGATTCGGAACCCTCGGAAGCACGGTCCGAAAAACTTTCACAGGACTTCCCGTTGGATTTCTGAAGAAGTTTCGTTCGAGGCAGATTCCTTATAAACTACATATCCTCGCTGCGAGGGTGTGAGCTATATTTCTCCATGATCCACTGTTTCTTTGTTACCGTCACTAATAGACCCAATGGTTATAAAAGAAAAAAATGGTCATGTAGACGATATATAGATTAATTAAGTTACGTGAAGGAATACCTTAATTAAAACACTTAAAAACATTTCTTCGCTATTTTATTTGTAACCAGATTTACATTTCATACAAAAAGTTTGACTACAAAACGATTGATAATGGTCATTTTGGTCCGAAATGTACATCTGTTTACAAATAAAATAGTGAAGAAAGGTTTCTAAGTGTTCTAAGTTATCAAGGCGATAATTTAATACAAATATTATTGTTTATTCCTGAAGCATCTACAAAATCATTGTCAAAACCAGACAATAATTACAATAATGTAATTAAAACAGTTATTTATAATACGTGGAAAAAACTTTTCTGTGAACTGTATTCGATTAAAGTACGACACAATGCTTATACTTATTGAAAGTTGTTATTGTGACCATTGGGTTATGTCGTGAACAACGTTTCTAACACGTGGTCATAGGGACGGATGTTGAAACCTTTGTACGCTCGATTATGTGAAACTAATATACTAGCATAAAGACGTATTCAATAAATACTAATAATTATGTAATTAAATCACTTTTTTACATATTAAAGCATTAACGGATGTAATTTAAATTTTTAAAAACATGATATTTTAATATTTTTTGGATTTTATGTCATTATAATATGATAATTTAATTATATAAATATATTGTAATAAGATCCCAAACTAATAACAAGTTTAATACTAGTAAGTTGCTGAAAATATACTTAATTTAAATTTTAAGCCCACTAGTTCATTAGTAATGTAATAATAATGATAATTAAAAAATAAAAAAAAACAAGTTAAGTACATTTGTGGTGATTTCGACACGCGTATTCACGAGGTTAAATAAAATATTAGGGAAAAATGGACGTGTACTACCAATAATACAAGGTGCATGATGACCACACTTAATCTAGAGCAAGGAATTATAAAAGCTGTCATTGAAAATCTTCGCAGGAGTTAAGTTTTAAAAGCTGATTACCTACATTCTTACAGGTTCTGTAAAATACAACCTTTGTTACATAGGGATTTTAGACAAAAAATACATTTTTGCAATTTGTTATTGGCTAGAATCTAATAATAACAACCCGACTCTTACAGTAATATTCTATATACGGATAAAGCAACATTCACCAGAGATGGATTGTTTACCCGAATAAACATATGAAAATCCCCATAATAAACGAAATTTTGGCTATTCAAATAACTATTCACTCACACAAGTGTTTGGCTAAGAATAATTGGAATAGTTGCACCACATATCTTATCCAATAGATTAAATGTTATCTTCATTTTCTTAATGAAATAAATTTCGGTTTGCTTGAAGATCTAAAACTGGATATTAGGCGCAATTAAATATACCAGCATGATGGCGCACCATCACACTACTCTCGTAACGTCAGAAAATGAATAAATGATAAATACCAAAATCGTGATAGTATTATTATAGAATAGGCTACAAGATCTCCAGATATAGAAATGTTTGATTCTTTTCATGGGGATTTATTAAAAATATGATTTATTAAATGATACTAGAACTATTGGAGATCTAGAACAAAAAAAATGAAATGCGATGCAGCAAATTACTCCTTATATATGGCACAATGTTCAAAAATCCATTCCACTAAGGACTGTTGCATGTATTGAAAAAATGGGCAATCACTTTGAAAATTTACTCTAGTATAAGCCTAGTTTTTAATTTGAAATTTGCAAGGGAGCGAATATAAGGCAATTTGGTCGGAAATTTAAGACTAGGCTTGAGGAACATTGGCGCTACTTTTGTTTTAAACAATCTGAAAAATCAGTATTTACTAAACATCTTATAGACGAAAGGCATTATTTGACGAAGATGTATTTTTAGGCCTTTTATGTCCAAAGGGCCGAAAAATGTATTTACCCGAGTCACGATAACCTTTTCATGTTATTATTTGCAGAATTAGTTATAACTGATACTCCTTTGAAAATAAATTGTGAAATTCGAAACATATGTCAGGAAACTGCAAACAAAACCATGGAACACAACAAGTGTATTAATCCAAACAAACCTATTAAAGTAAAAGTGTTTTATTGTAATGATAATTTATAAATTTTATTTATCATTTGATAAAGTTCCTATACATTTTACAGTAAATAACACTATGCGCATGGTTTATTTGTTAAAAAAAATAAAGAGCAAAATAATTCAATTATTTAAGATCACTAAAGAGATTAAAAGTTATGTTATTAAAAAAGTACTTGGCTTTACATTTTGAACCCATGCTATTTTTAATTTACCACGAACCTTGATTAGAATTCTTTTTTGAGTAAATCTACTGTTGCGACATATTTATCCACATCTGTACATTCGCAACTCTGCAGTTTAGGAAAGTGCGTAAACTCTTTTGTCAACAACTGATTTTTTCGTATATTTGCAAATTTAATAATTAATCATAATTAACTGATATACTTTAAAAATTCGTATTAACTAGTTTTATTGTTACCTACATTTGCCAGATCATATTTTTTGACATGGTTTACTTCAAAATTGCCGAGTGACAATAGAAATGGAGTGTATACGCGATACGATTAAACAAAATAAAACACTTACAATGTTTTTTTAATCACAAATAATTAATTTTTGTATCATTAGACCCTCTCCCTAAAACCACATTGTTGAGAAAAAATATTGTTTAACTTAATCGAACTTAATATTTCAATAACATTTTTTTCTGATATCCAAGCATTAATTAGATAGAAATTGCTCGATAATTAATTACATTTAGGCTATTTCCTTTTTTAAAGGATTATATCAATTTCGCTTCATGAGAGAGTCTGAAAATAAACACCGCGCATAATACACAATTTAATTAAATTTCCTAAGGGCATAAGGATAGACTCGTTGAGCGCTTTAATTCGAAGTTCAAACACAATTGGATTATGTTAACTTACTAATAACTTGCTTATTTACAATAGAAAGTTGGTTATTTAACTGAAATTTTTAATTCATTTTATATGCGCCTTTATTGATATTTGTTTGCGATCAAATTACATTTTTTATATTATACTCGGGGTCTTGGTATTCTGTGTAATAAATTTGTGTGTATTTGCATAGTTAAGCTATTCTTGCAGTTTATTGAAATCTTCTTACATTCTCAGGGATTTTATGTTTGGTAAGTTTATTGGTCCTATTAGATTCAAATTGAAAAACTCTAGGAATTAACAGAAAGGAAAACTTATGAGAAATTTGGGAAATTAGCCAGCTGCGATGGCTTCCAAATAAGCGTTGTCGCACATTTCAGTAAAACTAATTTGCATAATTATATTTTTTACCTGTACCTCTTGGTTTAAGGTTGCCACCTACTAAATTAACATTTTTTTTTTTAAATAATGCGCATGTCTCTTCAGGTCTCCCCCACTTAGTGTTAAGTTTTAGTTTCAAGATTTTTGTTTTGTAAAAGAATAGTTCCAATCTATTACTGGTAATGTTCAGTTAAATTTGTAAATACATGTAATTTTTTTAGGAATGTGTGTAAATAGACATGTTAAACTAAACATTGTTGTTATATAATTTACCACAAAACGATAATTACGGACGGATCCCATTGAACCAGGGAAATTCCTTTCGTCCTCCTTTACAATATTATTATTTCTTGTGTGTCAGCAATTTTGAAAAAGACAGTGATTCTTTAACTAATTATATTCTGATAAAATTCCAAATTCAGAACAAATTGCTTTATTTTTGATTTGTAAATTTGAATTTCGTTGAAGTAAACTTGTGTTTAAACCTTGAATATTTTAAACATATAGGGTGATTTATGTTTTGCTGTAGATAAATTATACTTTATTGATAATAATTAATATTGAGAGTAATAAATCTCTATGAGCATTACTGCACTAATGTTTTACATAATAATGTAAAAACTCCAGCTAACATTTAAAACAACTACTCCCCGTACTAAAGCACCGCCAGGCATTGAATGATATAACTGTTAGCTGTCGTTACATGTCTAAAATTATATTTAGCACTATGTAACAATTTTGTGGTGTTATCGTTTCTTAACCGCGTCTCGAAATGTGTTATGTAAGACAATCTGCAGACACGTGTTTCGCTGTATCACAGCTCTTCAGTGCAGCTATGTCGTAATTACGTGCGTCCTTCCAGTTGGAAGGCCGCCACGAGAATGAATCAATTCCAGTTAGAATTGAAACATTTCCGATCTTCGATTTTCGAGGCGCGTTTAAATTAGTTTATTGGTTTTTTCGTTGCTAATTTTGCTCGTGTTGTTGATGGACTTCTGTCTGTTGAAAAATCTTGAGGTACAGCAACCTGCGGGAATTCTTCACTTTGGTTAGACTGATGAAAGGAACTAATAGTTTGAAACCAATTTTATTTGCGTGATTGTTAACCACTGTTTCCGTGATTTTAAGGTCGAATCGGTATATATGAAGATGTGCATGTGATGCAACTGCTTTGAAATCTTTCTTATTGCTACCTATTCCGAAAATCCTTAGCGATCGGTTTTTTATTGTTGCTGATGCGTTTTTCTCATCAGGTGGAATTGGGTGAATATCCTCCACGCCTGTGTTTATTAATTTATCAGTATTTACATTTCTTTTGGGGATACTAATTTTATCCTTGTGTTTGTCATTGTCATTGAAAGCTCTAGATTTATCGAGTGGTTAACTAATTTTCGAATTAATAATTAAATCTCCCGCCTGTTCTTCCAACTTGTTGCGTTTTCCACTTCTTTTTCAAGGAATATGATTTTTTCGTTCTGGGGTTTTCTGTTTTCCATGAGGATATCATTATTAATAAAATGTCACACTGACATAAGCAAATAAAATAAAACAGGTCCCAAAAATTGGACCTAAATACGCCAGAAATGGCAAAAATATTGCCTCAATGGCCACACTTGCCTGATGAGCATAGTAACCATCTGAGAAATGTATTGGGTCGAGTGGAAGAACACATGAAATCGTGAACTCCGCCTTCAGGATCTATGTTCCAAATTTTGAAGTGATTCAGTGTTTATGTATGTATTTTTACATTTTTTAAAATATTTTTTGTAATAGATCCTGTAAAGTAAATAATATAAAATATATATATATATAAATATAAATATAAATATACTTTGGAGCTCGGTCACTAAAGTTTTTAGAAGTCCTATTTTTGTCGAATAACTATTTCTGTTCAGACTAACCTCAATATCATCATGAGGAGATAAGAAGAAAGAAAAGAACCATAACCTAGACTGTAATTTCCAGATCGTTGGCCGAATATTTTGATTCAGTATCTAGTAACACTTAGCTCGAACTTCCATTGATATCCACAAAAAAATAAGTGGTTGCATATTAATTCCGTGGACAGAATTTAATTTAGTTTTTCAGTTCTTTGAATATTTCTTACATCTTATTTTTTTTAGTTCTAGTTGAATTCTCTCGACATTTTTACTTTTTCTTAAAATAAATTCTTTTGTTGGTGTTTTCTGAGAAACTTGTCTTCAAAAATTTCAGCCATTTCTTATAAAAAAAATTCTTCGAAGATCCTAGATATAACAAGTATTTTTTTATAAATTTTCCAGCATATTTTGCTTTTTTGTGATTAGAATTTTCCATAAACTTTTCTTTGATTTGGCTGATTTTATAGTAGGCCAATTTTACATTGATTTATATTTATTTCCATCTCATCTCATTAATAATGGATATTCAGAGAATTGAGGGCGTGTAAAAACCGGTTTCTGAGAAGAAAAAAACCACCATTTGTTTCTTAACGCTTCGACAACGAACAATTTTTGTTGAATTTGCTTCACATTGAAACAATCAAACTGCAGATTGGCCTTTTCTTTCTGGCTCATACGCTTACATCCACGACTCGTTACCTGTAACGATGTTGTACACGGCTTTGTACCACAGTTGTATTTTTAAATCATTTTACGGCACCAATCGACACGAGCATTTTTTGTACTCCCAAATGTTTGTGCAAAATCTTATCTATGCTGGTCATACTAATGCTTAAAAATCTCTCGATTTCGTGATATGTCACATGACGATCTTCTTCAATTAGTTTTCGCACAGCATCGATATTTTCGTCACCAGTGAACCTGTTCAAGAAAATAACATTCCAAAATCATTAAGCATGTGAGGTACCAACCTTACGTAAATTTTAATATAGGTGGTCCTCTTTAACTCACCTGTTCATCCGTACGGACTGATGGCCGTACCGATCGTCATTGTCATCGTGTGTATTTTATCGAAAAGTACTGCAGCTACATGGAAATTATATAAGAAATAATTATAGTTAATAAATTAATTAATAATCTAATTTAAATGCCTTTTTATGTAAGGTTTATTTGTGAATATTTTCCGGAAATTACGTATCGCGACAGTTCTGAATTAATATAGCATCACAGGCTTCGAAGCAAGGTATAAATGTCATTTGCTCCGTTGATAATATTATAGTGTAATTATTAAAATTAATATTAATTCCATAGTTATAATATGACAAACCCGTGCTTGTGCATGTTATATAATTTCTTGCTCTTCTAGTCCAGAATAAATAGGATCCCTTGATAGTCACTCGTGTCTGTTAAAAGTTCTTTTAGAAATTAAGAAAGTAATAATGATATGCGTTTAAGTCATAGTAATAGGAGGAAAATACTATTTAAATTTTCCTGAAACTAATAATTACAATAATATTTTTCTCCTAAATAAAATTACATTTTCTGTATTAAAAACTCAACACAAAATTTTAAAACAACTTTATTATTTGTTCCAATTCTCAGTGTTTGATATTAGATTAAGATTTACTATCCGAAAGAAATTAGGGTACCATGTTGATATAACGTGTCCTGCTGATCATTTAAGTTACATCATCAACCTGCGTTGCCTCACTAAACATAACCTATTTATCTCGGAACTCGTTTCGCAAACTAAAGACAAACTTCTGTTCTTTCCACGATCCAATTTCGTTCGTTTCCCCTTGATGAACTCGTCCACGTCCTTTGCGCTAAAAATAAGGCAAAGTCTGTGCCGGCGTTTTTATTCAATGGAGGAATTTCCTTTCAAGTGGAAAGTCTGGACTGAAATCGTGGTGCTCGGCTAATTAGTAAGATGTAAACTGTGAAAACGGCCCTGAGAGCAAGAGGTCTGCGTAACAGGTGAAGTGCACTAAAATTAGAGAGCCGCCGCGGCCGCCGCCTGGGCGGCACGAAAATCAATATTACCTGTTACATCCCGTCGTCGGTGGCAACAAGAAATAACGTTCAGACCTCGCCTGCTGTGAAATATTCAATAAATCTTTACGATTCAGTTATCGTTCGGCGCTTTTTTAATATACTCCATTAACGCTTCGTTCTTTGATTTCGTTCAATTTACTCTAGGTAAAATTCAAATTGATGAACTCCATTAAAGGAGAAGAAATATATATAGTTATTAACACGAATATTGCGCATATCCTATAAAACTTTTGACCATATCACTTTGAGAAATGTAATTTCTAATCGAGATAAAATGATCTATTAGCTAATAATTATCAAATGTAATTTCTAAAAGACTTAAAAAACAATTACCTAATAATTATCAAATTAAAAGCTTTTGTTCTTCAAATATTAACAATTTCCCTTTTTATACGACAAATCTTTAATTTTAAATTTAGATGCCAATTGATTTTTAATAAACTTCGTTTCATGAGAATCGTTTGAGAAAATTAAAAAATCATCAACATAGAGTGCAATAACTGTCATTAGATCATCAGTACGTTTGATAAATACACATGATTCATTTAGTAGCTTAACATAACCAAAACTATGCAATACTAGCTCAACTTCTTGGTACCACACTCTCGACGATTACTTCAAACCGTATATTGCCTTATTTAACCGCAGTACACCATTGTTTGACATGTTTACACCTTCAGGAATTGACATGTACACTTCCTCTTCTAAGGTGCCATTTAAAAATGCAGTTGTAACATCTAGATGACAAATATTTAACTTTAATTTCACGATAAGGCCATTAGTAATCTTAACGTTGAAAAACGAACTACAGGTGAAAATGTATCAAAATAATTAATACCGATTTTTTGCAAACAACCTTTTGCCACTAATCTAGCTCTAAAGCGCACATTTCCTTCACTATCAATTTTTCGTTTAAACACCCATTTACATGGCACTACCGATCCATGTTTTGGTGCAGTTGCAAAGCTCCAAGCTTTATTCTCTTCGAAGGCTGAAATTTCTGCTTCCATGGCCTTTCTTCACTGCTCATTGTCAGGACACGACAAAGCTTCATCGACTGTCAGGGGATCTTCTCCTAAAACATTTGACTCACCGCATAGATATGTAACATAATCTGAAAAATCTTTTAGTTTTCTTTCTCTACGTGGTCTTTCAACTACTTCAACTTCCACTGATTTTTCTGGAACATATTCTTCTGAAGTACTGCTATCATCATTCTCACCCTCATGGTCTGTAATGTTAACATTTGTGTTTTCTTCTGAGATCGACTCATCTCCCACTGAAACTATGGTTTCTTCAGTAACCTCATCTCCCACTGAAACAATTGTTTCTTCGATCATTTCTGATTCAAAATTGTCTTTTCCAAACACTATAATATCTCGGCTTGTACCTATATAATTGTCTTCAGGATTATAAACTCTGTAACCCTTGATGTTGTCGCCATAACCCACAATTAATCTTCTTTGTGATTTCTTGTCCCATTTAATACGCTTTTCCTTGGCAACATGTACCATGGCTATACTACCAAATATTCCTAGGTGAATTACGTCTGGTTTTCTGCCCGTTCACATCTCGAAAAGTGTTTTGTCGCCTAAACTTGATGACGTACAACGATTTTTGACGTATACAGCAGTATTCATTGCTTCTGCCCAGAGTTTTTTGTTCAATTTTGCATCAAAAAGCATACACCTTGCTTTTTCTACAATGCTTCGGTTTAGCCTCTCAGTCAAACCATTCTGTTCCGGTGTATAGAGGTTTGTTTTTTGGTGGATAATGCCACAACGTTTCATTAAGGCTTCAAAGTCCTTATTCACAAATTCTCCTCCATTATCAGATCTAAAGCATTTAATTTTAGTATTTGCTTAATTTTCAACTATTTTTTTAAATGGTTTGAAGCTCTCAAAAACTTCATCCTTACTCTTAATGAAATATAAAAAAGACATTCTTGAGAAGTCATCAACGAACAATAAGAAATATCTAGATCCTCCAAGTGATTTCGTCTCCATTGGACCACAGACATCTCCATGCACAACTTCCAGTGGTGCATTTGCTCTGATGCCTCGGTGGTTGAAGGGTAGTCGAGACAGTTTTCCTTCACAGCACACCTTACAGTTAAACAATCCAATTTTCTTCTGAGTTGAACACTTTAGTCCGTTCACCATTTTTTTAAAGTCCACATGGTTCAAATGTCCTAGTCTTCGGTGCCACATTTCACCTGATGTCACTGCCATTAAACATCCATCTGTTGAGTCCGGATACAGTCTAATTTTGTAGACTCCACTAACTAAATCAGCAATAGCAATCATTTCATTATATTTATTGTAAATTTTAGAGCCAGTGTCATCGAAGATTACGTTGTTACCATTTGCTATTAATTGACTCAATTAAAGTAAATTTGTTGACATGCTTGGGACATAAAGAGCATTTTTTATTGTTATTTCAAAATGTTTTTTACCTACTGCAGTTTTGAATAATGCATTCCCGACTTTATCAACTGGTAGGCTTGCACTATTAGCAACAAACACTTGTCTGTCACATCTTAACATACTTGTAAAATGGTCTTCGTTAACAAGTATATGCACACGTGCACCAGAATCTAGATAAAAGTCATTTGGTCCGTAATTGCCTGTAGAAAACACAACACTAAATGCATACGTTTTATTCTTGTCCTTAAGTAATGGGCAATTTGTTTTTAAAATGTCCCGCCTTTTTACACTTGTAACACTTAACCTCACTTCTCGGTTTCCCGGTTGTATTACTGTCAAAGTTACCGACCCTCCGTTCATTACCGACCGAACGTTTGCCACTTACCGACCGATTTTTAACGTAAAATGCGCTTCCTGTCTTACCGGCATCCGTTGTAATATCTATGCCACTATGTTCAATCGCCATTATCATTGGCATGAATTTCTCTGTTAATCCAGCTAGTAACAATGATCCTATCCATATATCGTCTATCTTAAATCCCGTACCACTAAGCTTCTGGCTTGTTTCGATAATACGGTTCACTTATTCCTCCATCAAATCGCATGTTTCCAACCTCGTCGATATTAAGGTCCGCAACAAACTAATCCTTCGCGAAAAGCCTGAATTGTCGTACATGGATTTTAATTTAGTCCACAACAATTTCGTAGTTGTTGCATCCTTCACGTGTGTGTATATTGAAGGGTCTACTAATAGCACGAATTTTGCTTGCGCCCTTTCATCCTCCAGGATTTGATTTACGTCGGTTACACTCGGCTCCGTTTCAATGTACTTTTGCAGTCCCTCTAGGATCAAGTACTTCCTCGCCGCAAATGCCCAAACATCGTAATTTTCACGTCCATTAAGTTTCGGTACACTTATTACTGGTAGTGAAGACATTTTTAAATTCGAGTGTTCATTCACTCAAAGCAGCACACACATAACCAAAAAAAAGAACGTTATTTGGATCACATGTGCTCTGGGCCCATAACCTGTTAAAATGGCGTGGATTATGAGGTTAATAAATTAACGTGCTGTCTCCATGAGCATCAGAATAGAACTCACTTTATTATGTACAACCTTATAAATACAAACTCTTAATACTGCCAACTGCTTAAAACTAAATATGTACTAACTACATCAGAGCTTAACTTTAACACTCCGAACATATAATGGCACGCCTTTGGAAAGTGTGATTCTCCTCTCCACATTTGATTTAGCAACTCTCCGAATTTCGGTTTCCCTGCTTTCCTATCTCCTTACACATTTTTACCTTTAATCCAGCTCAGCAGCCCTTTCCGCGTTCACCTCATCAAACGCTTTTTCTATTTCGTCCTCAGTAAACTCTTCTTTAAATTTGTACATATTCTCATTTCATTGGTCGTTGTTTCCTTTTTATTTGGCGTACTTAGCCCTCGCTGCCACCATCCACTTCTCTTCTCCTCTACCCAAGCTCCACTTCCTCAATGTCTTCATTGCTTCCTTTTTTGCGTCCCACTTTTCACTTTTCTTCGGCATCCCGTAATGATTTTTTTCATCTCTTCCATCGGTTTTACTTCCTTCCACTCTATCTTCTCTAAGCGCTTTCCCATATTATTGACTCGCACTGTCCTCTAGCTTCCACCATTCCTGTTAGATATACATTTTTTGTTATGGGCACAATAAGTAATTTGCATTAACTCTTCAACATCTTTGTTTAGATCAGCATTTGCAATGCAAATACATTTTACTAAACTTCTATATTGGAGCGAGTACGAAAATATCCTATAAGTTGTAAGATGCTTTCTGCGTTTTAATAAAAACTCCTTTATCAGTATACAAACCATGTATGTATGTTTTGTCTATACTAATAACTTTGGCTATACATATTAAAGTGAGTATAATATAAAAGAAAACATCCATCAAAACTAGCAGTATGTAATATATGTGTGCTTCCAATTAGCTTTATTAGAAATTTCATCATCGGCTACATAAATAATCTGCTCGAAAGTATAGCACAGTTGCAATAAATGTTGAATGCGGTTCTGCCATATTGTTATTTTCGTGGGATTTAAACAGCAACTTAATATTAAATTCCAAGTTTGTAATGACCAGTGTCAAGTATACAATCTTCTTATCAATCCATAAGATATGTAGCTCTGGCATAAATAGTAATAAGCCACTCATAATATGTCTGTTTATACGGTTGTTGATAGATTGCGTAGGAGGAAAATATTAGAGCATAGTTTGCTCAACAGAGCATCGCCTTGAGTTGCCCATGTTAGTCGAGTATCTATATGCACACCTAAAAATTTAGATGATTCTTTTTCATGCACATTTTTTGCCATTGTAAAAGTTAGTGTGGTTGATTTGCTGCTGTTGAGTTTAAGCCCATTATTAAGGAACCAATCTGAGGCCATTATAAATGTTTGATTGTGTGACTCGGTAACAATATTCAGCTGTTTGGATTTATTAATTAGTGTGGTATCATCTGCATATAATATAATTTCCGCACTACCAGCCGATTTTGGCAAGTCATTGATATATATCAAAAATACCAGAGGTCCACATGTTTTATCTACACTTTGCGTTCTATCGGAAATATATGAACTAATTAAGCGACAGTGTAAGTTATAAAAATAAAGCTTTCGTAATAAAATTTGGTGAGAGACACAATCAAATGCTTTCGAAGGATCTAGAAAGCTTGCTTTCGATATTAAGCCTTGTTCGACGGAGTCTACTATCATTCCAATTAAATTTATAATTGCGTCAGTAGTCAATCGCCCTTTTCTGAAACCAAACTGGGCGTTTCGAAGAAGCTGTGAGTTTTCAAAATATTTGATCAGTTGCAATTGAAGAATTTGTTTGAATATTTTTCCAAATATAGGCTGCAGGGTTAGTGTCAGATTCTGATAATGCATTCAAAATTCTAATACAAATTTCGGAAAAAAGGTGTTAAATTCAGATGCAGTAATATTCGGCGTCTCTTTATTTGCGTGTAGTGATCTTTGAGTGTGGGACATTATTACTCACATGGCCTTTGGTTTGAAGTTATGGTTTCTTAAATAAGCGTTATTAGCCTCTAGTTTGTAAGATTTAATAGCATACTTATATGATACCCTAAGCCTATTCCTTAAATCCCTCAACGCGGAATCTTGATTCGTGGCCGATAATATCTTTTAAAACACATAATAATAATAATTAGAAGAATTGAGGCCCTTTTTTGGCATAAGTGTTGATAACATGAATGGATCTGATATAAAAGTTTCATACAAATCACTAATTGAATTTAAAATCTTTTTTATCATTAGTATGTACATATTTTCTTTACATATTCTTAAATTTTTCATTAAAGTTTTTGGATAAATAATTTATAAATGATTTCTTTCCATGTGTTTTTCAAAATTTATAATCCTTTGTGATATTAAAAAACTTTTCCTGTAGAGAGATAGGCATATAAATGAGTTATATTAAAAGCTGTTAAATCAAATATCAATTGGAATTGTATTTTAGTCTCATTATCATAGTTGTATTTTATGACCATGTACAACTCCATAACACATTTTCAAATAATCTATGATGATCTTGATGATCAAGAAACATTTCTTGAATGACTTTCTTATTTATCACTTGGTGAAATATTTTAAACTATTACTGATAAAGGTTTAAATTAAATTACACTGGGTTTGTATTAAATTACACTAGTCTAGTAATAGACAATATATAGGTTTTATAACTAAATTCACTTTTTATTTGTGAAACAATCAAGTTAATAATATAATATTTCATTAAGTGATTACTGAGAAACAAGTATATGATGTAAATAGAGCAAAATTGTGAAATAAACCAAGTGTAATTTAATTTAAACCTGCATCAGTAATACCTATGATTATGTTCCAAAATGCACCAAGGAACTACTCAATTTTTTTAATAATTATACTGCTCTTTCATATAATATATATATATATATATATCCAAAACAATGTTCAATTCAAACACTAGACAAATATTGTGCCAGGAAAGTACAAATAATAATATCTTATAATAATATAACTTTTAAATGAAATAGCAGTGTGACTCTATACTTATTTATATTATGCTTCGATAGTATGTCTAATTACTTTAGTAGTGCCTTCAACATTCACCATATATCTGCCATTAAGAAATTAATTATTTTTGTACATGAGTAGTTTTTCTATTCTAAGAGTACAAATTGTATGTAACTCATAGCTTTTATTCTTTGTTCCGTAAAAATTTTATGTTTACTTTTATGATTTTATTTATATTCCTTTATAAATATGGAAAACATAATAAAAGTGCATTTTTAATTTCCAGGTTTGTATTTTTGAAACTAAATACGGCTAATTAATGAAATTTCAAACTTAGGCTTTTATTAAGTTTTAATTGTCATGAATGTTACTAAAATTGTTAAATATTCAAGACCTTTGTGTTTCCTTCTGTTCTTCTAAAAAATAGAAAACCAAAATTTTTCTACTATAGGGTCCGCCAATAAGGGCGCGTGAACTTTAAAATTGAATAAAACAAGTTGTGTGTGAGGTCGAAACGAAATTTATTTTTCATTCGAAAGGGTATTCGACCCCATTAAGTATGGAAGATAACATCGTTCAAATGATCACCGCGGCTCCGTTTGATAGCCCGGATCCGAGAGGTCCAATTTTCGATGACTGGAGCACATATCGGCCTCAATTTGAGCGATGGCGTTGCGTATGTTGATTTTGAGGTCATCGGTGTTTAAAGGCTTGTTGGCGTAGACCAGCGACTTGAGATAGCCCCAGAGAAAAAAGTCTAAAGGCGTTAAATCGCACGATCTCGGTGGCCAGTTGATATCGCCTCCGCGCGAGATGACCATGTCCGGAAATCGCTCGTGCAGAATGTCCATTGTGGCATGGGCTGTGTAGCACGTGGCGCCGTCCTGCTGGAACCACATGTCGTCCGTGTCCATATCATCCAGTTTAGGCCAAAAGAAGTTGGTTATCATCGACCTGTAGCGCTCCCCATTGACGGTTATGGCCGCCCCAGCTGCTTCGTTCTCGAAAAAGTACGGACCGATGATGCCGCCGGCCCAAAATCCACACCAAACAGTGTTGGCTGGTTGTTTACTGAACCAGTCGACTCGAATTTGCCCACCAATCGACGGATAGTCGACTCTACAGGCCGATCATCGCGACCGTAAAATGGGCGAAGTGCGCGGAACGTTGCTCGAACTGATGACCCATTTTCGTAAAACAATTTAATAATTTGCACGTGCTGCTTGACACTCAAACTTGCCATGGTGATTTGGGGTTATATACTGAACAAATGACAGCAACTTTGACAGCTCTACCTCGAACAACATGGCCGCACCCTTCCGGCAAACTTCGCGCGTCCCTATTGGCGGACCCTTTATTATTCAGATACTCTAGGAGATAATTTATATAACAATAATTTTAAAGGAATATGAATTAAATTCCCTTAATTAGAAAGATTAAGACTAGTTTCGACCTTTGGTCGAATATTTAAGGACAATAAAATAATTAATACAGGGAAAGTACTACTAATGGCTACAACACCCGTTTTGTATGTTATTCAAAAACAATAACAACTATACAAAAAATGTATAAAAACAAGTAAGTAAATTTATAAGAATCCGTCAAGATAAGTGCGAGGTACGTTACATGATATTGTTATCATTTCTAAATAATCTGTTGTCTGTATGTTTTTATTAATGTTTAACCTTTTCCTCGGAAAATGTAGCTATTACGAATCATGTTTAATTCAAACTATCTCAATTGTTTCATAGTGTTTTCTTAAAAATTGTAAACTATTGTTCAAAATAATAAAATTGTTGAAAAATAAGCTTGGAATCACATTTCAATTATTAAATATTATGTCTGACTAAATTCATACTGCAAACTTTAAAATAAACATATGATTTTTTGAAGTAAAGGCTTCATAGTATATAGCTAAAATAATAAGAAGCTTGAATAGAGGCAATCCATTAACTTACAAAAGTTGCTAATAATTAGATTTGTAAACAACAATAGAACTAATATTATTGTTAGTATTTAGGAATACGTAGGGTTTGAGTTAAAATACATATGTATAGCGGATATGTAACCTCTAATTTACCCTTAATCACTACTATATTGTGAGCAAAATAACCCCACTTACCCTAAATATACGGACGGATAATTTCGCTTTAGATGCTTGGAGAAGCTCCTCTTATTAAAGAGAAAATCTTAACAGTAAATACTAAATTAAGTTTATTATGATCAAAAAAGTAATCTGTAATTATCTCTCGTAAAGACGGCTTCCGTCCGCCAGCACCCCTCTTCCTCGATCATTAGAGGGATGATATCATCGCACCGTAGCTCGATCTATTTTCTTCACTAATTCTGCCCTCTCGCCAGCCCATTTTTCGCACTCCAGTAGAGTGTAGGCTGCGGTGTCGGACTGGCCGCTGTACCACACTCATCCCGGTTTGACGACTTTCCGATCCTGCACAGGTATTTCATAAAACACCCGTGTCCGGACAGGAGCTGAGTTAGGTTAGTCCTCTTCTCCGTGCTTTCTATCTACCTACACCTTTATGACTTGTATCAGTTTAAAAGTTCATCGGCTCTTGTTGCTGGTGAACCACATCTTCTTTAGAGTCTCCATACCTACTCTCACGTTTCTCTTCTGGCCTCGCCTTTGCGGACGCCCCTTCTCACGGCCCTGGCTGCAAGCATCAGATCGGCAAAGTCTTCTGCTAGCTTCCCTAAGCTCTCAGCTGCCCTTGATACTCTCACCGTCCCCTGCTTTCTTTACATGTCAGGTACACTGGAGGTTCATGCTGCTGCCCCTCTCAAAGGCCTGTCCCAGTATTTCTATCGTTTCATCCTTGGTTTGCCTGTCCTCAGTCTTGACAACCAGGACTCTATGGTCTTAGTTGCTGCCACACTAATCCCCTCCTGCTTAGCCAATCAACCAACAGCAACATCGCCTCGGCCGCGGTCCTCTTAAGCTGCACTATGTCCCACATCCTTGTAATGATGAGGAGGTCGTTCACGAAACCCACTAGTTCTAGTCTCTCCGTAAGTGGCAGTCCGAATACTCCGTCAAACCCCACATTCCAGAGGAACCACCGCCGTGGTTTTGCCCCGTTCCTCGTACACAAAAGTTCTATCCGATAGGTAACTCATCATCATGTGGAACAGTTATTACAGTATCCTCCTCTCTACCAGCGCCGCGGTATAGCATTGAATCAATTTTATGCATCCAACGCTATGCAATATATAGCATGCAGACTGGGCGATAACCACCGACTTTCCTTTTATGTTTACTTTTCTTAGGAATAAGCACCACCCTCGCCTTTTTGAACGTTACCGGTACGATTCCCTCGCGGCAGCACTGATTAAATATCTTGATAAGTATGCGAGATTTATCCAACGACATGACCTTGAGTGCTTCACCTGGATTTCCTCTTGGCCAGTCCTACCGCTCCTACCACCTTCCGCTCCGGCAGTGCTCGTACAGAAGCCAACACCTCTTACTCTCAGAATTACTCCTTCTCTATAAATGTGGTCGTCCAGACCCCAGAGAGGTCTTCATCCCTCTACCTCTGGAGGCGGTCACAAGTACACCCGAACACTAATCTTAGTCGATGTTAGAGAGACCAATCATAGCTTTTTTGAGACGATGGGGAATCACCTCCTCATGGAGCTTTTCTAATTCGCCCTCTTGAATGTATAGATGTATTCCTCCTGCATATGTTGAGGTACCTTTGCAGCATTTGCTTTCGCCCTTGCTTTCGACACCTCCTAATTCCACAATACATCGATCTTCGCGGCCCAGCCCTTATCTTTTTGGAAATGGCGATGTCGCAGGCACTGAAGGCGTACATATTTCTGCAAAATTGTATAATATGATCGAAGCAAATCCAATTTAATTCAGTTCAAGTCTTAAAATAATATTATTATAGTATGATATGATATGAAATCTACTTATATACCAAATTAAGTTAAATAATTCATTACAATCACTTTTTAAAACGTTGAATGCCTAGCGTGAATCGGTGGAGTTTCTTCCGGGGTCCAAATCTGTAATATCGAGTTTAAGCAATGCGTTACTCAGAAGGTGAATACAATACGCCTCGTAAAGGCCTCGAATTGGCAAATGCGACGTATGTTCCGAAGAAAGAAAGCTTTAGGGGCGAAAAAATGGATGACGGGGCGCTAGCGGAAACATATCCCCCCGTGCTTGACGGGGCGTTCAACGTGTTAAATCATGTTGATTATAATAACACCGATAGAAATGCAAATGAAGAAGCAGTACCTAGCTTCTTTAAAATTTTCAGTATAAGAAACGTAATAGAAATAGGGCAATAGTGGATCTACTGTTTTTGTTGATTTGTTTTGACCTTTCCATAGAAAACTCATCAAATTTTAAATATTCATTAAAGAGAAGCCATAATTAACTACTAAAAAGAAGGCACACTACACTGGCTAAGTAGTGTTCTTGGTAATTTATTCGCCCCAGAATATAGGAGTCCTGCTATTAAGATAATTATTCAGAGTATCTCTAATTTTAATATCTGAAATATTGTTTAAATTGAGTTGGTCTTAAGAATGCTGAAATTGTTTCTTTAAACAATTAAATTATTGTTATAATTACTGCTCTTGATAATTCATCATAATTTGTAGGTGGTCATCCACCCAAAAAGGATACTAGTGCAACGCTCATACAATAGATGGCACCTTTATGGTAATATCTTGTTTTAAAGAATCACTATTAGATTGTATGTTGGCCCAAATTGAGTAGTGAATAAATTAACAATATTTCTGCTATAAGTCACTACTCCAAATTAATTTAAGCTCTTTATTTGAAGACTTCCAAAAACAATATACAGGGTCCTGCAACAGTGCGTCAAGCTTTCCTAGCGCCTTTCTCGTAAGAGATAGAAAAAAATGTTTCATATAAAAATTTATTGAATTAAAAATCTCTATGCCGTAAAATTATTTTCAAATATACAGGGTGTCCCAATTTTGCGTTATAACAAAAGCAAACATTTTTTTAAATGGAACACCCTGTATATTTTTTCATTTTATAATTTGGATAGTATTTTATAACTTAAACCTTTTTTGGTTTTTAATTTCGATATGGCATTTCCGAGTTATTGACGTTTTTCTGAAAAAAATGTAAAAAGCGGAGGTTCACAAAAAAAAAATATTCTGATGTTGTATTTAAAATTTAAGAAATTTTCTTTTTCCTATGGTTGCTCATAAGTACTGTTTATGTACCAGTGTTAAAAATTTTCACTTTTGAGAAACCCTGCCTTTGTATCAGACACGCCATTTTCTAAAATTTCAAATTGTCGTAACTTTTTTTTTTTAAATGGAATCATATATTTTTTTAAATTTCATATTATTCTGCATCTAATTTCCTACAAAAAATATTAAGCATACCCTATACCTAAAAGTGATATTTTTCAAGATATAAAAAAATTTATATTTCAAACGGTCCTTGAATACGAATTTGTTTTTCAATAGATAGCTATGACTGAAAAAATGCATCTGTCAATTAAACAATTAGTTTGACATGTAAATGGGAGGTGTGAATTACAAAAAACAAAAGAAGAAAGCCTATCATCAACGAGGAACCAAAAAGACATTGGTGAAGGAACTGGCATAAGCGAGAGGTCAGTACAAAGCATTCTGAAGAAAAATCGATATCAAGCATATCGTATTCAGCTACATAAAGAACTGAGTAATACTGATTTTCAATTTCGTTCCTAATTTTGTTTCTGGGGAAGACAGAAAATACAGGAGGATCTTTCGTTTTTCCAATATATTTTATTCACGGATGAGGCGTCATCCCATAACAACGGATCTGTCAATAGGTACAATTTTCACTATTATTTAACTGATAATCCGCATGTTATGAGACAAGTTGATCATCAGCATTGAATGTCTGGGGCGGAATTTTTGGAAACCATGTTGTAGGTCAACATTTCTTCGAGGGCCATCTCAGTAGGTCTATGTATTTGTACTTCTTGCAAATTGAATTACCCGGAACGTTAGCTAATGTACCCTAACTAACAAGAAACAGGGTGTGGTTTTAACAAGACGGAGCACCTGCCCAATTTTCACAAGACGTGAGGGCATTTCATTTTTCCCAACCAGTGGATTGGTAGGAATGGACCCACCAAATGACCTGCTATATCTAAGGATCTAACAAAACCTGAAATTGTTTATAAGGAATCACCAATAGCACTGAATATCGATTTTTCTTCAGAATGCTTTGTACTGACCTCTCGCTTATGCCAGTTCCTTCACCAATGTCTTTTTGGTTCCTCGTTGATGATAGGCTTTCTTCTTTTGTTTTTTGTAATTCACACCTCCCATTTACATTTCAAACTAATTGTTTAATTGACAGATGCATTTTTTTCAGTCATGGCTATCTATTCAAAAACAAATTCGCATTCAAGGACCGTTTGAAATATAAATTATTTTATATCTTAAAAATTATCACTTTTAGGTATAGGGTATGCTAAACATTTTTTGTAGAAAATTAGATGTAGAATAATATAAAATTTAAAAAAATATATGATTCCATTTAAAAAAAAAGAGTAACGACAATTTGAAATTTTAGAAAATGGCGTGTCTGATACAAAGGCAGCGTTCCTCAAAAGTGAAAATTTTTAACACTGGTACATAAACAGTACTTATGACCAACCATAGGAAAAAGAAAATTTCTTAAATTTTAAATACAACATCAGAATAATTTTTTTTGTGAACCTCCGTTTTTTACATTTTTTTCAGAAAAACGTCAATAACTCGGAAATGCCATATCGAAATTAAAAACCAAAAAAAGGTTTAAGTTATAAAATACTATCCAAATTATAAAATGAAAAAATATACAGGGTGTTCCATTTAAAAAAATGTTTGCTTTTGTTATAACGCAAAATTGGGACACCCTGTATATTTGAAAATAATTTTACGGCATAGAGATTTTTAATTCAATAAATTTTTATATGAAACATTTTTTTCTATCTCTTACGAGAAAGGCGCTAGGAAAGCTTGACGCACTGTTGCAGGACCCTGTATAATTATTATAAAAAGTTTGGGCGTACTCTTACGCAATTATTAATAGGAGTCTGAATGAAGAGACGTGCCTCCGCGCTAAGTATGTTTTTCGACCTTGGAACACGACGACGGAGCCTTCGCTTGAACAGCTATAAGTTATCAACTTTTGTATGTAGCTTGGAAATCGTAAAACTTCTAGATGCTTCAAGAGGTCTTCGAGGAACTCATTGACGATGGAGGCTTCTACTTCGTTATACATATTTAATCACAACTTAAACACAATAATTACTTTGTTTTGTATAACAAACATTGTGTTTAATTTGTGGTCTGCGAAGATGTCTACATTTCAAGATCACAGTCCGGGAGATGGTAAAAGACGTAAAAGAAAGATCGCAGATGCACCCTGTTCTCGACGCCCAACAACGGCCAAAATCAACGAAATCGTGAATTAAGTGGGCGAAGAATCATCGATTGAGAATCACGGACACCCAAAACCTATCCACATTTGCGGTACAGTAACCGAGGATCTGCAAATGCGCAATGTCTGCGTGAAACTTGTATCTAATGTGTTGATGGATGGCCAGAAATTGTCAAGACATGTTGGATTTAATTTGAAATAAGTCAGACTTTCTTAACTCTTCTTACTTGAAGACGAATCCTGGATGTTCGAGTATGACCTAGAATGGAAAACGCAGAGCAGCGAGTGGTACGCAAGACCATTCAGGCTTTCTTGGGACAGGGGGGATCCCAAGAAAGTCTGAATGAGCAATTGTCGCATCAAAACGATGCTCAATGCCTTTTTGACGTCCGATGAGTCATACATTTTAAGTTTGTATCATAGGGAGAAACTCGGCTTTTTACCTACAGGTGCTTGAAATGTTTAGATGCGCGCTTGAGGGCTCAGCCACACGATCTTCATCATTACCAATTTGCCAATTTGCCTCGATGAACAACCCGGTGTTTCTGAGACTGAAGAGAGAACTGAAAGGAAACATTGTAAGTCCGTGGCAAACATCTAAATGCATGTTACAACGTTCCTTTCCTAGGAGACATTCCCGTCGAGAGTGCCTTCCAAACAGACAAGTTTCCGTCAGTATATTGATGTCAGAGGAGAATATTTTTAAGAATGTTAAGCATTTATGGCGGTACGATCAATAAATAAAATTTTCACAGAAAATGCCCATTACTTTTATAATAGATCCTGTATATGTTTTCAATTCGAAACGTTTCTATCATAATTTAAATGTAACTATTCCTTGAAATAAATAAGATCAATGATTTCAGCATTGAACTGTTTGAGAAAGCAGCGTTCGTGACTAAAAGCATCTTTATTTTACAACTTTAAATAAATTGAATAAATAATCCGATAAAACAAAGTTGAGCCTTCTATCAATACCCATAAATTATTTAATAATAAAGCTAATTACTATAAATTTATCATTAATAAAATACTTTAACTTGGTTTGTATAACAGATTTAATCCATTAATATTACTTACTATTAATGAATATGGAATTTTCATCATGCCGATCCTTTTAAGAGAAATTAGCACAACCACTTCTAAAACATACGATTTGTAATGAATATAGAGAACTAACAACGAATTTGCTATAAAAGCGAAAATGAAATTTAACGACAGATGAAATATTTTAATTGAGAATATCTGTAATTTAAATGTTTAAAACACAGTTTAAGTTCAGGTGGTTGTAAGCATGTCTATTAAAAACCTTGTATATCCTCCATAGTTATTATAATAAGTTTGGGGCAAAATTTTGATCATTCAATACAAATCACTTACAAATTCAAGTCCTAATTATTTTCAATTTAAATGTATCCGTTCCTGGAGTAAAACAATATCCATAAATTCATCAGTGAACCATCTGGTAAACAACGTTCGTTGCAAAATTCTATCAACTTTTAGAAAGTATAAGTCATCAATAAAATCATAATCATATAAAACAATTAAACGTTGGAATTTAATTTGAACAATATATCTCCAAATGTTGTTTATTGAGACAAACAATAGGCACATTATCACGTATCTTCTTAATAAATATATGCAAATAGTTTAATATAATGATGCAAATATACAAAGATAATATTTTGTTATTTTTTTTCTTAATTAATACCGGCCGTATAATCCCAGAAATTACGCAATATTTCACAAATTATTCCCTAGCTAGCAGTCAACTTCCACTCTACTCTTAATGTTCACTAATGGTTTCAGCGTCGTAAAGTAAATATAAATATACCCAACTAAATACAGGATTTTCCAGTTTTGTTTAATATTTTATAGCAAAGTTTATTTGGTATAAAATATCAACTAAACATCAAAATCTCTGTCTGAATGAACAGCTACCATTTTTTAAAATAAATAAACTTGTATACGCGCGCTTGATTAATTCATCAACACAATTAACACATATCCGGCAACATAATTACGTCTTCGCTATCGCAATATTCCGTATATTCATAATTGTGGTTAACAACTTCGAGGGTAGTTAATTTCCTGCCTGGCTTCTAGATAAAGCGCGAACTAATCAATAATTCACTTTCACTATCCATTATCAAATTAATAAGCTCGCGCTAACCGCATTTCTTTAACTTAATTACTTCCCCCAAAGATACGAATCGTAATTATAATTATAAACTAGATTATACAATCTAAGGATTAATTTATCAATATACTAATTAGTTAAGGGAAATACGTAGTTTATGATGTTGAATCTAATTAAGCAATTACTGGGTTTAATGAAGTTTTCATTATACTTTTTAATGTGAATTTTACATAATTGTATTGTTATAATAAATTTTAAATATCATTGAGGTAAATTTAAATTTTTGATATGATATTTGAATATAGGCTTCTATTATTAAAATGAAACTAAATATTAACCCGCCTAGAAATAATTACTTGTACTTATATTTGAAAGTATGACTTTGATATCAAATCTTCATAAAATGAAGGAATTAAAATGTTTGATTGTGGAAGGTCATTGGAATATATGAGCTGGGAACTTGGATACTGAGGACAGAACAACAGAAACACATGTAACAGAAAATAAATAAAATATATAAATATAAAAGAAGAAAGAAAATAAAGGAGATAAAATTGAAGGCCAAAGAAAGTAAAAACAATTTAGACCAAAAGTGAAACGAGCGATAACAAAAGGGTAATATAGAAACATCGAATGTAGTATGAAAAGGAGACAGAACATGTTAATACTACCAAATAAAGAGTATCACTTCCCCCAGAAGTGCAAAGAAGTGATTATTGTAACAGCACCTAAAGGAGGAGAGGAGATGAGCCCAAAAGGTTATAAAGTATTTACATTAATGGAAAGTATATATAAAATAATTATAGTGGTAAAAGAAAGGCTAAAAATTTGAAAATGTCGAATTTCTACTAGATACAGAAAGATTTTAGAAAATGGATGATTGAATGAGTGGTTAGCGGCAAGAAAAGTGATACAGTTTGAGGGAAGTGCGTGGGAGATTTATGAAAGTAGAGTAGTATGAGTTCGCGCTGAAAGAGAATTAGGTGGAAGAGTAGACACTTAACCCCCCCTAAAATTTTGGAGTGAAGTCTAGCTTTCTTTTGCAGAAGTAACAGTATAGTTCGTGTCGTTTCTAAAAGAGGATGCCACTAGCTTTTTATCCTTATGACTTTCACTGTGAACTAACCATCAAACGATACGTGTCATAATTTGACAGCCATCGAATAATTGGCTCATGAGTTATAACATTTTGAGTAAAGCAACTTTTGATATTAGAAAAAAGAATTTCGTGTGTTACTGAAACACTGTTTCTAATAGGAAAAAAACTTGGCTTGATAAGTGTTATCAGGACTCTGCTCCAGCGAAAGCAACCATTCGTAATTGGTTTGATGAGCGCAGTGGGCGCAAAAAAGGCTGCTACGGACGAAATCATTAAAAAATCCACAAAATAATTTTGAATGTAAAGTGAATTTGAAGATATCGAAGGAACTTTCCTTTGGACATATCGTACATGAATTTTAGGCAAGCTCTGTACAAAGTTGTGATGATTCAAAGTACTCTTTAAAACTCGTTCAAAAGAAATTCACCACAAATGTAGAAATAATCGCCGAAACTGAGGCCTATTTTGAGGCTAAAAACAAATCATACTATTGGTATCGAAAATTGTAAAATCGTTCTCGAAGGCAACTATGTTGAATATTAAAATTATATTTTGCCAAAAAATATTTTTTTCTTTAGAACAATACAAAGTTTTCAGCCTATTTGTTAATAATAATAATAGTAATGACATTGTCAAAAACAGGAGGAAGCAGAGTAAATTTCAAATATTATATTATGCTGTAAAGGTTAGGTCATAAGGTTACAATGTTATTATATTCGATACTTGTTCTGCTACTCTCTTGATGGAACTAAATTTTCAAATTAGGAGAAGTAAAACTCTTGTTATGTTCTATTTCTTTATTTTCAGATAACCGACACGAGTTTTAACTTTGATAATGATCCGCAAGGACCGAATCACGTGTCAGTTATCTGAAAATAAAGTAATGGAACATAATAAGAGTTTTACTTCTCCTAATTAGTTATAATGTTATATTAAGTTATGATATTAATTTAAAAAAAAAGGATGCAGATTCTTTGGTCCTCGTTTATTTTTTGAGAGAGGTTTGGTGGATGAATTCACTTGACAGGAGGAGTCGATAAAATAGTGAATGAACGAGGAAACGTGCTTCAATCAGAAAGAATCACTAATGCGAGCGTCACTATCCTGCAAGACGAAAGTGCCGTACTAAACATAACCTTGATATTCACCAGAATATTGCCCCACGTTTCAGTATTATTTACATTCTTGCGAAGATAAGAATCCGGAAGGGAGGCAAGATTATGCTTGTCAAGA
Organism: Ontholestes murinus; assembly: GCA_963969525.1. Taxonomy (NCBI): domain Eukaryota; kingdom Metazoa; phylum Arthropoda; class Insecta; order Coleoptera; family Staphylinidae; genus Ontholestes; species Ontholestes murinus. The sequence continues at coordinate 21,719,428 of OZ018395.1, forward strand.
ATGACGCTAAGAAGCACAGAAAGTTAGTTGAAAGTACAGGCAAACCTTACTCAAAGCTAACAGTATAGCCAGCACAATGTACCGAAACGGTGAAGATCATTAGAGCGGAATGGGCGGAATCGAGATCGTAAGGCAATTATCGCAGAAAATAGACTTGTTCAGAGAAGTGGCGGAGGAATGTGCAACTAAAATGGTCACGATCATTAGCAACACGCTAGCATATGGGGCATGAGGGAAGACTGGACCATAAGATGGAATGGAATAGAAGATGCCAACAAACTCAGAGAAAAAAGAAGATCGCATTAACGTAGAAATGAAGACTGTATGACTGTGTCAGAGATTGTGTTGAGGAAACACGCTACTTTCGCAGCCGTAAATATGGGCTTAGAGTGAATTACTGCAGGAAAAAGTTGTGCTACCTAATATGTGGAAAATAGCACCTGCTCCCGGTCTACAAGGCAAAGCAACCGGATTGTCCAAACAAGACAAAGCAGTATAAGGTACATGTGACGTCGTTATGTTAAAACGCACATTTAAATTAATAAATATATTGATAACGAAAACTTTACAAAAATGTACAATTAAAATTCGTAAGAGCCGGTGGTGTTCGTTTGTTGATGGTTTAAACTGATCTCTTCCTTTTCGAGCGCTGGTTTCTGCACACCACGTAAAGGGGTGGAGTTTGTTACTCCAAGGGTAGGTGGTGGTCTGCAAAAGAGGATGATTGGCTGCATAAACTTTCTTCTGCACGGTGTTGCCAAAACATCCATCGCACGTCTTCGGGTGGCTTCCAGATGTTGAAAATACCCGCTAAGCCCTTTATGGCCCACGGACGGTACGACGCGCACAAACACATAATAAAATAGAGTTTAAATTTACAATTCTTAGGATGATTTATTCTAGCAATAACCTAAATTTCGAGGAAGGATTTTAAGCCTGTACTGGCCGTACACTCGCTGCCCCCAATAAAAATGTAAATTCGTTACGGTCCATGCACCCCGTGCAGTTAAGGCCGTAACAGTACATGTAGCAAATATGACCGTATGTGAAATATAGACAGGAATCACAGAATGAAAAGAGAAAGAACAGCTCTCCAAACTTAAAGAGGGACAATGCGGCAACGGTAACGACACAAAGATAAGCTAATTCGGTGGGGGGACGGATATAATATTTTGATACAGAAACCGGCCAACGGTAAATAATTGTAAGAAGATACTGAAATGATAGGGAAAGAGAAAAGGAAAATGATAATAGTCGCAAAGAAAAATAGGACGAAGCAAGATGTGCGAAGTCACTCTGTCACATAGCGGAAATAAGGGGAGAACAACTAGCACAGCGGTTTAATGCATGCTGGAGAAGATGAGTTTGCCCAGAGATGTAGAAGCATGTCAGAATAGTATAGCTGCCAAAGATCGAAGGCAAAGGAGCCCATTCAATCTACCTGCTTCTGATATTCGGAAAAATACTGGATATGATAATGGCAAGCAGGCTACAGCTTTCCTTGGAAAGTTATAGTGTGCGTGTTGTAGGTAATAATACGAGGTTGAATAAATACACGTTCGAGCGGCGGTACATATGAGTGGTTTATTTAAACTAAAAAAAATTGCCATTACTACGCAGGCAGGTGTCCCACTGCTTCACAAAACGCTGTATAGTGGTGGCGTACCACTTCTCTGGCTGTTGACGGAACCATATCAAAACTGCCTGCTGGACTTCAGCGTCCGACTAAAATTGCTGTCCCTTGAGTCACAGGGTGACAGGTCCGGGCTGTAAGAAGGGTACGACATTAACATGAAGGAGGATCACGCCTGCTGCAAGCATCCCAGGACGTTTGTTCTTTATGGCTGTATGCAAACAAGTAGTTTCAAGGTATCGGTTTGTATTGATGTTAAGATGAGGGTCGTTAAATCCAAGAATGATCCACGGTAACCGAAAAAGCAGGTAAACATAACCTTGGCAGCGGAAGTTTGAGTTTTGAATTTTTGGTGCCTTGGAGACGATGGATGTTTCTATTGCATACTGTCACGTTTTGAATCAGGCTCATAATGCAAGAAGTGCAAGAAGGAATTTCCTTATTCATGGTACCGCTGAAGATGCTGTAGAGAAAAACCCACGCCGTTGGCTTTGTGTTCAGTTAGTTGACGGGGTATCCATTGTGCACACACTTTAGTATCCAGCCTCGTGAATTACAGCATGGGTTGTTCCAACAATGATATCAAAATGATCTACTAATTCTCTAACACGAACCCGCCTATTCTCCACAATGACTGCTCACACAGCAGCGAGATTGACATCACTCTTCGCATCCGAGGTTTTTACCAAATTTCCAACACCATTCCCGACTGTGGTATAAATTTGAACAGGGGTGTTGCCCTCAGTGTTCGCTGATCTGTGTTGGATGCTCCAACGATACGACCTTCCATACTGAAACACGCACAGCTATAGGAATATCACGAATCCACTGCCACAGTAGACACCTATATTACCGGCGGCCGTCTTATGTAACTTTCTAAGGTTTTAGCAAAACTAACATTTGTGCTGAAGCGCTCGAACGAGTATTTATTGAACCTGTGGCATAGACGTGTTGGACGTGTGTGAGGTTGCTCCGTCCTGCTGGAACCATGTTGGTTATAGCCAGGAACGTTTTGCATATCAGGCAACAAGAAGTTGTCTAACATTTCTGTACCATACTCAGAATTGACACTCTAACGGTATGTCCTCTGCACTGCGCCGAAATCTCTGCGCATCATTCTCCCCGCCACTTTGGGCGAGTGAAGAGATATCTGATACTTGCTTTTTAGAATTGATGCACTCTAGTAGCAATAGTTCTGCGTATTTACATGTCTATTAAGAGAAAAATAAGCTTAATTCGACAACAAGAAACGTTGAAATGCGCTAAACTGTATGGTTTATGAGGTCAAGTCTTTGACCAAGAATTTTGACGCTTCAATTACTATATCAGTTGAATATTAGAGGGTTGCAGATCTAGGGCTTTTAAATTGAAAGGTGTGAATCGTCATGAACAGACTGATTTACGTTCACTGCATTTCTTGATGATCTTAGGCGACCAGATTTTGTTTCTTCCAATGCTGTGCTGGCCTCTTCAAACTTCTTTACCAATTTTCGAATGAAGGGTATACTTGGAGCCTTATTTAAAACTTTCTGTCTTTTATCAAGAAACTCTTCCTAGAGACTAGATTCCTAAGAGATGGACTACCGATTAATATATCCTTCACACTCTTCAGATTTGCTGCGTTTACTCAGAAAGCTTAAGAAATATAAAGTTTATTTTGGGACAGCTTGTATTATTGATTTTAAAACTAATATTTTTTCATGTAGCAATCTTTCTAGCTTGAAGCAAAAGGTTAATCTTTATGTAATTTTCCTTATGTCAGCTCATGTTATAAAATAAAGGCCTAATACTTACTAATCAGATGACGGTTAGTATACTTTAATTAGGGAACAATTAACGATTAATATCGGTTATATTTTCTTTCATATATTAAAATTACTTTTTGTTAACTACATTAGTTTTGAAATTCCTTTGTAGACTCATAATAAAAACATGGACATAATTAAACTATTGTTTAAAATAATTTTGAAATTGAAGAACAAACTCAGAGTATAAGATAACAAGTCTGGTGATTTGTTGTCCCATCTTTCGTATTTAATATAAATACTTTGCAATTGTGCACATATTTTACCATCAAGTTAAAACTACGGGAATAAAATACGATATTTATCACATTTAACTCAAATAGTACATATAATGTTTCCCTTTTGAATCTGGTTTTTAAACTTTATAAATATAATATATGTCTAACACTTATTATACAGAATACAATCTCTTGTATACGGTCTTAAAAACAGAAAAAAATTGCAGCTCAATAGTTATGCAAGTGCGTATATTATTTGCATAACGATAATTTATTCAAGGTTACTGCAAGAACAGGGAACAGAAGGGTAATAATATTTTTGCAACATATCAATTATTATTATTTTTAAAATAAAATAATTAATAATTAATTATTATTTTTGAAATAAAATAATAAATTATAACAATATAATCGTGTTAATAAATTAATTTTTAAGGTTTTTATTAGTTCTTCTCATAGTTGTAAGTTTTTTAGGGTTAGTATAGAATATGTTAGAATAATTGTAGATTTGTTTTAAAGTATATCAATTTCAGTATGACAATTCAATGTAATTAAATAAATATGACAAAAATATAGCCAAAATTTTGCTTGAATAGTAAAAATATTTTGCGAATTTTACCAGAAGAAGTGGTCTGAGTAGAAGAAAACATAGTGCCCATAAATTCTGTGATCAAACTCATTTTAAAAATTTTAATTTATTATAAAATTAATAAATAGTAAATTACCAGTGCAGTATTGATAAAAATGAAAGAAATTATGTGAAACATTAATTTCTGCATCGTTGCCTTACATACATTATATATTATGTAAAACTACTACTATCCAGATTCTGGATTATATAACTGTTAACTATCATTACATGGCTGAATTCCCTGCCGTTATCGTTTTCTTGACCCCCTCGCGAAATGTGTTATATAAGGACTATCTGCAGACACGCGTTTCGCTGTATCCCAGCTCCTCAGTGTGGCTATGTTAAAAGTTATGTGCGTCATTCCAACTGAAAGACCGCCACAAGAATAAATCAATTACAAATCAAATTGAAACATTGCCGATGTTCAATTCTCAAAGCGGATTTAAAAAACAATATCAGCCCAGATAAAAGTTTACTCTCGTCATTTAAACGTGCAAATAAAATAAATGGGATTTTAACCGTGTAACGACAGCTAAAAGTTATAATTTAATGCTTTGCAATGCTTTAGTAGTATTGAAATATTGTAGAGACAAAATGATTAAATGAAATATTAATTAATTTAATCTACAGTCATTGTAAGACAATCTATTATTAAATTATGCCAAACTGAATATTCCCTTTGAACTCAGCGTAATTATTATAGAGAGTTCACTACACTTTGGGTATAGAACTGTGCTCCCAGTACATGAAATATCATTATTTTGTCAGTTGCAGTATGTACCTGAATATGCTTTCAGCTACATTTTAATTAATTCAGACAAATTGTTGATTTGTACGCTAAACGAATAAATCGTTTAACATAGATTTATTTAGTTGATAAAATTATTATATTAAAACCAAATTTGTTTCAGTTTACACTCGAGTCATGCTGTGTTGTTTATATTTATATAATTGTACCTACACGTATATTTTTACTATAATTATTTGTGGTTAAAATATAGTGAATTTTTCAATTCAGTGTTAATCATTTATGCTTGAAAGATATTCATCAGTTTAGACATAATTGGAAGAAGATCAATAATGTCAGCTTGTTTATTTTTTAGTCTAAAAGTTATTATTTTATTGGGAAATTCATATGTATGCGTTAAAAATAATAATATCTATGCATGTTGGGCTCAACGCATACTAAATTAAATGTTATCGGCTTGTTATCCCGGCGCATCCACCATTTCGGAACTAAAAATTAATCATAATAATAGTTGGGACCGTTTCTACGTGGTAATTCATAACAAACATTAAACTAAAACATAATTTTTAGTGGTAGAAATATAGTAAAATTTTTAGATTAGTGTTTAAAATTAATCGTGTTTTATATGAATGTACGTATATTATTATTTGGAGAAATATTTAACTATACCGATAATATTTTTTTCTACTCCTATAATGAAATAACATAATTGTAGGTTACTTTTTGATTATACAAAGTAGTACATTGTATGTTATGTATATATTATATTTTCATTGTCATAGCAACCATTGTAGCACTAGTGCTACAATATGTATATTGTAGCACTAGTGTTACAATATTTCCATTGGAGCACTAGTGCTACAATAGATAAACAGGAGAGGGATATTACAATAACATAGTATTAATAATATTAATATTGAATCAGACTAAACGTTTTTTATAATTAATATAGGTGAAAAATTGTTTTATAATTTATGTGATGATATTATGTAAGAAATAATACTTTAAGTTTGTATTTTGACGCTTCCAATACTATAAATGTATATTGTGTACACTATATGGTCTACGGAATAAAGATTATTATTATTATTATTATTTCCTTAAATACAAAAAATAACGTTTTTCAATTACACGCAAATATTATACGAACATTATAAAATTTGATTTTTGAGTTGACGTTTCTGACGTGAAATTAAACGTCAAAATAAAATTGCGAGTGAGTTGAAATTTACGCAAAATAATGGTAAGTAATAATAATAAGAGTAGTTTTGTTACAAAATTAAACCCTACGGTAAATTTTCCATCATATACATGATCTCCAAGAATGTTTCATAACTGTATCAATATCACGTATATTTTTAATAAATAAAAATTTGTTCAATGTCAATTAGTAGAAATCTATATTTGAATTTTTTAATTCATATGTATAATCGTAGAAAAAGTATAGTGTACAATTCGCATACAATGACCATTGCCCACTCGTATGAATTGCTGCACTCGCCTTCGGCTCATGCAGCAAATTTCATACTCGTGGGCAATGGGTATCATTGTATGCTCATTATACAATATACTATTAATTAATTGGATTAATAATCTATTTCAATTTTATTAATTTCATTTCAATATACCATACCGTATATGTTGTTTTTAATTTAATTAATTATCCCTTATTATACGTAGTAATTTATAGTACTCTGTTAGATCAATATCAATTTCACTTAACTTTTTTATAAATATTAAATCGCCAAAAATACTGAGAACGTACAAAAAAGTTGACAATTAGTTGAAAAGCTTTAACTAGATAATAATATTGAGAGATTTATAAGGAATAGTTTTATTTATATAATATTTCTAATAAGCTGTTTAAGTTGTAGTTATTTATTACATAAGTTTTAAAATATTAATTTGTATCGTTAAAAAGTCAATAAGGTTATCAAAAAGTTGATATAATTCCGTAAAATAATTTTAACTTAAAGACATACAGCGCCAATGTATAACCGTAAATATAAATAAAATTTAGAAATAGTTGAATTTATCTCAAACAACCTTTAAATGAATGTATAATTCCGTTTGAGAAATATCATCTAAACAAACCTTATGCATTTATTTAGGGAAAGTGAAAAACACTACTGCTGCTATTAATTTTGAAAAATAAAGTGATGACTGTTATGAAAAAAAGTATTTGCGTAGGGTGAGTAGGTGTTCTCTATAAAAATCTCTAAGTCAAACAAAATGATTTTACTATATATTATATATTTATATAAATTCCAGAAACACGTCAAAATTTAATTATAAATTGACATTCTTCAATATTAAAATGTGATCCCTACTTTAAACCCCTTTTGGGCGACAGTTACAACCCCCAATTTTTAAATGGGAAGTAATGGGCTTGTGATATATCGCTTAAATAAAAATTATCAACTTATTTTTTAAATTCGTTCCAATACACTCAATATTGTTCATAATATACAGAAACAAACAAAAATTAATGTCAATTCAGTAGATGTTCAAAATGCTTGACAACACGGTCAAGTTTTTTCTAACTTTATTTAACATATCGCACGCATGATGCATTTTTAAGTCATCTAAATAACATGGTATACTTGTGTATAATGTATAGGATAATGGATTATTTATTGAAATAGGTCAGGAGTACGTTTTGACAATAAATAATTTATTACGCCTAGGTCGAGAGCACGCTAGGATAATAAATCACGTGTTAAGTCAAGAGTACGCTATAGTAATAAATATTTTATTAAGAAAAGTTAATCAACGATTTGTAAATATAGTTCGGGTGTACGCTATAATAATAGATAATTCAAGAGTACACTAGGAGAATTAATAATTTATTAGGCTAGATTAAGAGTATGCTAGAGTAATAAAATATTTATTGTAATAGGTGAATAGTGAATAGAAAATATTACATAATCTATTACGATATTTCAAAAGTGTTCCAGGATAGTAAGTAAAAATAGTAATGTGGCCAGTAAAGTACTTTCCCTATATTTTTCTCGAAAACTATGACGTTTATGCAAAAAGGCTATCCTTAACAACTTGCTCAATTTTGGATTATTTATAATTACTTATAAATATATAATAACATGTAATATATATGTTTCATGTAACTCCCATAGTTTATTACCAATAGGCAAAAAATATCAAAATTATTAATTTTAATTTTTTTCTCGCAAGTTAAGAACTATACGAAAATCATGTTTGAATAAAACTTGTTCAGTATCTCATTCTCTTTAACTTTGGTTTGAAAGTTATGTAATATTGTTAATATTTAAAAAAAAAATATTGGAAGATAAATGTTTACCAGAAGCTTTTCAGTTTCAATTTTTAATGATAAAAGTTTAAAGTTTCATCTCTATATATGGAAAGTAAAAAAATATGGGGGTAGGTAAGACCATGCTTGGGTAGCAAAAATATTATTGGGATAGAAAAAGAGTACGGTAGAACAATAAACAATATTTGTAAATAGTATACTGTTCTTTTCTATAAAATTAAATTTTTTAATGGAACGTAAAATATTGAATTGACGAGGCTGATACATGGTGAAATTCTATTGTATGTAAGGTAAGTTTACCGTAAAGGGAAAGTAAAATGGCTGTTGTATTGGAGATTTTCAAAATATTAAGTATAAGATTTAAAATACATAGTTTATTTCCAATCTACCCTAATAGTAAGATTCTAATATTAAATAAGATAAAATAAAATATTCAAAATTCTAAAAACGGAAAAATGAAATGCTAAACTATCGAAAAAACCTCTACAGACCTGCTAGCATCCAGGAGTACTTAAAAAAATCTAGAAAAATGTAGAAAAAAACACTCACAAAACAAAATCTCTCAATTTAAAATAAAATAGAGTAGAAAATGGTAACAAACATTCAAAACAATTGAATTGATTGGGAAATTCTATATTAGAACCCTCCAAAAAATCTAAAACCAGATAGTGCGTGTTTGTTGCAAAACAATTTCTACAAAATATTAAAACCTTAGACGCCAGTGGTGGGGCATTCGGCGCAGCAACGTTGGTTCGGGTCAGCAATTGGATGGGTGTTCGGTACCATTCACCATTAGGATACAATTAATAGTACTTTAGAGTGACGGGGGAGATCCTTTAAAGCAACAAGCTCATTTACATGCACACAAAATACACAAATCATACGGCGGAAGGACCACGTGGTCGATAGCCAAACACTACCACTACTATTAAAACCTGCAAGGAATCTATTGTAGAAGATAGGTAGCTGAAAAATTCTAAAAAAACTCCAAAAAAATTCTCGCAAATTAAAAAAGAAATTTATAAAATATGCTCAAAAAATAAAACGTGCATTAAAATTATTGCGACATTGGAAATCATATTTTAAAATAAGAAATGCTAGAAATTTCTCTAATTCATACAGTATTTATAATTTGATTAAATAAGAAAAAATTCTCTAAAATTTAAATGAAAATTGTTAGAAAACTCTAAAACCCTAAAGAAAGACTAGAAATCTGAAAGAAAAATGTTGAAAATATTTAGAAATTTAAGAACACAACGCCAAGGAAAAAATCTGAAGAAGTAATTTCTTAAAAATTCTGGACAGAAACATTACTTATTTATTTATTAATACAAGTTTTGGAACTTGCAAACACAGATCTTTAAATAAGGTAGAAAAGGAAATAATGACAAATATTTAAAAAATTTAAGATAAATTATTCAAAAATTTGACATAATCTATAATGCTGACACAAACAGCCTAAAAAGGCAACAAACGAACAACGTTTAAGCAGATAAAAAATATTCCGTATATCGAATAGAATATCTGACTCCTCAACATTATGGTAAATAAACGGTTTGAGTGGAAGAACATAAATTGTCATTGTAAATTCCGCCCGTACTTCTTTGGCACAAAATTTCAGGTATGTTTTTTTCAATTCATTTTATTAAATATATAATTGTCAATAAAGAAGACCAAAGATAATTAAATAAATAAAGAAATCTAAAATTAGATCAAACAAAATGAAAATTATTTGTAAAATAATGAAAAATGATTGCTGGAAAATGGTAAATCATTGGAGAACCTAACAGAAAAGTAACTATAAGATTCCAAAACACTCAAATAAAATTCTCTCAATTTGCAAAAGAAATTCGTGAAAAATTCTGAAAAGGTGAAAAAATAGAGAAAGATGCCGTTAAAACATATGCATCGAATTGTCGACCTCTTATTGATTACAGTGCGATCCTATTTAACCAAATCCGTCCTTTCACTCTTCATCACTTCAATGTCGCTGAAATGTCAGCCGTACGTACCCTTACCAAATTAAGACACCCCATTAACCCCCTACACAATCCTTCTAATGTTCTTTTTTACGAAACCACCCAAGTCACCCCCATATCCCAACGAATAATAAGCCTTAGTGTAAAATTTGCTAAGAATCTTTTCAATGTAACCCTTCTCAATAAATTTTGCACTCCCCGAAACCCTAATATTTCCCCCCAAATACAAACATCCATCAATCACTCTTCATGAATTCATTAGATCGCATCATCCGGACAGTTAAACTAGACAGCAAATTTTTTCTTTTTTTTTTACATAAATTAGAATAAAGACAGGGCAGAAAGACCGAAGGTCGATAGACCAAACGGACAGACTAACCCTTATTTTAAATTAAAATGTATTCGTTCTAAATGTATTTTTGTTTGTCCAAATAAAGATGTTGTTCTCTCTAGAGAAACATTTTAGAAATCTGACAAAATATTACTAAGGAATTCTTAAATTTAAAAAAAAAAGATAATATTTTTTTAAGAGCGTTAATAAAATTTATCTCAACATGAAATAAAATAAAACAAAAATCAATGAAAAGTCATCTAAAAGTGGAATAAAAATTACTAGAAAACTCAAAAACCCGAAAAGTCTTTAAAGATCTGGAAGAAAAGTTGCCGAAAAAAAAATTATAACATTCTAAGCAATTGAAAAAATTTCAAATGAGATAAAACAAAATATGATATATCATATACTTGTTTCTCATTAATTACTTGGTGAAAAATTATGTTAATATATAGGTTTTATAATTAAAATCACTATATATTAACAAAATGTGATATTAAGTTCTAAAAAGGAAACAATTCTCCTACTGTTGAAGAAACCTTTATAAATTTGAAAGAGGAATTGCTGGAAAATTCTAGAATTTACAAGGAAAGATCCCTAATTTTGAAATGAGATAGATATTTATTTATTTATTTATTGGAACTTTATCAGACTTACTTGAAAAATATAATTCAAATTCCATAAATTATAGAAAAATAATCATCATCTTATTCACTGATCATAAAGCAATAATATATAAATAATAAATATCTACTCCTATTGGGTTATATATTTATTATTAATCTATATTAGTACAAATAATGGTATATATAATTAAATAGCGTGATTTATGAATCATAACACAAGCTATGAATTATAACTCACTATTATCGATCAGGTTATCATGTTTTTTTCTTTAAATCTATATTTTCAAGTTAGCTGAAAATTGACAAATGTCAAAAAATAATTGTGACAGCGCAATTTCCGAATATAGTAAATATTGTATTAAGTAAAATATTTTACTAAAAATTGTTGTTGCCGTAGATAAAGTATAGTATTTAACTCGTGGCAATGGAAATAACTAACTTGGATGATTACAGATTTCATCCGCGTGAGTTATTGCCTACATTACCAGTCGTTGAATAATATACTATTATTTGATGAAATAAGTTAATTATATGATTATAAAAGTATAAAATAGAAACAATAATAACTCCTCTGGTGTGTTACAAAATTAAGAGTAATACTTATATGCTACATATTTAATACTAGTAAGTTATAAATACTATGCCATATGAGTCATATAAATATTCTTTAATTGAATAATAACATTTATCAATCATCAACGCTTTTAGTCCATTTTTGAATACATTGATATTTGTAGAACTTTTGAGATCGTATGGGAGTTTGCTATGAACTGCAGGTCCTCTAATTCTAGGATAGAGTCTCCTTAGTCTTGACCTGGTATGATTTATGTATAGGAGTAAATTACTTCTAGTTGGATACATTTTAAAAATTATGCGAGAAAGCTGAAAATAGCGGTTAGTTATTTCCCTATGTATCAATAGATGGCAGCACAATCCATCTTTATGATACTCAAGTGACAGTTGCCGTGCGCATGTGTAGACGGTGTTAAAATGGCGATCATGCTCGAAGAGTGTACTGTGGAAGACTTGCGTATTGTTGTGAGTTTTTTCTGAGCTAAAGAACTTTCTACAAATCATATTTATAAGGAAATGTCTCCTGTTTACGGTGAACAGTGTTTGTCGGGTAAAGGACAGACGAGTAACAATAAGCAGCATAGCAAATACAATAGGGTGTTCTCGTGGTTTGGTCTATGAACAAAAGGAATTGACTCAAGCGAGAATTGAAGAATTAGAACATCTGGCTTACAGTCCCAACCTAGCCCTAAGCGACTATCATCTGTTTGATCCACTCAAAAGGCACCTTGACGGCAAACATTTCGAGGGTGATAACGATCTTCAACAAGAGGTACGCATGTGGTTCAGACGGCAACCCAAAGAATTGTATGCAGCAAGTATTGGGGCATTAATAAAGCGATATGTATAAATGTTGGCGGAGACTTTCTCGAAAAATAAAGCTTATTTTTATATAATTATTTTTTTAAAATACTTTTTGTTGCCCTTTTGTAACCAAATTACTTAATTACCCTCGTAACTAAAATCACTCGCACTTCAATAATTTAAATATTTACGTACACATATCCATAGACATGAGCTGTAGAGTTGTGGGGCCTGTGGAATTATTAATATGGGACTGTTATATAATTTTTCATAATATAATTTCCTGTACTTATTAGAATGTTCTTTCTTTCGATTTAGTTTAGTTTAGTGGAAGAGCAATAAGAGGTAACAACCTCAATCAACTTCGCTAATTCTTCAACTGATTTTTTGTTTTATACATATATATTTCATGACAAAAAGACGATTTATTATTATTTGTTTGTTTTGTTTATCTTAGCTTATAGCTAGTTTTATCTGAATAATAGCAAAGACGTTCAGCTTGAGCTATTATTTAAGAATATCCGCACTATATGACATGTTTGTAGTATTACTGCTTTTTGGATGGGTGTCAGGAGTTTCTTCGGAAGTTCACAGCGCTCCAGATTATGCTGTTATTATTATTATTATTATTATTATTATTATTATTAAATGTGAATACTAGATGATTCTATAATGTCGGATTTTTGTTTAAATACAAAAAGGCATAACTCATATATTGTTGTTGGAATATTGGTCGACAGTCAGTTGTCATAGGGGCACCGGCAATACATCTTACTATGCGTTTCTGACAGATGAAGGGAGACTGAAGATGACAAGCATTCAAAAAATTTAGCAAAAGTGTATAAAATTTTTCTCAAAATTATTAGTTTCTCAGCAATTATAATTGCTGGAAAACTTTAAAACTAACAAAATCTTTAGAAAGCTGGATGAAACAATCTAGAAATCTAAATCAAAATTGTATAAAATAAATAATTTTAATTTGCTCTTTTCATTTCTATTAAAGTTAAATATAAATAAAAACTGAACAATTTTGATTAAGGCATAATATTTTAAGAAGAAAAAACAACAATATTTGCCATTGTATCATATTTCTATTATTCGTTATAACTTCTTCTTGCTTATAACATATTTACAAAATAATACATAATTTAATAAACCACGTACACAAATTTAGACAGCAAGAATCACGGGCGTAGTTCACTGGTTTCCAATGATCTTTACCTCAAACCCATGTCCATCCACTGTATAGTAAAACAGGCTGACATCTTCTGAATTCTTCATTAATAATGTATTTAAGCAAAGACGGTATTTTTGTCTCTTTTTGGGAGGTTTATTTGACAGTAGTCATTGTAACACACTTGACAGTGACAGTAAAAGTATAAGAGTAAATCTTAAGTAATATTCATCTTAAAAAAAAATACAATATAAATATAAGGAAATTCCCCATCAATCACCTCACCATCTTTTTTATTAAAGTTTTCAACATTTTTTGGAAAAATACCTTTGTTAATAATAATAATAATAATAATAATATACTTTATTTCAGTGTTTACATAATACATACATAAAGGAGTATCATATTCACATGAAACATCGTCAAAAGAAAGAATATAACTAAGGTGCAACATATATATTAATTAATTAAATTATAAAATTCTTGCATGTTGTAAGGTTCAATATCAAGAAGTTTTTTAAATAGTGCTTTCTTCATTAATGAATAGGAGCTTAATAATGTAATTGTTTTCGGCAACTTGTTATACAATTTTATGCAGCTAAAGTAAGGACTTTTTTCAAACATAGTTAGCTTATGTTGAGGGTACGCATATTCAATCCCATGCCTGGTGTTGTTTCTACTCTGCAGCTTGTTATTATCAAATGAAGATTTATGTTTCCACATAAATTTTATACATTCGTATATATAGACTGCAGTACAGGTCAAAAAACCTGCTTGCCTAAATAAACCCCGACAGCTGAAAGTTGCGTTTACATTACAGATGATTCTAATTGCTCTTTTCTGTACAATGAATACTTTATCAATAAAGCTTGAACTACCCCAGAAAATTATTCCATACCTCAGATATGAATAAAAATTAGCGTAATAGAATATTTTTATTATGTTCTTATTGGTATTTTTGGCTAATATTCGTAGCCCATAGCATGCTTTGCTGAGTTTGGTTACCAAATTGTCAATGTGAACGTTATATTTCAGGTTGTTATCAAGGTAAATCCCTAGAAATTTTACATAATTAGTGAATTCATAAATTTTTTTATTGATTTCTATTGTTTCTGATGTCGGTGTACTATTATTTGTCTTAAAAAGAACGAAGTTTGTCTTGTCCGGGTTTAATATTAGTTTATTACAGGCAAACCAATATTCCAAATCTCTCAGAATAAGATTACCCTGCTCTGTAATATCTTTCAATGAGGCTCCTGTTAAAAGAATATTAGTATCATCCGCATAAGACGTTAGTGTGCAATTCTGAGATATTGTGGTATTGATGTCATTCATAAAAATAATAAAAAGAAGAGGACCTAAGATGCTTCCTTGAGGTACACCCATACTAATTTCTAGGGCATTGGATACAATATTGTTTCCATGTATATCATCTTTTATTTTTACAGATTGCTTCCTCGATGTAAGGTATGATTTAATCAAGTAATTAGCTTTTCCTCGTATGCCATAATGGTTTAATTTAGTTAGTAAAATGTTATAATCAATTGTATCAAAAGCCCTGGAAAGATCAAGGAAGACACCGCATGCTAGTTTTCCTTCATCGAGAGCTGAGTGTATTGAATTTGAAAAATGGAAAATCGCTGTTTCGATGCTTTTTCCAGTTTGAAAACCATGTTGGTTTTGGGATAATAAGTTATGACTTTTAAAGAAGTGTATAATACGTGATGCTATTATCGATTCGAGAATTTTTGAAAAAACTGGTCTATAGTTTTCTAATAGGTCAGGATTTCCTTTTTTAAGGATCGGAGTTATTAATGCATATTTCAAATCATCTGGAAATATTCCCGTTTCCAGTGATGAGTTAAAAATATGTAACAGCGGTTTAATTATATGAGGCAAAGCTTCCTTAATGATGCCGATAGGAATGCCATCGTAGCCGCATGTACTTTTATTTTCAGATTTATTTATAATATTAATGATTTCTGAATATGTAATAGGTTCAAAAAATATGGAATTGTGGTAAAATGGAATATTACATTGGTATTGGGCGGTCGAGGGGCTTAACTTTCTTGAAAGTAGATTTAGTGCATATTCTTTGAAGAATATATTGATTTCATTGCCCAATTTTAACATATCATTTGTTTTGGGTAATTTGTTATTTTTTTCTGCATTACTGCCTACAATATATTTGATGATATTCCATGTCGACTTTGACCTATTGTTTGAGTTATTTAGTAAATTTTCAAAGTGTTTATTTTGTTGAGAATTTAATAGTTTATTATACGTTATTTTTAGTTCCTTCAAAATGGATTTGTACTCTGGTATATATGTAGCTACTGTTTGACATATTTGAATATTTCGTTTACACTCTAAAATGTCCTCTGTGTTGAAATCAACCTTTAGTTTTGAGTTTCCTACAGTTTGTTTTCTGTAAGGGAAATGTTTATTTAGATATAGCATAAATGTATTTAAAAAACCTTTATATTTTTTATTTACATCAGTATAATTGTATATATCCATGAATAGCTCGCCGTGTAAATCATCACAAAACTGTTTTAATAAGGTGCTATTTACTAACCTTTTATAGATAAATGGTGTAGGTCTATGAACATTTCTATGATAAGTGATTAATTGAGCACTATGATCAGACAAGCAGGTTTTTATTACTTTTGTGGATATACCAGTGTTCATATTTGTAATTACATTATCCAGGCAAGATATAGAACCTGTATGGTGCGTCCTTGTGGCCTCATTAATACATAAATTAACATTATAAGATGTGAGAAGATTTACAAACTGAAAACAATCATTCGTTTTTTTAAAAATATTAATATTGAAGTCTCCAGCAATGAAAAAAGCACTACCCTTATCCACTAGAATTCCTAATATTTTATCACGGATATTAAGAAAGGTGTTGATATCACTCTGTGGAGGTCTATAAATACATACTACATGTATTGTTATTTTAGAAAGTCGTATCTCCACTCCTACACACTCAAAGATTTTATATACTGATAAGTTATTTATTCTGTTTACTGATAGGGCGGGGATATGACTTTTACAATAAATGGCAACTCCTCCATGTTCGTTTCTAGATCTACAAAAATAAGCAATTAGATCGAAATTTGGTATGTTAAAGCACTTAAGTTGATCTACTGTTTGCCAGTGTTCACTAATGCATATAATGTGAACGTCCAAAAGAGTACTCATTAATGCTTTTAGTTCATTGATACTGTTCGTTAGGCTTTGCACATTGTGATGGAGAAGTTTGAAACTGCTTCCGGCAATTGTGTTGGTTATTGCGTTTGCTGATTCCTCTTGCGCTCTATGAAAAAATTATACCTTGAGATGGCAACTCCCCTTTCCCAAGAGTTGGCGTCTTCAAATTTTTCTTTAAATGAAAATGGTGCTCCTACTTTAAAACTAGAAAAAGTCGGGTTTTGTGTTAATTTCGGAGTTATTTTCTCACACACTACCTCCACTCTGAACCTACTACTTAACATGGATTGTAGTTGTTCAGCTGACATTTCAGGCGGGTAGCGCGCAACATGAAACCAAGCTTTTTTCTCGACTGCTTTTATGGTCTTGTTGTCATCATTAAGTCCGAAAATTATCTTGGGATTTTTAGTTTTGGTTTTTTGACGTCTCGATTTTACCTCTGTAAACTCATCTGTAGCTGGATTTAAATTGATTTGTTTGGTGTGTGTATTCTTATTAGAATTAATACGCTCCCTATGATTAACGGTAACGTCCAATAGTTGATCTCCGGCCTTAATATCATTTTCATTACAGTTGACAACATTTGCAGAATCCTGTCGTACTGTTGTTTTTGATGATTGTGCTTCTCCACCATAGATGGCAGCATCAAAGTTTGGACGGTTGGACTCCATGGTATTGTTTGATACATTTGTTATAACTAATGTATTTAATTTGGATTTATTTATTTATTTATTGATTTTACTTTACATGTTCACTTTAAAAATAATAACAATTAATATAAATTTACATATAACTTAGCAATTTAGAGCAGGAACATGCGGGCGGAGTTCACATAGTGTTCTTCCACTCAAACCCATATTAATGGATGATGATATCCTCACCAGCAATTGTTTTTGGCCATTTTAGGCAATATTTTGTCCATTATTATAGAACTGTGTTCTTTAAGAGTTGCCTCAATTTTAGATAGTATATTAAAAATACACTGACCTTCTTGTCTAAGTTTGATGCATGGTGAACATAACCAAACAATGTTTTTCTTTCCATTTAGGAGGCGAAGATCGCTATCTTTTAAGCCTGTACATGAACCATGAACAAGCCCACTGCACATTCCGTAGCACTGGGTAGTAATATCGGTTTGTTTAATTGGTTTCTCACAAACTTTACATATATTATTTATATCAACACTACTAGTCGCCATGTTGACTGTAATGTTACATGAATTTAAAAAATAGTTAACAGTTTAATAAATGATAATATTGGTTTATATCGCTACTCTGAAAATAAATTGAAAACATGAAATTATTAAAAAAAACTGTTAATAGATCGTATTTAAGTTCTTCCATTAGTTTTTTTTACAACTTGTTATAGCCTCGTTTAAAATTCTAAATAGTTCCGATAACTCAGTTTTAAAATAAATAACCGTTTCCATGAAGTAATTCGTCGAACTTTAAATAACTTCGCGTACGTCTCGCTTCAATCTATGTAGATTCATTATGAGAATCCTTATTTCATATATTTTCATCCCTTTAATAAACCCCCATTAGCTATCTATTCGCAATGAGGAAATTGAGGATTACTATCACGCCCAGTCGAAAATTGCTTTCCCGTCTGTCATCGGCGTAATTGCGCCATCTATATTAATGAAATTTTGACGACGCGTTGTCTAATTGGATTATCTCCCTCGCCCGCCCTCCTGCACTTTCAGAGTCGCGAACTACGAGCAACAAGTGTTAATTAAGTTGCACAGAAATTTATTCCAGACACTTTTTTTCTTTGTAAATGCTGTAATTATGTCGAAAAAGAGACGGTGTCGGATGAATGAATGATTTATTCATAGCAGCGATTCACAGAGGGCATAGAAAAAAAAAACAGGTGTCAAATTTAATTTTGATCAAAAAATATTTAATTTAAACCCTTTATTTTCCCTCTTCATTATATTCAAGAAGTACAAAAAAGTGAATGCCTCCATAATTAAACATTTCAGAGACGTAGTTTAATCTCACTTACTAAATGTGATAAAATAAAAAATGGTATGGCCATTGCGTTACGTTAAAAAAAATAAAGCGTTATCCAGAAAAAGAAAAATGGCAATTATGGATTTATTTGTTAAATAGGATTATCTTCATTTATTCATGTATAATAAATGATTTTTTAGATATAATACTATATAGTTATTGGGTTTCTTTAGTTAACTAATAATTAGAAAAAAAAATTAGTTAATTTTCTACAACGTAAAGGACTTATATATTTTATTATTCTTTAGTTAAGATTATTTAAATAACTTCAATGTAAGCGTAATAAGGGTGCATATTCAAGAATAAAAATTATCTGAATTCGAGCAAGAATTCATTAATCAAGTTGTTACAGCCTATAATTTCATAATTCCTGCGGACAGTTTAAATAATTCTGAAATGTCTGCGGCTCACCTTAATACATATATTATGCAAACACTGGAATGTAAATTATATTAAATAAAATTGTTCTAAAATTCATTAATTAATCATATATGATTGTAGACATATTTAAATTTGCCCTAATACTAAAATTGCCGTTTTTAACATTTATCACATGATTAAATTCTAGTTGAGGTAATAATAGGTAAAGAATTGATTAACACTCAATTCTTTACCTATTATTCCATAATGTTTCACCAAAAGATAAATGGGAAAATTTTTCAAGAAATAGTTAAAGTAATTGTATCTAACATCAAAAGGATGATTTCATCAATAAAAGGTTTTTAAAAAATCAATGATAAATACATTTTTATTTTTCATCTCAAAAATTCCCAAATTCAATATACGAGGACTACCTTTTATATTTCACCAATAGATGAAGGTGCTGCCATCTGAAAGCCGAAGTATATAAAGTATAGTTCGACTTAGCAATCAGCAGAATTACTTAGAACATTTGGCATCCATGCATAAATATCGCAAAGGTCGTTGTTGTTCTAGAAAACATTAATGATGTGCGTTAACTATTATTGCAGGATCATCATCTAACTTCTCGTGAAATTGGAGAATACTTGGGCATTGATGAAAGTAGCATACATTTAATATTACCTGAACATTTGGCTGTTAAAAAAAATGTCCGCGTTGAATTCTACATAATTTAACAATCGCTCAATAAAATTCTCAATAAATACGATTGCAGTGTTTCAAAGTGTCTTTAAAGATGAGCCAAAAGTCGAAGCAAATGGTCGAATATTTTTTCGAAAAAAAACGTACATGTAGTAACTGTACCATTAGTTACAGTTAGCTAGATGTCTTCCAACAATTAAGAGCAACCAACAGCAAAGCTGCTTCCTTTCTCTTCTAGGCGAGCTCACACACATCGGCCCAAATAAGAATTTTTTTGAAAACTGAAAAAGTTGAATTGATGGTTGATAGGTCATTCGCCGTTCAGCCCTAAATTAACGTTTTTAACCCCTGAAAAAGCAGTTCAAAATATATGTTTTAGAGGTACTTCAGTCGAAGTGGAAAAAGTGCTTTGGACATTAATTTAAGCGCATGTATTATAACATTTTGAAAAAAGCAATAACAATAAACCCAGATACGATGATAAATTTTTTGTTTAGCTCTTAATTTCCGATATATAAAAGGAAACCTAAGCTTTGGTAGTGAGTAGGTAAAAATAAATTCATATGCGTCTAGTCAATCTATTAAATTTTATAAGTATATAATTTCATAGCCTTCTAGTCAATCTATTAAATATTGGACCATTAACCGTAATAAGGAAACACCATCAAAGTTATTCTTTCGTAATAAATTCATTCACTCATATATATTCATCGCTAGCGTATGCTTAACCAAAGTGGTAATAAAAGAAGATCCCACTTATTTCCGATTAGCGCTTACAAAGGAAATAACTTGAATTGTTTCCACAAATAGTATTTCCTAAAGTACTCAAAAGAATCACCAAAATTCTGTCAATTAGTGATCTTTTTAAAACAATTTAATAACCTGGCGTACGAACGAATTAACTTCTATCAAAAAACAACATTGCATTCAATCGAACAAATATACGTATGAAGTTCAAATTCTTTTTTTTAAATACTTGTAATTATTGCATTTTAATAAATGTAATAAATGTTCTCATTAAATACCACTGTATCTCTCATTAATTAGATCGCTGATTATTCTTAAGCAAAATAAAACACAGGTCAAAAAATTCATCATCTCAAATTTGCTGAGTTCCTGATGTTAAACAGAAGCGCTGTATCAGGAAATTTATAAATAGATCACAAAGAAAATATCATTTGCTAGACAAACTTTACTTTGGTTGTTATTAAGACCTAGAATTGGTAATAGACCGTAGTATATCCTATTGTATGACTTTAAAAAAGGGCAAACATGAGATAGGTATTCAAAAATTTAAAATGCAATAATTACAATCAAAAGCCTTTAACAGTACTTCTTACGTAAGTGCATAGTCGAAAGAATATATGCAATATCGTTGCACTAAAAGCGCCTGTTCCTTAGAGACACACCTCATAAAATGAGACTTAGACTTTTAAGAGCGATAGGTTGCGAGTGCAATTAATTTTGATTGGATAATAGATCTCCGACTGGACACTATATTCTGGCAAATTTAGTCTTCAATATTATAAATTTTTATGAAGTCTTTTTTTGGCATATATGCAGAAAAGATTGTGTATGGTATCAAAGATAGTATTGACACAAGAAATGTCAAATCTCTGATCTATTTACGGACCAATAATCAATCAGAAAGAGTTTCATAGAATTCTAAGTTCTGGTATTATTATATAGGATTAGCCGCTAAGCATGTGATGGTATCAAGAAATAGAAAAATAAAGAAAAAAGATACAGCCTCTAGAACAACCGAGTGAAGAATTAAGAATGTGTAGAAGTGAAGCAAAAATATGAATAATTCTAAAAAAAAGGAAGAGAAAAGGACGAATAGGAGTGTCATTACAAGAATGAACAAACAATGTAGAGAAAACAATGGATTCCTATACAGGATAGAAGGTGAATTATATGCTAAGTGATTAAAGATTTTACGGATGAAGAGGTGTAAAAAGCTTTTGATGAAGTAAAAGAAGGAAAAGCAGCAGGCATAAAAACAAGCAGCAGACCAAAACTGAAATGAGAAAGGAGATAGGAAATAGAAGGAAGAATAGATTTAAAGAGATGCTAAATAATGAAGAGTAGGAGTGCCCAGTACCTTAGCATTATCTCCTGCTAATGTAGACGATTACAAAGGAATAAAGGTAATGCATCGGGTATAAGATTGCCATTACTATAGTGAAAAACCGGCCATAGAAGGATGCTGAAAACTAAAGAAATGAATTTATCCGCGTTTTTATTATTAGTTTTTGTTACCAGAAACGCATGGGGGTTTTAAAAGAGGAAACCAGATCTTTACTCTGGCTGGTATAGTAGAAAAAGTAATGAGAGACAGGATATGTATATGCCGTGTTCTTAGACTTAAAAGCAGCTTATGATACAGTGTGAAGAGTTTGCTAGATTGTATAAGAAGGAAAATAGTAAGTGATGTAATGTTAGATTGGATAAAGAGGGTGTATGAAGAAACGTGGGTTGTTGTGAATGTGGTAATGAATGTATTAGGTACATTTAGGATATTGATGTATTTGAAATAATAGTGCCCGTTAAGGCCTTTATTATTTAATGAATATATTAGGTTGTCAAGTATGAAATGGAGCAAACTTCATGTTATTTGTTTAAATCGCACACAACCTCATTTAGATATCGTATTTTGACATAATTTGTTTTTCGTGTGAAAAGTACATCTTTTCCTCTTTCTAACGCATATTTCAGTTTAAAAAAATTGCAATATTTTTTTTAAACAGCGAAATTTATGTGTTGATGAAGTATGAGTTCCACCGTGGAGCCACAACACGACAGGCAGTCACCAATATCAATAGTGTGTTCGGCATTCAAGTGACTACAAACGCGACTGTAGCTCGTTGGTTTAGAATATTTCATCCGGGAGATTTCGACTTGTCTAATAAACCACGTGGTCAATCCAAAACTCAAGCACGTCCTGAAAGCCACTGTGGCAGCGAATCCCACCCAAAGCCTCATCATTGGGTGGGATTTAGCACAAATCGGTAAAGTAAAAAAGCTAGACAAGTAGATACTGCATGAATTGACCAATGCACAGAAGGAACGAAGACTCAATGCATGCCTTTCTCTTTTTTCTCGCAACAAAGCCGAACCATTTCTTAATCGTATTGTTACGTGTGATAAAAAATTGATCTTTTACGATAAACGTAAGCGTTTATGCCAATGGTTGGAAAAAGACCAAAACACTTTCTGAAACGAGACATTCACCTGAAGAAGCAGACCACCAAACAGTGGCTGGTGGTCTAGCTCAGGTGTCATCCACCACAGCTTTATGGAACCTGGCCAATCGATCACGGCGGATATCTACTATTATCAACTGGACGAAAAGATGAGAAATTTTGCGATTAAACAGCCACAATTAGTTAATCGGATGACTCCAAACCTTCTGCGCGACAACTCTCAACCACATGCCGCACCAATGACCGCGTCAAAGCTACAGTAGTTAGATTTGGAAACTCTCCGTCACCCAACGTACTTGCCAGACCTTTCTCCCACTGACTATTATTTCTTTCAAAATTTAAACAACTTTTTATCTGGAAAAAAATTAAATTCCGCACAGGCTGTCAAAATGGCGTTTCAAGAGTTCGTCGACTCCCGTGACTCAGGTTTCTACAGAAAAGGGATCAATGAATTACCTCTAAAATGGAAAAAGGGTATTAATAACATGGGTGCATACTTTAATTAAAAATAAAAAGTTTCTATTGGAAAAAAATTGAATTCAATTGTGTGCATGTTTTGCTCCATTTCATACTTGACTACTTAATATTAGTGAATCAGATGAAGTGCTTAGGAAAGGGCAAGTGGGTGGGGTAGTGATCGAAAAAAGCAAAGCATGGATGCTAGCATATGAGGTATTAATGGCAAGAAATTGGGGAGAAATAAAAGACGTTGAAGAAAGTGGAAAGATATATCGATAACAGATGACTGTGTGTGAATGTAGGAAAAACGAAAACGATAAGATTTAGGAATTAAGTAAGGGAAGGAAGAGTAAAAGAACTAGAATGGAAGAGTGAGGCAATTAAAAGGGTTAAAGCATTCAAGTATTAGGATTTATTTCTATAAGTACGTGGAATATGTAAAATGGATACAAGGAAAGGCAAACAAATCGTAGAGTATTGTGCGAGAGAAGTGAAGAAAATGGTTGGTGAACAATTTTTAAGTGCCGTGTAAATTATGGAATGCGTATGTGAAGTCGATTTTAATGCATGGAGTGGAAGTATGGGAAACAAGAGTGTATGGTTGCATAGAGAAAGAGTAACTATGGTTTCTGAAGCATGTGCTGGGGGTTGAAAAGCCAACTCCAGGATGCATAGTGTTTCAGGAAACAAATAAAGCAAGTCTGTAGAGTGAAGCAGTGAAGAGAATAACAACCTGTAAGGACGAGAGACTAGTGAAACGGGCATCGAAAGCATGCCATGGGTATAGGGAAATGTAAGTGGAGAATAGAGAGAAAGAAAATCTATAAAAACGTAGAATTTTCAGAAAATAATATATAATAGTTGATAGATAGTTAGAGCATGGAGTAAATATAGCGGCATGGTGGAAATTCATGATGTGCATGGATTGAAAGGAGTGGATAAAATATCAGGTTTAGGTTTAGGTTGGTGTGGCAGCACCTCTTCGTGCACCGCGAAGAGATGCACACTTAGGCCTAGATAGGCCCGTTGTGATACCAATGAGGGACATACACGAACATCCATGGATCCGGACGGAGAATTCTTCCTTTAGAAAAATCCACCGCCCGGCTGGGATTTGAACCCACAACCGTGTGGCCCGTGAGCAGGTACTCTACCCACTAGGCCACCGCGGTCCCCAAAAAAAAAATATCAAGTAATAAAATAATTATTATTTGTAATGTCATAACGACAGACTAATGTCGACTATATCTTCGAAAGAGAAACAAAAATAGAATATTTGCTCAAATATATTACAAATAAAGAATTCAGAAGCTGTCAACATAGTTTACTATATAGTGGATGGATGTGGGTCTAAGTAGAAGATTATTGCAAACCAGTGAACTCCGCTCGCGATTCTTGCTGTCTAAATTTGTGTACGTGGTTTATTTATTTATGTACTATTTTGTGAATATATTATAAGCAAGAAGAACAAAGTGGCAATGTATAAAGAAATAATGTTTAATATGTGGTAAATGCATGGGGGGTGGGGGTTTGCCAAGGTAACTGAATAACAGTCAGCTCGGTATGGAAGGAAAAGTCACTTTGGCAAGATCAAGATGTGGATCAGGAGTTAGAGGGAGAGAAGACTAAATGGAAGAAACTTATAGAAAATGTGTTGGAAGGGATACAAAGAAGTATTGATTGAAGGAAATTATTATAGGTCTTATTATTGTAATATTAATATGCCAATAAAGGTCTTCTTGTGCGGATTGACATATTTTATGCAAATACTGTAGAATCCTAGCTCTGACGCCATGTTCCGGTAAATAACCCTGGACCTAATATCGTTAACATGTGTCAATTGCCTATACGAAAGGGAAGTAAAAGCACGGTCTTCGGATTTATTTTAATCCATAATTGTGTGATATAATGTGTCACTATATAAAGCGCTTATCAAAATTTTCATATTTGTTATAAGCGCCTTATATAACTATATACTTTGCAGAAGCTTCAATACAATTAGTGGGTGTCTTGCGTACACGTACATTATCTCTTGATATACTGACAGCAATTCGATTATCAAAAACTTACAACAATAGTGCGAGTGATGATATTGAGGAAATTTAACATAGTATTTCAGTATAAATTTAAAATGTGTGGGTGTCCACTTTCTCACCCCATAACATGTATAATATAAGTCTTTCAAAATATGGTTTTATTAAATATTTATTGAACAATTACAATAATAATATACAGGGTGTCCCGTTAATGCAGGGAAATGGCTGGACCATAGATTCCTCGGGTAAAAATATGATGATTTAACACAACTTATCTATATCCAAAAATTTACGGTTAAGCCGGAATTTGTCTTCAAAGTTTAAAAAAATTTTATTTCTTTTGTTTATAACAATTGAACGCTTTATTCGATTTGAATGAAATTTATTATTAATAACTACCTTAGCATAATACATCATTTAATTTATTATGGACATTAGTGATTAACAGGAAATATAGAAAACAGTAGTACCACCACTTAAAACATAAAATATTTTTTTATTAGTGCATCGAATAAAAACTAATAAATATTGCTTAAAAGAGAATTTGCTTCTAAAACTTTTTTGTCTCGTAATAAAATTTGATATCTTCTACGGTTTTCGCACAAATAAATAAAATATATTTTTTTTATCTATTAAAAACCAAATCTATTTTTCCATCAAATCGAAAATATATGTTTTTCGTGGCAGTCTTTGTTTAAAAAATATAAATTATGTAAAATAATAATTACTTAGTGTTTTTAAATCATTTATTGTTAACTTTATTATAGTTCATAAATATTCACATTTGCAGCAAACAGATTTCTTGCTTGTATTAGGATTTTGCGAAGAAAATTTTTAAAAAAAGTGTTAGATGTTGTTTTGATTTATTGTATCAATTAATATTATTTAATTTTTATTCAATTGAATAAGTTGATTTACTTATTAATGAGTGCAAATCGGCATACGATATTCATATTTTATTGTTTTGTGCAAAAACCGTAAAAGATATCAAATATTATTAAGATACAAAAAAGTTTTATAATTAATTGTTCTTTCAAGAAACATTTTTTTAGCTTTTATTGGATGCACCAATAAAAAAATATTTTCGTTTTTAAGTGGTGGTACTACTGTTTTTTATACTTCCTGTCAATCATTAATGACCATAATAACTGAAATGATGTATTATATTATGGTAGTTATTAATAATAAATTTCATTCAAATCGAATAAAGCGTTCAATTGTTATAAACAAAATAAATAAATATTTTTGGATATAGATAAGTTGTATTAAATCATCATATTTTGACCCCAGGAATATATGGTCCAGCCATTTCCCCACATTAACGGGACACCCTGTATTATAGAAACATCAAATATTGACAATACACTGAATAGTTGAGGCTATTAGTTGTTGAAAGTTCATATTCTTAATCACTTTGGTAAATTTTCGTAAATAAAATACGATAACACTTTCAAATATTTATTTTGTTGTTCGCGACAATTGTTTCGAGAAGAAGACACAGTGTGTCGAAAAAATTGTCGCGAACAGTAAAATAAATATTTGAAAGTGTTATCGTATTTCATTTACGAAAATTTACCAAAAGGGATTATTGACAATACATTATACGTTATACAGGGTCCTGCAACAGTGCGTCAAGCTTTCCTAGCGCCTTTCTCGTAAGAGATAGAAAAAAATGTTTCATATAAAAATTTATTGAATTAAAAATCTCTATGCCGTAAAAATATTTTAAAATATACAGGGTGTCCCAATTTTGCGTTATAACAAAAGCAAACATTTTTTTAAATGGAACACCCTGTATATTTTTTCATTTTATAATTTGGATAGTATTTTATAACTTAAACCTTTTTTGGTTTTTAATTTCGATATGGCATTTCCGAGTTATTGACGTTTTTCTGAAAAAAAATTATTTATGAGATGCTTCTTCAAATTCAGAAACAGGTGGCTGGCGCCAGATCTGGGCTACTTGGTAGATGATAAGTTTGATTTTGGCATTGTCGTGAAGCAAAAGGATTCTTTACTCAGCATGCTACATCTTTTGTTTTGGATTGCTCGACGCAATTTTTTTTAACGTCTTAAAGTAATTTTTAGAATTTATTGTTTCAACACGAGGCAAAACAAACTTCCTGTCCTAAAAATTCTTGGCAGAAATTGTCTGTTTGAATTCAGCTTCTTGGGTGACGTTGACTGCCGCCATAACGTAGGTCACCAACGTCTTGTCGCAAGTAATATATTCGTTTAAAAAATCATCACCCTATGCAGCATAATGCTTAATAAATGCTGTTTGGATTTGTTTTTCTCTATCAATTTTTGGTACCCATCTTTAACACAATTTCAGATAATTCTGTCATAGTTTCATACAAAACACTTCTTGAAAATTTGTCAGATAATGACAAATAAGAGATCGTAAAGCGCCTGTTCTGTTTTATCTTTTTGCCAACTTTTTGCACCAAATCCAAGTAATGGCAGAAGGTCGGCTAGCCGGTTCCTCGTCATGAACATTGCTACGGCCTTCTTTAATAGCTCAAGTCCACTTGCTTATCATTCCATCCCAAATATTTTTTTTCCTCAAAAATTATCTTACATATTAGGATGATATTTTAAGGTATATGCACAGTGAGTGTCTACTAGTCCACCTTTTAATTTTTATGATATAATTAAACAAATAAATAATACTTAGATATGTTTAAAACAGTTGTTTATGGAACAATTAATATGATAAACTTCTAATGATTAAATCAAGTAGTAAAAATTTTGTGTATCATTCACAGATTGGAGAGTGACATTTTATCAACTTATCTATATAAATATATTATATGGTTCAATAAATACACGTTTGAACGGTGGTACATAAAAAAATGCTATTACTACACAGGCAGGTATCTCACTGCTTCATAAAACGCTGTATACCGGTGGCGTACCACTCCTCTGGCTGTTAACGGAACCAGGTGAAAACCACCTGCTGGACTGCGTCCAACTGGAATCGCTGTCCCTTGGGTGCCTTCTTCAATGGGACAAAGACATGGCAGTTACAGGGTGACATATCCGGGCTATAAGGGAGGTGCTGTCATACCCCCCACCTCATCCGCGCTATCTGTGACGTGATGATTTTAGCGATATGCGGACGGCCTTATCGTGAAGGAGGATCCCAGGACGTTTGTTTTTTATGGCTGTACATAAACGAGTCAAAGTTTCTCTGTATCGGTCAGCAATGATGTCAAGAAGTAATGGTCCACGGTGATCGAAAAAGCAGGTAAGCATAACCTTGCCAGCGGAAGGTTGAGTTTTGAATTTCTGGTACCTTGGAGACGATGGATGTTTTCATTGCATACTGTCATGTTTTGACTCAGGCTTATAATGGTGATACCAACTTTCGTCACCAGTAACAATGCGGTGCAAGAAGAAATTTTCATCTTCACGGTACTGCTGAAGATGCTGCAGTGAAAGACCCATGCGGTTGGCTTTGTGCTCTTCAGTCAGTTGACGGGATATCCATTGTGCACACACTTTTCGGTATCCAGTCTCATGAATTACAGCATGGGTTGTTCCTCTCTAACACGAACCCGCCTATTCTCCATAATGACTGATCACACAGCAGCGACATTGCATGCCAAGGTGCGCCCCGGCCTTGACAAATCCGTTGTCGATTGTAGTCCATTACTGAACTTTCGACACCATTCCACGAAACACACTGTTCATCATAAACATCTTGCATGTTCCGATATAATAACGTTACGATCTGCCTCACTGAAACGCTCACAGGGACTGCGTATTCTATAAATATCAAGAGTAAACTGCCACAGTAGACATCTACATTACAGGCGGCCATCTTATGTAACTTTCTGCGGTTTTATCAAAACTAACATTCGTGCTAAATCGCTCGAACGTGTATTTATTGAACCTTGAATACAATACCGCTTCTTCCACTGACATTCACAGCAGTTGGAAATTAATAAAGCTATTGAGAAACTAAATTAATGAGAAAGGTAAATAGTACGCTAGGTCTATACATAAATGATTAAGAAAAGGTCACAAGTACACTGCTAGAATCAAGGCTGTGCTAGATAAATACTATTGAAAAAAGTCTTCAGTGAGCTAAATTGAAAACTGTGTTTTCAACGAATGTTTAGGAGATGGGTAGCCATTATCTTACAATAAGAAGGATACAGGTCTCCTACCCTAGAATTAGAATCAGTGTTTTGATTTATATTTAAATTCATATGTAAACCCTGAGAAATTTCACAAATAGGGCAATTAAAAATTAATAATGCGCTTATTTCGAACATTCTGCTTATGATGTTAATAAAAATAATAAAAACAAAATATGTATATGTATCACTAACAAATCAAGTTATTTGTAATGTGTGTCATCTATCGATTTGTATACATAATTCAGAATTATTTATTACAATTTTTAACATACAATATTTCGTTTGTCATAAATGTATAAAAATAACAATTTCGTATTTGTATTCCAGTTTACCAAGCCGTTTCAAGAGGCAGAGTGAATTAAGCCCGGAGGACATCCTCGCCATTCTCACCCTTTGGGAAAACGAACGCGAACGAGAACGCGCCCCCAGTAATTACAGATCCTGGCAACGTTTTGACCCTAATTACGACGCGACCAACGAACGCGAAGATGGCGATGATGAACGTAACGACGAGGACTGGATGGACGGCCCCGTGTACCCCCACATCTCCGAGCACCTCACGCCAGTTTCCCCGAACTACTACTACGACACGAAACCGCAAATCTTCGAAAAGAGGGGCCGCTGGGGCGGCTTCTCCGACAACAACAAGAGTAAACGTTTTATGGTGGCGAAGAAGCGAAACGACCCGACGAGGGAGTTGCGTTATTTAAACGGGCCCTCGCACAATGACTTCTACACCCTTTCCGAACTGCTCGGCTCCCAGAGGGAACCCAATCAACCCATTTACCAGCGTTACGTCCTATAAGTTTGTAAACCCGAGCTGGATGATGGATAAATGTTAAATTGATGTATATTTTTGAAAGCTATTATATGAAGTGTACCAATGAGGGATCTATGATATATCAGTCAGTATAATATTAAGCATTGAATGTTACCTATATATATTTAAATCATGTATATTTAAGGGATAAATAAATAAAAATGTGCAAATGTCTGATGGGAATCTTAACGAGAAGGTGATGATTGTATTCCAGCAAGACTCCTCGGCATTTTAATCTGGTAAGCATCGGATATGAACTTAGCGACGTTATCGTTTCCATGCATAATAGCATAATGTATCGGACCTCTGTTAGTTATGTCCGTTTGATGACCATCGCAGTCTTTGCTGTACAGAAATTGGGCTACCTCTTCAGATCCTACAATGGCTGCATAATGCAGTGCGTTCCTTTCCATCAAGTCTATTTCATTCACATCACTACCATATTTCACCAACAATTTAATCAATCGCATGTAATTTGCATGTTTGTAATTCAGAATAGCCTCTAAAACAATAACAAACAAAAAATTATATACTCAAAAAATTGCTCAATTTAGTGCATATAGTCTGTTCGTTGGATCTTCCGTCGTACGTTACAAACTATCGCTTCGAGAAACGACGCAAAAACATTCAGTCTGATAAAGTAAACCAAATGCGTTAGAAAAAGAACGCACTGTAAAACTTTCGACGTTTTTTGAAGCGATAGTTTGTGACGTACGACGGAAGATTCAACGAACAGACTATAAGTATTATTTTGAGTGTAGTGTAATTAAAAAATACCTACCAAAAAGTAGTGGGATTGATGTAGGACGCTCAAGGTATGGTTTAGCGTCTTGTCTGCATAACAACTCTGCTACGGAATACTCCATCCTATCCAAAACTGCTATCGAGAGTGGAGTGTGTGAAAATGTATCAATCACATTCAATTGTGGTTTGAATTTCAACAAAACCTTAATCAAATCCATATTACATGATAGTACAGCTATGTGGATAGCTCGTTTATCATCCCTATAAATTAATTTGATTATAGTAATATATATTTTCATCTTTTGCTTCTTTTCATCTTGTATTATTACATCTAAGTATATACTAAATTTTATTCTACCACGTCTGTCTACCTGTTTACCATTATTTTATTATCATCCTTATCAGATAATCTTACTAACTTACTTTCTTATTTATATTAACGTTAATATTGATTACTCATCTAATCATTTTGTTCTTATTGTATCGTTTCTAATTTTAGTTCTTTTGCTCACCATATATGCGAGGGTAGCAATTTATGTTTCGAGAGTAGAGAACAAAATTTAATCATAGTACATTTAAACATATTCTACTTGAGGATCAATATACATTTACATGCGCCTAAACCAATTTTTGAAAAACTTTTTTCCACTCCACAAACTGTGAAGGTAACTTGGAATCATTATTATAATGAATTTAATCTACTATAATAAATTATAGACAATACAGGTTGTAAATTAGTATTTAAAAAAATATTACTTGGCAAGTGCTTCAATATCAGCGCCATACTTCAGTAGAATCCTGACGACCTTAATTTGCTGGTTCCTCGTGGCTAAATGAAGAGGAGTCATCTTGAAATCCAAAGTCCTGACATTAATATCAATTTTCTTTAACCTGATCATGTACTCTAATAGAATGACATCCCCGTTCCTGGCGGCTAGGTGGAGGACGGTGAAGTCATTTCTGTAAACGTTGGGGTCGATGCCCGCCCTTAGACATTGTTTTAATACCCTGTAATCTCTTCGATCGGCGGCAGTAAAGAATGTTGTCGTCAAATCTGCAAATGAACATGTGCTCATTAAAATACTTAATTATAGATTTTATCTTAAACATTACCAAAAAAACAGAAAATATTCTATAATATATTAAAGAACCTAAAAATGACAAAAATATAAGATGAAGCAGAAACAATACATCCAAGAACTACTGAATCGAAACTACAAGCCAAGTGATGAAACAGAAGACACAATAAGAGAAGGCATCGAATTCCTACAAGATCAAGAAATAGAACAGGCAATCAAAGAACTTTTGAAATGCACCTGGAGCAAATGAAATATCAAAAAGTATGATTAAAAACATGGTAAGAAAGTTGCAATAAGCAACTGAATATTGGAAACACAGTAATTAAAGTTCACATGAGGAAGGCATTTTACAAAGTGCTATAAGAAATCTATAAAAGCTTAAGGGAAATGATTCACAAACTCATAAGGGTGACACAAAGTATATATAAAGAAACAAGAAATATGATAAGAAAATAAGAAATCTGATGAATTTACAACTAAACAACGAGTCGGACAAGGAGAAATCCTAAAAACATGGGAATAAAGGAAAAGAATAGGCTAAGGACCACCAGTGAAGACAATAATCAACTGAATATTGGAAACCTAAAAATCAAAGTTCACAGTATACCTAAAAAGTGCTACAAGAAATCTATAAAAACTTAAGAAAAATGATCCACCACACCCTCATAAGGCTGACACAAAGTATATATAAAGAAATAAGATAATAGCTAAAAACAAGAAATCTGAGGAATTTACATCTAAACAACGAGTCGGACAAGAAGAAAGCCTAAGCTTGTTATTATTTATAATATACATAATTCAAATAATAAAAGAAGTAAACAACAAAACAAAACCTACACACATTGTATATCTGAAATAAGTAGAAATACAACAATGTGCATTTGAAGATGACATTGCGATAATGCAAATAGTCAAGAAGAACTCCAGAAAAAGCTATTTATATGGAATAAGGTAATACCAGAAAAACTAAAATAATGGAAATAGTAAGACAATAATCGAAAATGAACACCAAAATAGATAACGATGGATTAAAGCAGGTGATACAATACAAATACTTAAGAGTGATCATATTAGATCAGTAAGATGTAGATATAAATAATAAAATAAATAATACAAACAAACTGTACTTAAGATTAGCACGAAAATTGAAGTTTGCAAATTAATTTACAAATGAGTTTTTGCAAGTGAAAATGGCTTAATTAAAGACAGAAAATAAGAGTGAAATAAGATATCTGAAAAGAACGTATGGCATCACACTAATGGATAAAATGAGAAGCGAAAGTATAAGAGAAAAACTACAAGTAAAAATTATACCTAGACGAGAGATAATGAGTGATGTACTCTACCATATACAGAAAATGGGCAAAATTACTTATTCATAAACATCATGAACAACATTGAAGAAAAATATTCATATTCATTCACGTTCATTTCATATTCAGAAGCACAGTGAATGTGATTATTGAAGATACTGTTATTAATACATACCTGCTGGTAAATCTATAAGTGTTAAACTCGAGACATTCATGTTAAGTGTACTCCTTTGGATGATTAAATGATAAATTTATATTTTGTTCTGACACTTACTTTTATATACAAAAGATGATAGGTTAAATGTATAGATTATTGAAATTGTCATTTGCAAAAAAAACTATCATGAATTAGTTTGATTTTTTCGTAAACAGTTGTAATCTCGATTAATTTAAAAGTTATACACCTATTTTAAAAACTTTAAAAATACATAAAAATGAGCAAAGGAAAGAAGAAAGGAAAGAGAGAAACAGCAAAATGGAAGGATGAGGTAATTAAGTGGGGCAGTCTAGTGGGTAGGATGTCTGGTCATGGGCGCCGGATCTGTGGTTTCGAATCTCAACTGGGCGGTTAATTTTTCTAAGGAAGAAAAGCTGGCGTGTTTAGGTAGTTGAGTGTTTGGGATTTATTTTTGAAATTTTTGTGCGCAAGAAAATATTGATTGATTGTTGAGGCATTTAAGTGTTGAAAATCCATATTCACTATTTAGATAACAAAAATGTTTCGCTACTACATATGTTTCGCCATAAATATTTTCTTCACCTGAAGAAGCCACAGTGTGGCGAAACATATGTAGTGTGTACAATAAAAGCAATTTGAAAATCTAACAGTTTTGTTATCTAAATAGCAAGAAAATGTATGAGATTCCAGATTCCATGCTATGTGCAATCTTTTACTATATTTTCTAGATACCCTAATAACCATGCTAACATTGGTAACATAGAAGGGAAAAAAGTGGTAACTCATGAAAGGCACGGACAGGCTTGTATTTCACAAAGTAAATATAATAATATGTTCAGATGCAGGGAAAGTCTTTTAAGTACCCAAGTACCAGTAAAATAAATAGAGAGGAAAATGCCATTTTGGTAAGAGATAGTTGAAAGACAGGAGAGAGGGTGGAAAGCTGGTATAGGCAATATTGAATTCATGAAATAAAAGTGAAAAAAATAAATATTATTCAGATATACTTACAACATTGCAAGGAGGTCTTTCAGATACTAAACCACAACCTCCAAAACAATGATAATACCCTGGTCATAATCCAATAACCCTATGTAGTGGCAAACACGATATTTGGGCTGCGTAATATAAAAGGCACCATCATCTTCCACATAAGCACAGGACGCTATATATTAATATTCACCCAGGAACATAAAAGTCGTACTTATGCTTTAATATCCTCAGTAGATCTCACAGTGGTATTTTTCGGAGGAGAAAATTGTGGTAAGGTTTTTCTAATCTTCGCATATCTAGAATACGTTGCAACCGACCCACCCTCTCACATGAATTAGAGGTTATAATCAAATACTGTGAAACCAACAATATTAGTGTCATTATAGAAGGTTGTGATGCTAATGCACTCCACTCAGTGTGGTAAAGCACGGACATCAATAAAAGGGGCAAAGCTCTTCTCGAATTCACTTTGAGCACAAATCTACACATACTTAATAGAGGCTGTGAACTAACATTTGTTACTTCAAGATGACAGGAGGTGAGAGTATAAGCAAGCATATCCAGAGCTGGCATGTGTCAACGGGTACTCTGCTCTGGTCAAATCATAGATGAATATGTTACAAATTAGCTACTAAACTTCCCGAAGAGGAGGCGTTCAGAAATCCAGGGAAGATCGTTATGGAACTATTTACAAAAAACTTATCTGAACGACCACAAGAAATTGAAAACCGTCTACCAAGAACGCAGGCTGAAGTCAATGATCACGTGCTTGTTCTCAACTCCTCATATGAAAAGTCATGCCCACTCAACTCGGGTAGAGAGAAATCCACCAACCCATGGTACAATAAGGAACTCGACCAGGAGAGGAATCATGTACAATAAGTGTATAATAAAGCGCAACACTTCAAGCAGAAAATCGATGTAGTTATAAAATAAATCACTAAAAACCTTTCTTAACATTTGAAATAAACTGTGTGAAGAAAGGTTTTTAGTGCTATATTTTATAATCAAGTTTATCTTCACGT
The DNA here is from genome assembly GCA_963969525.1 of Ontholestes murinus. Taxonomy (NCBI): domain Eukaryota; kingdom Metazoa; phylum Arthropoda; class Insecta; order Coleoptera; family Staphylinidae; genus Ontholestes; species Ontholestes murinus. The sequence goes on from OZ018395.1 coordinate 21,755,536, forward strand.
AACTCATCCAATTTATTTACTAAATCGATGTTGGTTTGTGGATGATGTCCAGATGGTCACACCACTTAAACCATTCATTGGTCCTTTGTGCCACCTCCTGAGCCGTACTCTTCAAACCAATTCAAACTTCTTGTAAAATCGAATATTTAGTCCACATGTGACCAATCTGGCCAGTTTTGACCAATATTGCCAGCTTTGATCAATTGGACCTGTTATAAAGAGCTTCACCGACTATACGAAAAAGGTAAGTCAAGGACAGAGTGAATTCTGGAGAAACAAATTTTAAACAAAATGAGTCCAGAACAACATCCGCAAGGTTGAAAAGAGTTCTCTCTAATGGCCCAAGGATACAGCCTATAATAATAAAAATGCAGCATGACAGCTCTCCAATCGGTACTCCAGAGACAATATTCTAAAGACAAATCCTTCTTCGCACAAATCAACACGCGTACTTATTAGGACGCTCAACCGAATCAGCATTCCACTGTATGCTTACCCATATTGTGGTGTTAAATAAAATGTTGGCATTATGCCTATTTATCGATATAGAAGGAGCTCACTCAATGCCCCGAAGTACAATCGTAATTAGTGAATGGACAAAACAGATGCTAAAGAAAAGGACGGTACAAATATCAATAGGAAACGAAGTCTCCAAAACAAGGCTGGCCCGTGGCTGTCCACGTGGAAGAGGATTAATAACAATTAAAAATAATTTAGGTTAACTTAGTTCGTAAAATATACCTAGAACATGCGCTAAACATTGGAAAAGAAAATGCAAAACATGGGTATACATACTGTGCTTCGGAGACGATCAAATAGTGATAGAGCAATATCTACATGACATAGAATACAGCAAATGGGGAATGGAACTAAATTCAATGGGGTAAAACACTTGTTAAGTTCCATAATATTTTTATTTTCAGTTGCCTGACACGTGTTTCGATTATTCCTGATCATACAAAAACTAATTAATGAGTTTTGTACTTTGAAAATTAAAACTAATTAATGAGTTTTGTTCTTTGAAAATGATCAGGAATGATCAAAACACGTGTCAGGCAACTGAAAATAAAAATATTATGGATCTTAACAAGTGTTTTATCCCATTGAATTTACATATCTCGTTTCATTAAGAGTGTAGCTCTACCAGTACCGAATGGAACTAAATATACAAAAAACAGCGTATATGTGTATAGGAGGACAACAGCAAGACCTGATCCCAGAAGACGGAAAAAATATAAAAGAAACCAACAAATATAATTTCTTAGGATAACATATAGCAGTAAAGTATGGACGCTCAAAGATAAAACGGAAATGACTCTAAAAGGTACGTAAATGAATTTCTGGAGAAGGGCAGCCGGGTGGTTCACAATCGAGAGAATAGCCAATGACAGGATACGAGATATTATGGGAATAACACCAACCATAATCGAGGACATCAGAGTAAACCAGCTAAGATGGTTTGGACCAGTACAAAGAATTCCAGACGAAAGACTCCCAAAACAAATATCCAACCATTGTGCTGTTCTTTGCTCGTCACCTTAGGTGGCTAAATGAGTGATAGAACAACGGAGGACTGTCCCTACCGGGGGGGCACAACGGGCCTAGTGAGGCCTAGGTGCTCTGGTCAATGATTTGATCACCCTTGGAAAACTCAATCCAGATCCAGAAATATGGGAATGAACCCCACATGGAAGAAGGAGAAGAGGGTGTCGATATAGAACTGAGAAAGAGAGAGAAATAGAAGGGGATCTATGGACGAACAGAGAAGGATGGAGGCTTGAAATCGGAAATAATAATAGTTCGTAATGTCTGATGCAATTTTCATTTTGTACTGTATATGAACGCCTTGAAAATAAAGAGATATTATTATTGTCTTCTCTACTGTGGAATATCGTGATAGAAGACTAAATGAATCTGGTTTAACAGCCCTTTCGGTAAATCTAATTAGGACGGAGCTGATGCTGTTCACCAACAAAAATTACAAAAGTTTACAGCTAAAGTATCTGGGGGTTATCGTAGATCCTAAACTGAACTGAAATAATCATCTTCAAACCAAGATGGCGTTCCAACAGTGTCAAGGAGTCGTTGGAAGATAGGCTTACACTTAACCTAGGGTTAAACTTAAAACTCAAAAAAATAATTGAACTGGGGATTAAAAAAAAACATCTGCATCCACACAAACAGTAAAACTAGTCTTGCTATCTTAACACATCCCAATGTCTCATCAAGATTCGCAAATAAATATGTTATGGCACTGGAGACGACATCTGTAGATAATTGTTATAATTTATTGGATAAACTAAAAATTGTGTGCAGTCTGCTAATGGCTACGTTGGAAGTGACAGTGTGGTAGAGGGTGTGGGGGTCAAGCACGTCCGGGACATAAATCACTGGCTACTTTCAGCCGCCGCCACCGAACGGGGTCTGTTAAGTCATCCACCCGGTAGAAATTGAACTCACTAGTGTCTGCTATCAGCCAAGTGGAATATAATTGATGCACACTATTCATCATCTTTATTCTCTCCTTTGGCAGAATTGCCATATCCTGGATCAATGCACACTCAAAACCGAGATAGATCAATAGGGCGGATGCTCCAGCAAAACAGGGAGCATATTTATGAACCGACAAGAGATCTATGCCTTCTAAAAGTAATCTCTCCAACATATTTCAAGACATGACTAACAGCACATAAAGCAAGATGAAAGATTTTCTTCACTTGTGCTCATTTCAGGAACACAATACGAACACCCAACGCTAAAGTTGCCCAATATTGTGTTAATCCATCCAAGTCAAACTGAATGACTGAACACTCTCAGTTAAAAAACACCTGCATGTATTAAGAGTCGCTGAAGATTTCAACTGTAGGAATAGGTGGAGCATATATTGTGCTACTATCCCGCTCTGGAAACATTAAGGAAGATCCTGCTGGGGACATCATGGCCAAAACCGGCTTACCTGATAGGCCTGTTTCCCAGCAAAATCCTCAACTTTATCAAAGAGGATACTTAGAGGTATTTAGCAGAGGAATGTGAGGAACAGCGTGAGGTATGGGTGGGAAAAAAATGGAAGAAGTCGGTGTAAAGACTTTGACTTCAAAAGAATAGGAAGGATAAGGAGATCAAAAGGGTAAGAAGGAATAATTTGCAGTGTATTATCGGTTATTATGCCAATTAAACCTTTGATAAAAATAATTCAATTGAGAGAGTTAATCAGCAAGAATAAAGTCTATGTAATAATGAAGTTTTTAGATATAATCCATATTCTATGCTCTTATTAAAAAACTTGCTAAAAAATCTATAACAACTTTGTTATAGATTTATTTTCTTCGATTATATATAGCAACAAAACAATGAAAAGGAAGTAAAAAAACGTCAGTCCATTGAATTGAATTGAATTGAAATTTATTGATCTTTTACATTGTTAATTTACAATATTAGACAAGTCAATACAATACAATACATAAATAAATAGACACATAAGATAAAATGTAAATTAAACACAAAATGAAGTAATCAATAATACAAAATTAAAAAGAGAAACATAAATTAAGTAAATTAGTACTATAACAGAATTAAGTCGATTTAAAAAAATATAGTCATATAAAGGTAAAATCAACGGGACACTTCTAAGAGAACATATAGTGTTTAAAGTCTTTTATGCTATAGAATGCTTGTTGTTGTAAAAATGCTTTTAATGTATACTTAAATCTATTTGAGAGTGTTGACCAAGATTGAGGAAGTTTGTTATAAAGATCAATTCCGGATTGATGAGGTGAATTTTCAAAAAATGTATGCTTATGTTTAAATGGTACTATTTTTTCCTTGTTACGTGTTGTGTAATTATGGATATCTCGATGTTTTAGAAATAATGATTTATTACAGTGAATGGAATTTAAAATAAAAAAAAAAAGACCTTTATTGGCATACACCCCATATTTACATATTTCATATAATTACTATATTATTATTATTACAATTTGTTTTCTTCTTCTTAGTTTTCTTTTTTTTTTTTTTTTTCCGCCGATTTTCTCAGCCCCACTTCTTCTTCTTTCTTTTTCTCGTCCCATTCTTATCACAATCTCTATGCCTGCCCCATCCTCTCTCATCCATTCACCTATTCTTTTCATTCCCCCTATCCACTCTTCACGCACCTCCTTGCACTCTTGGCCTAAATGACTCCATGTGTCCTCTCCACTCTCGCAAAACACACACCTGCCATACCATTCCCCCATCCATACCTTCCTTCCTCTCTCCTCCGATCCACATCTAGCCCTTGCCAGAGTAACTTTCTTAGACCTGTCCCATTCCGTCTTTAATAGATACTCAGGCACCCTTCCATACACTTGCCATCTTCCATACATTGGGTTATACCCACTCCTTACAATACATTCTTGCCGCTCTTGCGCTTCCACTTCCAGCCATTTTTCTCTCATCCACGCCGCCACATTCACACCCTGTTCCAGCCATTCATTCACTACCGTTTCCGCCACACCCGCTCTTTCATACATCATTTTCCTTTCCAATCTCCATTTACTCTCTCCTACCCCCACACAAGTTTTCCATACCTCTTTCACTAACCTTTCACTATTCCACGTACTCACATTCATCTCATACCTAGTCACTCTTTCCATTGTCCCTACATGCATACTAGACCTGTTTGATTCCTGAAGCAAAATATACATAGGAGTTGATCTCTCCACTCCCAGAAGCTGCTTCAGGAACGTCGCCTGTTCTCTCTCAATGCATTCATACTCTTTCACTCCCCACGTTTCCACACCATACATCAATATCGGCTTCACACACGCATCCCACAGTTTGCACGTCATCAGGAAGTTTCCTTCCATCATGTTTCCCCACTTCTCTTTTGCCACACACCATGCCTTTCTTGCTTTTTGTTGCAAGTACTTGACGTGCTCCCCGTATCCCCCACCACTCGTAAACACAAAACCCAGATATTTAAATTCTTTCACTCTCTCAATCACCTCTCCCTTCCATTTCAACTCTTCCATTCTCCCCTCTCTTCCTCTATTTCTAAACTTCATCCATTTTGTTTTCTTCACATTCACGCACAAGCCCCTTTTATCCATATACCTCTCAACTCTTCCTAACATATCTTTCATTTCCCCCCATTCTCTAGCCAGTAACACTACATCATCCGCATACGCCAACATCCATACTTTCATTCTTCCAATTACTACTCCGCCCGCCTGCCCTTTTCTCAGTACCTCCTCGAGTTCACTTATATATATATATTAAATAACAAAGGGCTGAGCGGGCATCCTTGTCTTACTCCCTTCCACATCCTAACCTTGTCTGACACATTTTGCCCTACTTTCGCTCTCATCCATGTCTCTTCATACACCCTTCTCACCCATTCTACTGTCACACTACTCACACCTCTCCTCTTCAGACACTCCACCAACTTTTCTCTTGGTACAGAGTCATACGCCGCTTTCAAGTCAACAAACACCGCATACACACTCTTTTTTCTCTCTAACATTCTCTCAACCACTCGTGCAAGCGTAAAGATTTGATCTCGAGTTCCCCTCCCCTTCCTAAACCCGCCCTGAGTTTCCGGCAGTATACCCTTTTCCTCCACCTCTTCTTCTAGCCGGTTCTTCACTACCGTCATAGCTATCTTGTACCCGGTACACATAATTGTTATTCCCCTATAGTTTCCAATGTCCTTTTTGCTTCCACTTTTATGTACCGGGCACATTACCCCTACTCGCCATGACTCCGGCAATTCCGACTCGCCTCTCCACATCCTGTTTAACAAGGCCCCGAACCGTCTTCTTCCTTCTTCCCCCACTAACTTCCACATTTCGGCCTTCAGCCCATCCAGTCCCGGTGCCTTGCCTCTTTTGACTTCCTCAAAGGCCCTTTCAACCTCTCCTTCCGTAAACAACTCCACTTCATCCATGTGTTGATACTCCCCAACCCCTGCCGGCTCCCCACACATCGTCTCACAATGTCCTATCCACTCTGCTAATGAGATCTCTTGCTTTCTCGTTTCGCCTCCTCTCTTTAATATCGTCCATAGTTCTTTCTCATTTCGACATCTCCTCATCTCCATTTCTACTTGTTTAATTGATTCCAGCTTCTTCTCTTCACAGATCTTTCTATACTTCGTCCTTTTCTGTGTCACCAATTTTTCTTCACCCCATCCCACTCTCCAGTCTTTGACCGCTTTTCTTAGTTCTCTTTTGGCCTCGGCACACTCTTCATCAAACCATGGGTGCTGTCCTCTACTTCCTCTTCTCACCCTGTACCCACAATTAGCTATGGCTTCTTCCATCTCTTCCATGGTCTCAATATCTCCCCATTCAATATTTTCCAGTTGGAGTCTCATATTCTCCAATGCCCTTCTTCCATCCGCTATCTTCCAACCGTCTTGTTTCTGCGTATTTCTTTCATACCCCTCCATCCATATATCTGCAGCTAACGGCCAGTGGTCTGACCCCAGTATCTCCTCTAACTCCATTCTTCTGATTTTTTCTCTTTCTATTCCCTTTACTAATATATAATCAATAACTGATGATCCTTGTTGCCCCAGGTACGTCTTTTTTCCCTCCCAATCCCCATCAGTGCATCCATTTAATACCTCCCACCCTTCCTCCAAAATCCAGTCTCCAAAGATTCTTCCTTCATTATTAACCAGCCTGTCATGTGATCTTCTCCGTATTAGTTCACCTTGGTTATTTACTCCCCCACATCTCTCTCCGATCCTTGCATTAAAATCCCCACCCACTATACATCTATTTCCCCTGCTCGCCTCATCCTCTATTTCTTTTCTCACTTCTTCCCAGTTGTTATTCACGTACACTGTTCCAATTTTTAGATGTGTTCTTCCCTGCTTGCATTTTATCCATACCACCCCTTCTATCTCCTTCCTATATTCCATATCTCCATCCTGCAGCCCCTCCCTTGTTCCCACGATAATACCCCCCTTTGCTCTTCCTCTAATTGCCTCCTTAGTTGCCCCTCTTATTTCCCATTTAAACCCTGCTGGTAGCTTTTCCTTCACTCCCTCCCACTCCTCTTCTACCAGCCACGTTTCCACTACCCCTACTATATCTTTTCCTGTTACCCACTCTTCAAAATCCTTTTGCCACTTCTCCCCCCTGCATTTTGATTTTATCCCCGCCACGTCCCAGAACCCCAGTTTTAAACACCCCTCGACTTCCCCAAACTTTTTTGTTCTTACTTTTTTGCAATTATTTCTTTATATTGTACTTTCACCTCATCCCATAATAGACACTTGTTATTAATAACTAATTTACCATATCCGACCTTCACTAACTAATAATTACAATATTGCTATTATTATAAACAACTGCAATTGTTTTACTTTCATCTTTTTCATGGCTACCCATTTTTTATTTATAATAAAACTTAAAATGACTATAACTCACTTATTTTTAGAAATAACTATGCCATATGCCATATTGGATTAAAGAGAAAAAATTACCTGTTGAATGAGGCCACAGCCAACTATGGTTTCCATTTTAAAAAAATGTAAGTTTGCGTCATATCTCGAAAAATAATGGCGATAAAAATTGTCTCATTATTTTTTATTAATCTACATAAAATTATCTATAACTTTGTCCTCTACAGTTTTTTTCTATCTGTTATAATAATATCCGAGATCCCCATAGAGAACATCGAAAAAAACTCACCCTGTATGTAGGGTGGGTGGGTGGTCACTATTCACTGTATAATTTTCATTTTTAAAATTCACTGCAATGAATTATATATGTTTTTATAATCTATTAACACTAAAATTATGTTTCAAAAGATATTATTTCAGTATTTGTTGTTATTATAAGTTGTTCAATTTTCACTCTTAACCATCACTTGTTGAAGATGTAAGTGATGTTCCAGTTAATGATGTTATCCTCAATACTATTGTCATTAGCATTAATAGATTAAAATATTTTATTATCTGATGCTTAAGTGCATAGTTTATACTTTTTTAAATTAAAGATTGTAAATTTATCTTTGTAAGCCCATTGTAAATTAAGCAGTATGTATCAACACATTTTTATACATCTGGAAAACGCGCACAAATTATGCCTGTGCATATGAAAGGTGATAAAAGTGTAATATTTATTTTAATTCAGCCATAGATTAAGAAACGATACACTTTTTGTATATTTATTTATTTCTACATTTACAAATTTATAAATTTACAATAGTAAATAAATATATTGTATTGTAGTCAGTTCCTTCCTCCTATCTTCGCCTCAAGAGTGGTCCGTGCGCTGGTTGGTATTGGAGGTTACCTGTGTTGTATTTCTTTGGTGGTTCTTCTTAACTTAAAGCCTATTCGATATCTATTAGGTTTTACCATTTTTCTAAAGATTTTTAAATTGAAAATTCATCCAGTAAACTCTCACGTATGTTTTATTGATTGGAGGGTGGGATGGTGGACGCCCACCCACCCTACATATACACATTTATTTAAACCACTGTTACTATTTAAGTTGCCAAAAGTTAATTACAGAAATAGTGTTAATGTTTAAAAAAAATAAAACAGTGTCATGATTAAAATTTGAATATATTTGTAGGGAGGGTGGGTGACCATTATCACACCCTCCAATTAATAAAACATCAACAAGGGTTTCACTTGATAATTTTTCTATCATAAGATGTGTTCAAACGGGCAAAAATATCGCAGTCGTGAACCACAGTGTTGAAAATGATTCGAATTTAACAATTCCTCGGCGTTCTTAATAATTGGGGTTATCCAAAACAACCACATTCGCCATGTGTATCGAGATTCTTCATACCGAATTGACTTACCATCTCCACATATCGAATCGATCTACGTTCGATAAAAAGTAAGCAGAATCGCATACCAGAAACCATCAAAACAGAGGTTTTGAAGGTTAATATCACTTAATTAAAACACAGTTATATTCCTTTCTTCACTTCTTAAAAAGTGAAGAACACAATTATATTTCGTTCTTCATTTTTTAAAAAGTGAAGAAAGGAATATAACTGTGTTTTAATTAAGTCACAGAAAAAGAAGCTGAATAACTTAAGACCCCAAAAAGAGTAAGGCTGTCACCCCCAAACGCATAAGTCTCTCATCTCAGGATCATTAAGAAAACAAATAATAAAAAATAAATGTCTTACATAAAATAGGAACCTAAATCACACCACATATTAATGTAATATGTTTTAAAGAACATTTAATGTATATTTAGTGTCAGAACTTTTTATTTGTAGTATTAGTTATGTAAGTAGTTAGGTACTATAAGACAACATTGACACAGTTTCATTTTGCATATTTTTGTAAATGACACTTTGAAATAAAAATCATTATTATTAATTGCTAAGTCAGAAATTGCTCTTAAAGTTTGCCAAAATTTACTTTTTAAATCATAACAGAAACCATCAAAAATATAAAAGTTACACTTTTAGTGTCTACCTCAGATGATAAAATAATAAAATGATAAAAATATAACGAAAAAAGTTAAAAACAAGCAGATAAAGGAAATTCATAGTATTTTTACAGAAAAATATTCCTCTTATCATCGGATATAATCAAAATCCAAAAAGATCTTACAAGTAACTTCATTAAATAAATTAAATTATTCGGTAGTAGTAGTAACATATATTTATTGACAAATTTTTGTACATGTTTACATTGGAATAATGAATAATGAATGAGGAGTTAATGTATTAATTTGTCAAAAGGCTATCGACCAGAGGTCTTTCTGCCTAAATTATTCATTATCAAAGCAAACTCCTCATTTTCTAATTCAGCAGTGCACAAATTCTTTTGAATGAAGCCAGTACTTCCCAGGCTTTAGGGATTTATAGTCTCATACATTAGTAAATGCCTCCAAAATTCAAGGAAAAAAGAACACCTATATGTATTAGGAATCACTGAAGTTCCCAACTGCAGAGGGTGCAACGAGGAAGCGGAGTCGGCGGAGCATATCCTGTGCAACTGCCTTGCTCTGACAACATTAAGAAAAATCCTTCTAGAGACATTATGGCCAAAACCGGCCGACCTAAGGGGCAAAATCCTCAACTTTATCAAAGGAGTAGCAAGGGCGATTCCAGCCAACTGGCTTAGGGGGGGGGGTAATTTAAAGCAAAAAAGAAAAAACTTAAATACTTTTTTATTCCATAAATACAAAGCAGTCAACAATACAACATAATTCTGTTATTTTCAAATTTAAAAAAATAAGATCACACTCGAAATAAATATAGGATACATAAAACCATAATAAAATATTCTGTAAAATTTAAAACAGATTTTTGTAACCAAATTTATTAAAAATCGATTTATTTATTTTTATTTAAATATGTTGCAACAGATTTTAAAGTAACATCTAAATCTTCGCCAGTTGTTGTCAATAAAACACTAGGTATTATTGTGTTAAAATTGAACAAATTCATCGTGTCTTTCGCTGCGCAACACGTTTTGAAATTTTGCGACCGCTGTTCGCATATATTTCAATGGTTGCGAGTTTATTCGTGTTCAACAGTTTGAGGTACATTCGAACTATGCTCGGGACCTAAGAGGGGAAATATATTATAAAGAATAGTATATCCAAAGTGTTTATTCAAATATTTACTTATTGTACAATTTTATAAAGAATCAATATTTTTTTGTATGAAAATCCTCAAAGCAAGGCAGAACACATAAAGAAGCGTTACAGGGTTCAAATATATAACGAAAGAAAGAGAGAAGGGAATCTCTTTTGCTTTTTCATGCATACAATACAACGTCTTGTTGGGTTCGGTTTTGATTCTGTTGCAGGAAGGAATGTTGGAAAATGTCTAGCAGATAAACGTAATAGTGAATTGGAAGCTTCTGCAGGTCGCCTACCAGCATGATTGCGTTGTTGGGGTGTATGATATTTATCAAGTAATTGTTTGATCAAATTTAGTTGAAATTGTCTTACTGCTTTTTGTGAGTCAACTAATCATAAAGTATAGATTCATTCAAAACTGCCATGTCAAATAAATGAAAAAAAGTTTTCTTATACTATTTTATAGTTTTCCTCACGGTTTCAGTTGTATTCAGTATCATATCACTTTTATCAACAGCGCCCATATTTTTATTGTAGTCTAAAATGGAGATTAGCTTGAGAACTTTTTCACCTGAATTTATATCAAAATATCAGAAGGGACCAATTGATTTGTATGCATTGTAGACAACAGTCTAACATAATACCGAAAAACAAGTTATGTACATTCAGTTCATTTAAAGTCGGTATCAATGAAAGCGACGAACATATTTTTCTAAATCCCAACAACTGGCCTCGCGGTATAGTTATTAATAAATTTAATTTTTTTCGAGGCAAGTCAAATAAAAATATCAACACAAACAGATCAAACATATAAAACCAATATATCATTAATGCATTTTAATATTCAAAGCCTTAGTAATAAAAAAGACAAACTGGAAGTTCTCCTGCAAGAAAATAATATTGATATTTTGTGCATTAGCGAACATTTTCAAAGTGCGGATATGAATTCTCTACGCATTAACGATCTTACGGTGAAATCAAGTTTTTGTAGGTCTATTTATAAAGGCGGTGGAGTCGCGATTCTTTGTCGCGACGGCATCTTCACAAAAAATATCAATTTTAATAATAGCCAAGATAAACTTTTTGAAATGTGCGCTATCCAATGTAACTTTGCAAATTCGCTTACAATAACAATCTGTACTATCTATAGGTCGCCAGGAGCAGATTTTGAAACGTTCATTACTAAATTAAATGAAATGCTTAGAAATGTATATAATTCAAGTAACAGACACATAGTCTGCGGTGATTTCAATATTGAATTTTTAAACGAAAATAAACATGCGAAATCGATAATAAATCTGTTTAATGAATATAACATGAATTTATGCATTGAGGAAAATACACGTATAGCTCATTCGTCAAAGTCCTGCATCGACAATATTTTCACCGATATTGACATACAAAATAAAAAAGTGGTAGATACATATATTTCAGATCATACTTTTCAAATGATCCAATTCCCAATATTTTTGCCCCCAGAATTAAAACAAGTAAAATACCGAATATATAACGAAAATAATATACTCAAATTTAAAAACCAATTACTATCAATCATTTGGTCGCAGGAACTATCACCAATAAACGACATAAATAAAAAATTTGATAAATTTTTTGACATATTTAACAAGGCGTTTACCAACTGTTTTCCTTTAAATTCAACTAACCCAACTAAGAAAAAACAAACATTTAAAAATCAATGGGTCACTCCCCAAATATTAAACCTATCAGCTATGTTAAGAGATATGACCAAACTAAAAAAAGAATTTAATAGTAATTTTTATAATCAGCAATATAAAAATTTGAAAAAAATGTACGACCAATTAGTAACTAACGCAAAGAAATATTATTACAATAACAGGCTTAGTAACGCAAATAATGTAAACAAAGAAACTTGGCATATAATAAACGAAAATTTAAATAAGGTTAATAAAAAAGGTATCTCACATATCACAGTTAATAACAAAGTTATTAACAAAAAAGAAGACATTGCAACAAATTTCAACAAATTTTTCACAAGCTTATCCTCGCTCAACAATTGCAAAACTTTAATTAATTCCAATGATACATTTAAAATCATAACAAATACAAAATCAAAAGACTCATTCTTTTTGCAACCGACAGACAAATTTGAAATTGAAAAAATTATTAAGACAATCTGTAATAAAAAGTCGTCAGGAGTTGACGACATCCCAGGATTCATCATAATGAGTGTCAGCTCAGAAATCTCTCAAATTTTAGCAGATTTAATCAATCAATGTTTTCAAGAGGGCATCTACCCGGACAATTTAAAACACTCTAAAGTGGTGCCCATTTTTAAGAACAAAGGTAGCCCGGATGATATCAGTAATTATCGTCCGGTATCGCTGCAAACTCATTTCTCAAAAATTTTCGAGTATTGTTTTAATATTCGTTTGTGCAAGTTTCTCGAAAACAATAACTTATTAACACAATACCAATACGGTTTCAGACAAGGTCTATCAACCGAAAAGGCAATTTTATCTGCAATGAAGGTGATTCATTCGTCACTAGCTAGCAAAGAATTCATTATCGGGATATTCGTCGATTTTAGTCGAGCTTTCGACACCGTTGATCACCGCCTCTTACTTGAAAAGATGTATGACATAGGTGTCAGAAATGAACCCAACCATTTTCTGAAATCGTATTTAGATAACAGATTCCAACGGGTGGACATCGACGGGGTTCGCTCTAATAATAAAAGAGTAGGCATTGGGACTCCACAAGGCTCATGTCTATCCCCCACCCTGTTTAATATTTTCATCAACGAGCTGGCTGATAATATAGCAAATATCGCTTTTCCGGTTTTATATGCGGACGATGTTAGTGCTATTGTTGTGGCAAAAACGGAAGTCGAAGCAATCACAAAAGCTCAAAAATGTCTAAACTTAATAGAATCATGGTCTAATAAAAATAAGCTATATATAAACAAAGAAAAAACAGTATTCATTCAATTTTCCTCAAAAAATAAATTAATTATCTCATCACCACTTCTGAAAATATTTAACACAACTATTAAATCAGTAGATTCAATTAAATTCTTGGGCCTGCATATAGACGGAAAATTAACCTGGCGAAATCATATTAACTCAGTTTTATCAACGATTAGCAGTCGTCTTTTTTTAATTAAAAATATCAAAAAGCTAGTGTCACTTAACGTTCTAAAAACCTTATACTTTGCCCTAATAGAATCGTTCCTTACATATGGACTACTTTTCTGGGGCCCCAAGTGTGATGATATTTTTATTTTACAGAAAAAAATTGTTAGAGCTATGAGTAACCAACCATTCAATGCACATTGTAAACCTCTTTTCAAAAGGTTACAGTTATTGACTCTGCCGTGCCTTTATATTTTTAAGCTCATAATGCATACGTTTGATACAAAACATCGCTTAAAAACACGACAAGAGATTCATAATTATAATGTCCGCAATAAAAGAGACTTAGATCTACCGAAAACCAGACTATCAACAAATAAGGAAAATCCAGCGCACGTTGGAATAAAATGTTACAATAAATTAATAAATATCGATGAACGTTTCAAAATTCTCCATAATAGAAAAACTTTTAAAAACAAACTCAAACTATATTTATTAGAAAAATGTTTTTATTCCGTGTCAGAATTTTTAGATAAGGAATAATTTAATTTTAAGCCATTAATTATATCACTGTGTACCATTTCCGTTATGTTTAGGATTAAATTTTTCTTAATTTTAATTTGTAATATTATATGTTTAAGTTGTATTGACGAACCCACAATGTAGTGTTATATTCAGAGGTAATAAATGAACTTTACTTTACTTTACATATCGCTTGTCATTTGATTGCGAGTACATTTTTACTTGCTTTACTTTCAATTTCGCCTGCATTCAATTTCTTATTCAAAACGGGCATATTATTATTTTCAAATTAATGAGAAAATAGTGCAGGCCTTGTATACCAATTATAGACATACGCTGTATGGCCTTAATTCAAATAGTCTTTTATAAAAGTTAGCACTATATTGCCAGATTTGCCAAGGTTCTCTATTCACTTTGGTAAATTTTCGTAAATGAATTCTAGATTCTCTATATCAAAATTTGCAATTTCTGGTGTTCCTTCAGTGTATATCTAACACCAAAACGGTGCCGTTTTGATGGAATGTACTGTTTAAAAAATAAACGTCCTTTGAACAACATATGACTTTCATCTATACAGATGTTTTGAAATGGGATGAGAGTTTGTCTAAACATATTTCTCAAGTGGTCAACAATAATTCTGATTTTACGCAAAGAATCTCCCTGAACGGGCGCTGATATATTGATGTTATTTGAGCAAAAGCTGGGGTTGATCGCAGCCACTCGTGTGACCAATCGCTAAAGACGAGATGTATCTTTTGTTGAATCTTGAGAAATAATAAATTGGAAGTTCCTTTGTTCAGCTATCTCTCTCACTATAGCTTCGGTGAAAAACATTTGAAAGCACTCTAATTCCGTGGAAGCAGCGTTACCCCTCGCGGGCGCTGAGTGTACATTATCGAAATCATGAATTGTTGGAATGAAGGATTCTGCATCATTCCATTTTTTCTCGTTATTGGCCAGCTTTCGTTTCATGTGTTGTGGCTGTTGTTGCTCTTCAATGTCGAAAACTTTATTAACAGAATCATTGCTGTCTTCTTCTGAGAGCATTTCGTTAACAAATTCCTCATCGCACTCTGCATCAATATTTCCTCCAATTCCGGGTCAGTGTAATATTTGTTTGTAGCCATCTTCGATTAAAAATTGGAAAAAATCATAATAAATTAAAAATTATACATATAAAATAAATTATATTATGAGTAAAATAGTTACAAGTAATGTTTACAAAAGTAATGTAAATATACACTTATAACTAGAGAGCGGATTTCTAGCATTATGCTTATCCATAATATTAATAGCATCGAAAAAATTTCTTAATATCTATACGAATCTTGAAGAATGTGATTACTTAGCGCTAAGTTTTTTTGGGCTTTTTTGCTTATTTTGACTTTTTGTGCTTATTTTGACTTTTTATGCTTATTTTCATGCTTTTTTAGATTTTGATGCTTATTTGGAGCATTTTCTTAAACATTTAAAAAACATTTAATAATAATTTCACGCTGATATTAAATTACTGTGCTAATATAGAGAATTTTCGTAAAAATCTGTATCCCATCATTTATAGATTATATTTGTATTACATATTTTCTTCGTGTCTTTTGACAACATAATTGTTAAAAATCTTCATAATATGATACAATAATTATAATAAATTTTATTATTAATAAATATTAGTATAAATTACCAATTTACAATGGATTCGTTTATAAATAAGTAGATATAATAGACCGTCTCATTATTCAGATAATACAGACGAACGCTTCATAGGAATCACACCTATGATATTCCGGATGTAAACGTCGTTAAAAAGTAAATAGGGGCCCCAGTAAGTATTAAATGTAAACAAATTTAAGTGATAGCTAATAATCAGGTATTCTGCAACCGTATCAATTTCCTTCTCTCGGCAAAAGTACCGATGGGACGACTGGCGCATATTTACCGTTTTCGTTAATTTTCATATTCAAACTCGCATTCATAAACTATTGAATTGACATTCCAAAAACTTTGCTTATTTATCAAAAATTACTATATGCGTGAATCGTATTAACCTGGGGAATCACAGATAAATTATATTATATAATTCACATGTATATTTAACCCATAATGCAAAAGGTGAAAACCACAATACAAGAATTAATTAGAGGCTATCCAGAATTAATAAGTGAAAATTATACATTATTTTGTAAGGCATGTTTAAAAATAGTAAGTTTTATTTTAGTTCCCAACTGCATCCTAACTAGTCAAGACTGGTATGTAAAACATGTTATAACAACACTACGTCAAGAACGTTTGAAAAAGTTCAAAGCTGAACTAACAAAACAGCACAATTTCACAATCTTTAGCATCATCTTCAATTAAATTCACATTTGTGCAAAATACTTTTACAATCTAATATCCCTTTAAGAAAATTACAAAATAATGCATTTAAATCTTTCTTGGGAAAATATTGTAAAATACGCATTCCCGAGAAAAAATTATGTAGCTCTTAGATACTATGAAACCATACAAAAAATTAAAGATATTATTAACAATAATTATATGTGGTTTGGTGTGGATGAAACCACAGACTTGTTTAATTTAATAATATGAGTTTAACATGAAGACATCCGACCAACAGTATTTTGATATATACAAAAGAATTGAAGAAAACTGATAATAACATTATAGCAAAATTCATAAATGATGGACTGACAAGCTTATTTTTGCCGTAGACAATACCAAGTTACAAAATTTTACTAATAATGCATTTTGTGCATTGTACAAGTTTAGCACATGAATAGAAACGAATTTCCGAAACTATAAGAATGAAATTTCCATTTGTAGATTTAATTAAATATGGAAAAATAGTTCTTATATTCTTCTGTGAGTACAATTATTCAAGAAGTCATTATCTGATATCTCACTGCCCCATAAACCAGTGCTAACAAAATGGGGAATTTGGCTATATGCTACAATGTACTATGCGAACAATTTTGAAGAATTTAATAAGGTTATATACAACTTTCCCGAAACGACAAGCAAATCAGTTAAAGACTGTTAAACAGTTCTTAAGAAACAAGAGCTTCCTTCAAAACAATTGAGTTACATAAAATCGCGTTTAAATTTTGTGAGCAACACAATCAAATCTTTATAAAAGCAGATTCATTTTAGAAAATACCTGCATGCATTGGCCAAGAAATCAAAATAATATCGAGAGAAGTATTCGTTGAAAATGAAGGATTTTTAATATTAAATAAATTAAACTTGATTTTGAATGGCAATTTTCAAATGGATCCAGCTATAATTTAAAATAAAGAGAAGCTTTTCTACTTTCAAAAATTTATTGAGCGTCAGAAGTAATAATTTTTACAATTAAACCCTTAGAACAACATTTAATGATCTACTGTTTTTATGAATAGATTTTAGTTATTTTGAAACGTATACAAAATTACAATTTAATTTTTAAATACTTACATGATATTATATATTGCGTAAAAAAAGTATGTTTATTTTAGTTTTAAGCATAATTTCTTTGTAAAATATGTTGATAAATGTGTAACATATCAAGAAAATATAGTTTTCTTTAGTGCTTTTTTTCGTGTTTTTATGCTTTTTTCCTGTTTTTATGCTTTTGTCTCTAAATTTTGTGCCTTTTAAAGCTTTTTAGTGCTTTTTTCGTGTTTTTATGCTTTTTTTCCTGTTTTTATGCTTTTTTAATGCTTTTTTTCTCTAAATTTTGTGCCCTTTTAAGTGCTTTTTTCACATTTTTTAAGCTTTTTTATCCGCTCTCTACTTATAACAAATATGTTTGTCTCTGCAGAGTTCTTCAAGCATCTGTGCACGATGAATGGTTAAGATAACAACGTTGTAAAAAATCAAATATGCAGAGTAGGACACGCACGTAGATTTCCGTACATGAAAGGATACAAAAATGAAACAAAGGAAAATGAAAACAAGGACAAAACTCACGGAAAAGGCAAATCTAAATATAGCTAAGAACGATGTGGAAATGGAAGAACTAAAGAGGATGTTTAAAGACTTGATGAGAGAAATGGCAAAAAAACAGAAGAACCAAAAGAAGAGATCAGAAAACTAAACAAAAAGATAACAATTAACGGAGAAGAGTACGAATAAAAAGGCAACTAATAGAAAAGCAAATAAAAAACAAGACATCACAGCGAGAAAATATCACAAGAATAAAGTTAAATACAATAAAAATGGGAATATGGAATGTAAGAAGTATTAAACGAAAAGAAGAGGAATTAATAGAAGAAATTAAAAAAAAAAACGGAAAAAACATAATATACAAAAAATATGGGGACGATAGAACAATGAGCATGGAAATCAAAGTGGAAGAAACTACATGGAATATAATTGTGGCATGTGCACCAAACGAAAACGACAAAAATGAAGAAAAAGAGATATTTAATGAGAGACTGCAAAAATAAATAGACCATAGCAAAGGTATTACAATACTCATGGGAGATCTTAATGGAATTGCAGAGCAGGATAACAAAGGGAAAAAAATAGAGAAAAAAAACAAATGAACATTTCGTAAATCTAGAACTACTTTTCTGGCTAATACCTCGACAGACATTGAATGATATAAAAGTAATTTAATTGAATGATATAAAAGTAATTTTGTAATTTAGTTACAAATAGCAAGACTATCAAAGAAACACTAGTTTGAACGTATTTATTTCTGTCAAATAAACTAAAAATTATTGAATGTACGTTAAATAGTTAGTGATTGATTATGTTATGACATATTTACGAAATGTTTTCGTGTTTTTTCTAAGTATTAGTTAATTTTCTACAACGTAAGGATTTTAATACTTTTTTATTAATGCAAAAAAAATACAGAGGAAAGTATGGAGATGAGAACAGAAACGAAAATGTAAAAATAATTATACAATTATGTATAGCAAACAACTTCATTGTGGCAAACACAAAATTCAAACAGAAAGACATACACAAATGCACTAGAGAGAAGTCAGAACAAGAAAAGAGAAATAATAGACTACTCCTTAATAGACACAGAAGAAGGGAACAAGGTAAAAGATGTTAAAGTAACAAGATAAGCTGAAATAGGGACCGACCACTACTTGTTAAAAATAATGAAGAGTACGTAGTCGAAAACAATAATAAACAAAAACATAAAAAGCCGAAAATTGAAAAGAAAGAAACTAGGAATGAATAAAAAACAAAATAGAAAGAGCAGAAAGCAACTAGAAAAAGTTCAAAGAAAGCATAAGTGAAGCCGCCCAACAAAACTGTGGATCAATCACTATATCAAACAAACCGAGGAAGAAAAATAGGTGGTGGTCAAACAATTTGTAAAAACAAAAAAAAAGAAAATTGGAAAACTTACATAAAAACAAATAAAACTAGGAAAATCACCAGGTATAGACGACATCATAGCCGAAATGATGAAATATATAGGGAAAAGGGAAGGAACAATTCTGACAACTACAAGGGTATTACACTCACAAGCATACCAGGGAAAATTTTTACTAGGATAATAAATACAAGAATAAAAGGAAATTCTATTCAAATTTAAGTATAGGCTCATGAGTAACCTCATTATAATTATCATATTTCGAGAGACATTTGTGAAATATGTTTAACTGTTTTCCAAATGATTTAAGTCACCAGCTGTAATTCAAAACGTAGAATTTCATGAAAATTGCCCTCGTTTGTATCATAATAGATTTTGTATTTAAGAGAGAACCAGCGTCACGATAATCTCGTAAGGGAATATTTTGTTCCCCAAAAAATTATACTTTTGATTATTGGTTCTAATCTATTTCTATTTTCTTCAATTTGTCGAAGTCTTTCCAAATATAATTAATTTCTTATATCTCGTGATGGGGTATTGAAAGATTTTATAAAATTTTT
Organism: Ontholestes murinus; assembly: GCA_963969525.1. NCBI lineage: Eukaryota > Metazoa > Arthropoda > Insecta > Coleoptera > Staphylinidae > Ontholestes > Ontholestes murinus. Next base: position 21,775,598 of record OZ018395.1, read on the forward strand.
CGCATAAACAATTGAATTTTTTGGTACTTAGTATTTTTATGACTTATCGATAATTTACAATATTGAGATACTGGCTGAAATACTAATTTTTGCAAATGTCCTTGTTGGTGCAACACACCAAATTTTCTAAAAAAAGAACCAATATTTGGAAAAGATTCCGTTTAAATGATTAGAATAGAAAATATTAACCAATTAAATTGTCTAAAATGTTTTTCAGACAACACAAAAGTATCATTTGGTTTGAATTTACAACTTAAAATTCAAAATTTCATCAACATTAACATTACTAAATTTAACTATATCAATGTAAATTTCAACGTTATTAGATGTACATGTTGTATGCCCCTTTTTCTCTTGCTGGGAACAACCTAATGAAGATCCTGAAGATTCTCCTATGTATTCGGTGTATGTCGATGCAGATGTAGATGGATGATTTAAATTGACTGTTCAAATCAAAAATTTGATAGAACTATAATAAATTGGAAACTAGTCAGTTACCATTAAAAATTTAGGATTTTCGGTTTCTTTGTATTACATTTAAACCAAGTAAGACAAGAAATATAAATTGAACTAAGAAATGTGATTCGCGCTCTCTTAATGTAAAACAATGTAACGATTTACGAAACCAAAGAGGCGAATAGTTGTTGGATTTTAAGAGTACGTGAAAATGTTTATAATTAAGTAAAACACTAGTTTGGCACTTTTTTCATTTGGTTTATTAAACAGCAGTTTGCTATTGATAATGGTCTCTTGGTGACCGAAATGTACATCTAGCGATTAATAAACCAAGTGAAAAAAGTGCCAAACTAGTGTTTTATTTAATTAATAGTATCAATGTATGTCAAGTATTATTAGCAAAGGAAGAAAGTCATCACTCCTCTAATGGTGCTTTCGCAGTTAACTTTAATTTGTGTTATACATACCCTGCCTGTTTTGGAAAAATGCACCGTCATAGATCGCTGTCTAGATTCACCAACACTTAACTTGTTTGTTTGAAATAATAGTAATTTTTAAGAATAAAAAATTTAGTGAACAAATAATTCTTAGGGTGGGTAATTACCCAATTACACCCCCACCCCTTTAAAACCGCCACTGAGGAGTAGGGTGGCTGAAGACCTTAATCTCCCATCGTCCTTCCTTTTATCAGTGAGCAGAGAGGATACTTATAGATATTTAGCAGAGGAGTGCGAGGAACAGTGAGAGGTATGGGTGAAAAAAAAAATTAATGAAGTCAGTATAAAGACTTTGCCTTAAAAAGATTAGGAAGGATAAGGAGATCAAAAGGGCGAGAAAAATTAATTTGCAGTGTATTATGAACCAATAAAACCTTTGATATTTTGAATAAATTCTATATAATAATGAAGTTTTTAGATAAAATTCATATTCTATGTTCTTATTAAAACATGATTGCGGGTTAAAAATCTATAACAACTTTCTTATAGATTTATTTTCTTCGTTAATATATAGCAACAAAACAATGAAAAGGAAGTAAAAAAGTCAGTCCACGATTGGTAATTCAAATCGAAACATAAACATGAAGTATAGAGGATATAATATATGAATACATGACTACATGAATACATGAATAAAAGAAGATTATATCTTAAAAAATAGAGAAACCAGAAAATCTTAAAAAGTTCAATATAGATATAGAAACAGAAACAGGAAAAAGAGGATAAAAAGAATACAGAAAAATTTGAACGTTCGGAGAAAATTAAAACAAAAAACATTAAATGTAAGGCAAACAATTTCAGAAAACGAAGAAAAAACATGCTTAACATTAAAAGAAAAGGAAACACTAACTTAAAAGACTGAGACATATGGAAGAAAAACCAAAAGGTACTCAAAAGTAGGAAATATAAAATAATAAATTATCAATCGTTGAAAATATAACAAAGACATCAAACAAAACGTGATTTCTAAATCAAAAAGAATCAAGAAAGTGAAGAATTAAACAAGGATGCAACTATAAAAAAAATCAAATTATTTGTATAATAATAATTATTGTGTATAATGTATAAAGAAAAGAATTAAAAATATTAAACAAAAATAAAAGGGCAAAAAATAAACTAAGAAAAATAAAAAAATTCACAGATTGAACCAAGTATCAAATCAAAATAATATGGATGCCGCTTTATTTATTTTTTATTTATTTGCATGTATGAATATTGTTATTATCATTATCATAACTAATGACTCACCCATGAATGTAAAATATTCTTCTTGGAAATAAACAAATACATTATAAAGAGCTAAATACAAATATTTTACAAAAAAAGAAAGACACAAAACCAAAATAAGAGATGTATGTTTTTACATCTAGAATAAGGAGTAAGAAAATGAAAAATGTAACAAGAATGGAATAAGAGAAAGCAAAAGAAAATAAAATGGAAAATTATTCATGAATGCTAGCCTAAGGTATTTAAAATAAAATATACCAAAGTAATTAAGAAACATGACTAAATAACAAAAAGAGCAATAAATTGCAGTCAAATAAATATAGAGGGAATATATGTATAGAATCAAGGGTAGTAAATAATTATAGTAATAATGAGATGAGAGGAAAAGGTTTAAAATTCAATAAAAGGGAGAAATAAACAAAACAGAAACGAAATAAAAAAATCTTAGGGACATATATTTAAAAATATACGCAGCATACCATGAATAATTCAATGCCTGGCGCTGCTAAACTAAGAGGACTAGTTGTTTTAACTAGTAGCTACGAGTTCTTGCATAATTATAAAACAACAGTGCAGTCATGTTCGGAAAAATTAATTTTTCTTCACTAAATTTCGGGGTAAGAACGAAATGAAATTCCTTACTTCCCTTATTATTTTTTTGAGCTAGTTTAGCCACCACTTTGTTAACTTTTGCAAACTTACTTTCGGTGAATAAGTGAAGTAAGGAATTTTATTTCATTCGTCTCAATTTTTCTTATTAATATTTTTAATTTCCAGCAATACTGCAACGTGAATGAAATGATTTTGCGGCACTAGACAACGATAGAATTAATAAAATACACGGAGCATTCAAAAATACTAAAGTAATAATAATTAAAATAAGTCATAATTAATAAATAGATATTCCCAAAGTATTTTAAAGTTTTAATATATGTGGTTAAATAAAATCTAGTTAAACAGAAATTTGCATATACAATGATCACTCTATAAAAAATCAGATAATATAGATAATGGTCTGAAACTCTTCCCACCTTTCCACACAATCGAATAAAATCGATATGATTTTATCTACAAACAGATAAGAAAATAATATTGTATGTTTCCTAACAGACTTATTAAAATATCAGTTTCCAAACGAACACCATAGACAAACTATGTTCAATAATGGTGATATAGTACAGTTTAAAAATTAAAATACAGAAAAATATATCCATGTATTAGTAATTACATTAAAATACTGTTTATTAGGATTTATATACTTTATTGAAATATGGCAGATAAACTACATATATCGATTGGTAATTATGACATAAATTATTATGTTTCTTTGATATAACTATAGTGATGTTCATTTTTAAAATTTTTAAACTTAATTATCATTAGTAATCAAATTTAGTAGCTTACATACACATAAATACCAAAAATAACACGGTAGTAGGACTACGTGATCAACAGACAAACACTACTACTTTCTTTCGACCAAAATTTTAAGTATGTTTTTTGTAATTTATTTGTTTTTAAATGTTTTTTTAAGAAAGATTTACAAAGCATAAATAAACATAAACATACTACTACCAACATTTTGTAATCCAAAAATAGCTTCCGCTACGCTCACTTTGTTCTAATATTCACTAATTTATTATACTGAAAACTGCAATAAACTTATGAATTACTTATTTTTTTTTAGATCTGAGCAAAGAGTTCTTTGAAGCCGCAATACGCAACGATTACAATGAACTTAAGAACTTGATGTTAATCGGCATGAGAGCTGATGTATTTAGGAATTCCATCACGATACTTCATTTAGCCGCTGCGAATGGGGATAACAAGTTGCTACATTTTTTATTGGAGAAAAGATTGATTGATGTAAATATCAAATCATTGGATTTAGAAATGACACCGTTACATTTAGCAACCATTGGTGGTAACGTGAAGTGTATTGAGTTACTTATAAAATATGGTGCTGATGTAAACGCTACAAGCAGGTATTAAGATAGATTTATATTATTTAATTACCCACTGTGCTGTACATAAATTAATTAAAAATACGTACGTAATAATAATGTTGCAAAAAATTAGTTTTCATATGAAAAGGCTTGAGTTGACAATCTCCCACTCTTACCTGATGACAAAACTACCACAGTAGCTTGTTATGTTATATTAAACAGTTGATATTAAACATAGAATATATAACAGATAAATAGAGAATATAGTATAGATTTTATATTGGCAAATAACATATTTGTTGAGTAAAATTTCATTTACAGAGAATAACCATTGTAATAATGCGGTAATAAAAGCATTTTCGTAAAGTAAAAACATGTTAATCCAGTGTTAATGACTTTTGGATTATTACAATTCCTCTTTTTAGCATTTTAATATTTAGGATCAATTTTTAGTTATTTTTGTTTGCTTCAGTTTTCCTGAAGACCAAAGCGAAAGGAATTAATTACAAAAATTTTTAATTGATTGGTTACTAGGACGACATAAATTTAAATAGTCCTTCCATGTCATTGTGTATTAGTACTTGTATTTAAAGAAGTGTAAAGCTTGGATATAGCTGCTCCAATTTTTCCATATTCTGTAAATATTTGTTCTTCGATCTGCCGATAAAAGTGTCTTAAGGTAGAAAAGCAAGTAGGTAACAAATAATACCATATTTACCTTCACGTTACCTGTCAAAAACCGTTTATTGTTTATCTAAATATTAGATCCACAAACCAGAAGCTTTTAAATTTTCGTCTTCTTCTCTTTAAACATGATTGTCGGATTTTATTGTACAACGTTTATAATTTCCTTCGTAGCTATTGTGAAAAGTGAATTGTATTTTGATCCAGTTAATTAGAGCAACTACTTATCCATTCACAACTTTTTTGTACTGTTCTCTGGAAACAAACATACTTTCCCTAAAAAACCTCTAAAACGGCTCTTCTCATTTGTCGTCTAAGCACAATGGTCAATTACTTCAGCAACAGTGGTATTATTACGCTTATGTAATAAATCTAAACAAGATTACCAAACAGCGCGTTGTTAATTTTAAATCGGAGATATGTCAAAGGAAAGAACCAACTATATCAGAAAAAATAACAAGACAAATTTCAGTCAAACGAAGAATACCAATGAGATTTATAATATAAAAAATCACTATCGGAGAAAAGTTCTTGGAATACAACTAACCAACAAATCTGAATGACTATTTTGCTGACAGTATTTTCTGCTATCACTTATTTTGTATATCCATCAACGTACATAGAAGCGTTGGACGAAGAGTACCCAATATTATTAGTTTGAAGAAATTTAAGAGAAAATATAGGCACGATTAATTAATTTCTCACTTAACCCGTGGTGAAACATTTTTATGTTAATAAAAGGATTAATTAAGCACTTGGATATGTTTCACTATTTTAAAATAGTGAAACATATCCAAGTGCTTAATTAATCCTTTTATTAAATATAGGCACTATCCAGAAAACCACATATCGCAGGTTAGTGGTCAAATAGGTAGCAATTGAGATTTTAGATAAACAACGGCGGTTTCGCACTTCACCTGCTGCAATTCCCACAAGAGCAGGTATAGACTATGTGGAGAAAATTAATGCTGAAGCTTGATAGGATGTAATGCGTGATATAATAAAAATTACAATTACAGAGCAACTGCACTTAGCCAATCAGATATAGATGGTTATTTTGTACATGCACAAGCCAAAAAATCGGGATGTAGAAGATGCCAACTTCTTACATAACCGTACAAGAAGGGTTTGAGTGGAAGAGCGTATTTTAGTATAACCTCCTCCCGTGCTTTTTTCGTCCAAAATTTCATGTATGTTTTTTGTAATTTATTTGTTTTTAAATGTATTTTTTTTAAGAAAGGTGTACAAAGAATACATAAACAATAAACAATTAAGACTTTACAGAGTCAAGCAGATTCATCGGTATTCCTCAATATATCCAAAATCAGGAGAAAGTTAGTTTATTATTCTGTGAATTACAATGAAGATTTTATATCACAGCGGAACTGTTGAAGACTCTTTTGGGCATCCAGATTATGTATAACGAAAATGGGATTTGATAATAGCCAATTGATCAGCTATATGACAAAAAACTTAATAAAGCATTAAATGGAGGAATATTGGAGAAGAGTTATGCTTATTCAAGTTACAGATCCTACAAGGATCAATATCACAACGGAATGTTGAATAGTTTTTTGGACATCCAGGTTATGCATCATGCAAAATTGAAAGTTAATTAATTAATGAAGATTTCATATCAGAACGGAATTGTTAAAGACTTTTTTGGTCATCCAGATTATACATCACGAAAAAGGGATTTGATAATAGCCAATTGATTCGCCATATAACGAAAATTACACTTAATAAAGCATTAAATAGAAAAATATTGGAATAGAGTTAAGCTTATTCAGGTTGCAGATCTTACAAGGATCAATATTACAACGGAACTGTTGAAGGCTTGTTTGGACATCCAGATTATGCAAAACGAAAAAGGAATTTGATGATAGCCAAATGAACAGCCATCCACTATTGAAGAAGAGTTAATCTTATTCAGGTTAGAGATCTTACAAGGATCAAGTGAACATGGTATACTAGTAATTAAAACATTGGTTAGAATTATTTTTTTTATAATTTATTTTTATTTTCTACTTACGCATTTTGAGAATTAAATGTTAATTAATAATTATGAATGAAAAACTTAGCTTTAGTAATAGGAATTTACAACTACAAAAAAAATAATTATGAAGATAACAAGTCCTAATTAGTAGTTTAATAATAAAAATTATCATATAAATATGAAATAATATCTGTGAAGATTATATTAATAATATCATATACATACTCTTACTTTATTAATTTGAGGGATTTAGAGACGGTGTCTTTACAGAAGATAACAATAGGCTACGTTCAACAAGTACTATATGGGCAAAGTACCTTGAAAATGCTGTTTTATGGATTAGCCATCTGCAAGTCGGTATTACCTTTAACAATACCGAATACAAAAACATGATTGTAATAAGCCATAGTGCCAAAGACTTGGTGTAATTACTGCTACTTTTCAAAAAAGTTTGGGCTAAATGCAGTTGGAAGTTGCTAGATTAACAAGTTTCAAAAACAGTCAAATATCGAAGAACTCTATTATTTTGTACACGAGTGCAATATTTATAAATGGATTGGAAGATCAAAAGACACAATTAGTAATAACATGACAGCTCATTGGGATTCGAGAAGTTCCGAGAAGTTCAAGATTTAACAAGAGTAGATTAAAACTTTTATATGGGGGCTGTATAAGATAGTCAATTATAGGTTTCATTGGGAAGGGAGTAAAATTTAGAAAAAAGTGTTGACAAAGTTTGAACTAGAGATATCAGGTTGTACTGTTAATTGCTTAGAGAGGTCCACGTTATAAACATCGTGCTGTATAAATTTGTTGTTTTTCCTTCCTTCCTTCCTTTTCCTTCACTTTGAGGTGATATACTTTCATTGTATCTCATCTTCTTCACCATAATAACAAGAGGTTGAATCCTGTTACAATTAATTTTTTATGAGGAAATAGTATTTTATTTTTTTGTTTTGTTTAATTTCTAACCATTAAAAGTTTTTCTGGGCTTGAATTTAGTTGTTATGGCATTTGTGATCATTTCAAGTGTTTTTTTTATTTGTAATTGTATTTGATTTTATCCGTTGTCAATTGTTTTTTAATAATTTTTTATTGAACTTTTCCCGATTGTTAAATATTGATATTAATAATACATAACGAATAAAATGCCTAAACCGTTTCTCCGCATTTTCGACACCTAAGTCCCCGCAATAACTGGCGCCCAACGTGGGGCCGATTTTGCTTATACATACTAGAAACAAGAAGGCGTCAGATCGCACGATCTTGGTGGCCAATTCACATCGCCGCTGCGCGAAATATCACGACCATGGAACATTGTCTGCAATAACTGAATTGTTACGTTCGCAGTGTGGCAGGTTGCACCATCTTGTTGAAAGAATGAGACTTCCAAGTCCATGCCGTTTAATTCATTCCATAAAAAGTTGGTTATCATGTCACGATAATGGACACCATTGACAGTAACTGCATTTCCCGCGTAAAAGTACGGCCCAGTCACTCCTCCAACCCTAAATCCGCATCAAATAGTGACTCGTGGTGGATGCATGGGAAGCTATTGGGTCAATTGAGGATTTTCGGTCCCCCAAATTCGACAGTTTTGTTTATTCACGTAACCAGTAAGTTGAAAATGCGCCTCATCGCTGAGGATGATTTTCTTCGAAAAATCACCATCGATTTGTTGATGCTCCTCTATCCAATTGGCGAATGTACGGCGCTGCGCATGGTTTGGTGGTTGCAGGTTTTGTGTCAATTGGATCTTGTTGGCATGCAAATGCAGATCTTTAGTCAAAATTCGCTGCACAGAGCTTCTTGAAAAGACCAATTGCTGCGCACGATGGCGAATCGAGGTGCCTCCTGGATGGCTTCCCACGGAATCGAATTAAAAACTTGTTTGGTGTGCAAGACAATCGCTAGGCAGTGTTCTATTTTTTTTTTCAATTGACCTTGCCTTTCGCGCAACGATCTTTCTAAAACATATCCTTCATTGTCAAGAAGGCAGATTGGTTAAGATTGGTTGGGTCTTTGTCTCCCTTTGAGATGACAAACTGTTCAGCTGTAGCTTCCAAAGTAGACGCTTACAGCCTCCCCTCCTGGAACCTTCTTCATTGAGAGTGCGGCAGCTGCTTTTGCTACTTCTTCCTCTGCGAAGGGCTCAAAACCATGGTCTTTTGGGTTATCAGCTCCCTCGTTCTCCCGTAAAGACCTAGAGTGGTCCCCGGGAAGAGAGCTGCAACTATTTTCCGTACTCCTCCCGGGACTTCCGACCTGACCGCCGGTCCAGCTAGTGCCATCTTCCTGGCGACGATTTTATAATTTTTGTCCTAAATGTCATCTTCTAGTTGTATGAGAAGCTCACTTCATTTAAGATCCCTGGCCTTTCGTATAACGTTCCTTAGCTTTTTCTTGGCCAGCTTGCATTCTTTTGCCCTTTGGGACTCTTCTCCTCGGCTCATTTTCATGGACCTGCTGCTACATCTCTTTTCCCCATGTTATTCCTGGGCGCACCCTGGGTATTGCCATATCGACATATCGACATATCTTCTTGAGCGCTTTCGAGAATTTGGCGGATGTCTCCTTTGCGCCCTTCTTGATGTATATCCCTGCTGTCATGGCTCTCCTTGGTTTGTCCGCGTCCATTTTCCTACCCTGTACCTCTTCTGGATTGTTCTGGGCCGGGCGCCGGAGATTCTCAATCCCACAATTCGAATGAGATGTACCTGTGATCGCTGTATTTTTCTACTTCTATCTCGACCCTCCAGCCTCGGACCCTGCTCAATATTCTCATGTGCGCCAGTGTTGGGTCAATGATTGAGGTGGAATTGCTTCTGACTAGTGTAGGTTCTTCGCTACTGTTGACTACTTCGAGGTCTAGTCCCGCCAGTACTTCGGTCAGTATGGTTTCCCTCCTGTCAGTTCTGCATTCAACCCATTCCGGGGCCTTGGCGTTGAAGTCGCCTCCGATTATTGAACTTCTGTCCAAACTTGTGACCCATGTTTTAAGGTCTGCGGTTCAAGCTTTGAACTCCTCTTCGCTCTCGTTTGAAGGAGCATAGCACGCTACGAAAATGACGCTGTCCACTTTCGCCCAGACTATCCCTCGGCGAGGATTTCTTGTGGCACGCACAAAAACATGTAATACGTCAACACAAGCAGCCACAAAACAAGCAGCAAAGAGAACCGATTTAAATGCGACGTCTGTCGGAAACCTGGCATAATTCGCAGAAAATGCCCAAACTACAACACAGTACAGCACAAGCTTCCGCGCTATCCAAGCATCTACCATGAAACACCAACCAACTATACGAATATACACAGGTGGAAGCTCAGTAACTGCTTTTCTGGACACGAGAAACCGCGCCAGTATAGCTAGATTATAAAAATAACGATGGCCGACAGAAACACCAGAATCCAGGAGATGACAAAAGTTACAGCTCACTTCTTTCTTAAAGAAAGGGAAGTTAAAACCACATTGATCGACTCCCCAGATACTCTCAAAGGCGACTTCATCGAGAAAGCTGAACGAATGGCTAATTTCCGAGCCGGAAGGTGGCTTCCAACCAGACAACGGTGATCATTCGACCCATGCAAGCCACACCGACCAGAATATACTTTCCAGTTCAGAAAGCAGCTGTTTTAGCAAACCTGAGGCCAAGGATCCAGATTCCGTCTTCCCACCAGAATTTATTTATTAATTTATCAGCAATTTTAACTTATATCTACTTACAATTTTATTATAATTAAGTTTTCAACCATTTTCAACTTTATTCTTTCAGTGTTCAGTGCGATATTAACAAAGTAAACGTTTTTGTTTAATTTATTCTTTCAATTGCTTTTTTATATTTATATTTTAAGAATCTTAACAACTTTATTTCCAATATTATCACTATTTTTAATGTTACTAAAAAGTACAGGAAAAGTACTCCGATAGACATATCACCACTTTTTTTAAATTTAACCTAAAATTTAACTTCAATTTTCAGGTATGACAAGCGCCCCCTACATTTTGCGGTAGTACAAGGTAACCCAGTAATAATTCAGTTATTGCTTTGTAATAATGCAAATCCTAATGTTCATGATACGTGCTCGCATACGCCACTTTCTCTGGCTGTGTTAGACAAGCGGGATTTATCTTTGACTGAGATATTATTGATGTTTGGAGCTGATCCAAAGTACGACCGACCAATGGTACCACCACTACTCTGCGGTAATTACCATTATAATTAAAAAAATATGTACATTTCAATTAACTAAATAATTAAAATATTAAATACAAAAACTGAATCCTTCCAAAGAATCATTGAAAGTAGTATATTTTTCTTCGAAAAAAAGATAGTACTTATCACGAAAGTTAATATAATACTCATCGCAACTTACTTCTGCATTTTTGTTTCAGAAGCAATTCTTAATTATGACGTTGAAAAATATTTACGTATCATAGAATTACTTTTCGTATATGGAGCCGACATTAACTGCAAGGATCATCTCGGAAGGAACGCTTTACACTATGCGGCGTTCAATGGTTCCTTATGTTTAGTAAAATTTCTATGCTTAAACCATTGCTATATACACCAAAAAGATGCATTGGGAATAACCCCGATACAAAAAGGAAAGCTACACGGACACCACGAGTTTGTTAAATATCTAACAAATTATAGTTTAACTCATAATTGGAATAATGGAATATATCAGCAAAATATTTATGGAAGTGATTTTGTAATGATTCACAAGTAACTCCTAATTAAATGATTTAGAAATTTTGCTTTCATAATCTTTGATATAATTTATTACCAATCCTAACCACTTATTCTTTGTCAACCAGACTATTTTATTGTACGTTTTAAAACAGTGTTAAGAGAATTTTTTCCACGAAATATCCTAGGTAAACCCATAGCATTTCCGCCTTCGTTCATCATATGTACGAACCGGAATCCTCCAGAATTCCGTTTCTTCTTTTTTATGAACGTGGTCTAAACCCCAAAAACATATTATTTATTTATTGATTTAGTTATTTCTTTATTACCTTTACAAGATCTATTAAAACATAAGCAGGAACATACATAAAACACTTCAAAATTTGATGCATAGATCTTGATAAATAATTAATGTTCATGAAAATCTTAATTCCAACAGCATTATTATTGTAATTTATAAATAATAAATGATGTTCTCATTAACTTAGGAAATGCTGTTAAAACCTATAAGTAAGAAAAGGGGCTATAATACCTCCAGAAAATAATTTTGAATAAAGTTTGGATTATTATTATCCAAGCATTTGACATTTCAGATTTTTTGTTTAAATAAATATGTTTAGCTACTATCATTATTATAATAATATGCAAAAATTGCAATGCATTTATTTAACAACTGTAAACAATAGTTCATATTAATACATAATTTATTACTTTAAAATTATATTCCTAAAACTTGGCAACGCTTCTCTCCACAAACAAATCTCTGCACCGCAGATCGGTTGGCTCCATTGCCCCGAATCCCCAGACATAACCTCCAATCCAAAAAAGTTTCTTATTATTTACATCAGACACCCAGAAAAAGACGGCGACCGTATCGAAATCGCCCGTAAATATGTGATATAAAACAGCTTCGGCACGAAAATGGACCATGAGTACGAGGAAAATCAACAATTCGTCAACGAAATCGACTACAATGAAATCTCCCAGGAAACGGTATAGAGATTCTGTTTACAGCCCAGCCAATTCTTATTTAAATTGCTCCATGGTTTTTCCAGCTCGTTGGAGAAGGCAGCTTCGGGAAGGTGTACAAAGCCAGCTGGCGTGGGTACGATGTGGCTGTTAAGATGATATCCACGAAAGAAGAGCGCAAAGCATTTACTGTGGAAGTAAGGCAGCTCTCTCGTGTCAATCATGAGAATATTATTAAGCTGTACGGAGCATGCACCAGAGATCCAAATATTTGTCTAGTTATGGAATATGCTGAAGGTGGATCGTTATTTTACGTCCTTCATAATGCTGTTAATATACAATATAATTTGGGGCATGCACTGTCTTGGGTTTATCAATGTGCTAAGGTAAGATTCTACAATGTTTTATAAAACCTTTTAATTTGTTTTAAAACCCTATATATAATATTCAAACATTTCATTTATACAAGGGGGCAGCTAATTTTTTTATAAATTATTGTAAGATTAATTTACACACATTTAACTAATAATAATTCACTTAACAAATAATCATTATAATAATTGATCATTTTTTATTCAGTAGGAAAATTTTATACATCTATTAAAACATTTTAATTTATTTAAAAAACCATGTAAAATATTTAAATTGTGTCAATTTTTTTAAAAATATTTTATGATGTTAATTTACATTCATTTATTGTAATCACAATAATTATTGTTCACCTAAATAATAATTATAATAAATTATTTCTTTGTATCCATTAGATGTTAATTAATAAAAATTTATTTCGTAGGGTGTAGAATACTTACATAGTATGAGACCCAAACCCTTGATACATCGTGATCTAAAACCACCAAACTTGCTCCTGGTAGACGGTGGTCGGCATTTGAAAATATGTGATTTTGGTACTGCTGTCGATAAAAGCACTTATATGACAAATAATAAGGGGTCTGCGGCGTGGATGGCACCTGAAGTATTTGCTTCATCAAATTATACAGAAAAATGTGATGTATACAGCTGGGGTATTATTCTGTGGGAGGTTCTGTCGAGGCAGCGGCCCTTTTATGTAGGTTGCAATGCATACCAGATCATGTGGTCCGTGCACAAAGGAAAGCGGCCCCCTCTAATCAAGGATTGCCCCAAAGTTATTGAAGATTTAATTGTTCGATGTTGGGATGGAAATCCTGATCAGAGGCCTAATATGACTGAAGTAAGTTATATAACTATTAAAAGTAATTTCTATCACAAGTTTCAATTATTAATATTTATTTTAAATCATACAAATAATGTGGGTAAATAATATAAAAGAAATAATTTTTATTTATAACATTTTTATTGTTATAGATAAATACATATTCTGATAAAGTACTGTTATAAAGTTTTAATTATTTATATTTTCTAAAATCATTAACTAAAAAAAATATGTTGTTGCAAGTGAATTGAATTAAATTACTAAATTATTTCATTATGCATATTGAATAATAATAAATCACTTTGAATAACACACAATTTTTATTAAATCCCCTATACTTTTGGCAACTCAACCTGACATTATCAAATTTTCACTATTGTTTTATTTAAATTAAGTTTTGATTATCATAACAGTAAAAATAACAATATTCTGACTGAAATAAATATTAAATTCAATAAATGTCTATTGTGGTAAAACAAAGTGAAAAGTATATTTATTTTTAACCAATATGTACCACCAAGTAAATGCCAACAACATTTAAGAAATATTAAATGATTAAGAAACTAAAACAATATTCTAATGAATTAAACCTTATTGCATATATTACAAAACTTGTCATCATTAATTAATCACTTTATAGTGGATTTTTTAAATGATACTGACAATTATTATCTATTTCAACTCCTTTAGGAACGTGTGAATCGAATGTGGTATTTAATTTTTATTATTTTAATTATAAATACTTAATCAACTGTTTATTTATTTGCTTTAGATCGTGATTTTGATGAAGAAACTAGTCTCTATCTTTCCTAATGTGGATCAGCCAGTAAATTGTTTATACGACACTGCTTGGTCTGAAGATATAAATGAATTAGGCATTGAAGATGATGAAGATGACTACTATGAAGAAACTTTTCCAAAGAATGGTGAAGATATCTCAAGAGTTATCACCCTCCCGCAGCCTGGTGAAGCAATGATGCAACCTTTAGGTGTCAATGTGGACTCTGTAAGTGATAATTTTTTTTTTCATATATTTTCTACCCATAACAGTATACCTGTAGTTAAGTGAATATAAACTTTAATAATTATTCATAATTAACAATAATTTAGAATTGATTCAAACATTTTGATATTTTATTTATTTTTTTATTGAAACTACTTAGAGAAATAATATAAAAAAATTAAAGAGTGTTTTAATCAATTTTTAATTAATACAAAAATGTTTCACTAGTTACATTTTCTATTTCCTACAATGAAAACTAAAGTCTAGCTAGAATACATCAACTATTAAATCTTATTATCAATTTTATTTTCTAGCTGTTCTCTATGGGGATCTCAGAAATTATAAGAGATAGAAAAATGGTTAAATGGGGAAATTTACAAGTCGAATAAAATTCCACTTTTAAAGTTTTCAAAAACGTCAAGTGTAACTAGATATTTTTAAATAAAAAGGATCTTTTTTTTAATCAATATATCTCGGTTACTATAACAGAGAGAAAAAAAACTGCAAAAAACAAAATTTTAGATAATTCTATGCAGATTAATAAAATATATTCAAAAATTTCTTATCGCCCTTATTTTCCAAGATATGACGCAAACTTACATTTTTTAAATTTTTTTGCTCTTTAATCCTCTTTATTTCTAAAAATAAGTGAGTTATAGTCATTTTAAGTTTAATTATAAATAAAAAAATAGTTAGCCATAAAAAAGATAAAAGTAAAACAGTTTTTTATAATTGTGGAATTTTATTCGTCTCGTAAATCTACACTTCTTTCCCAATTTATTCATTTTTCTATCTTTTTTAGTTTCCGAGGTCATAGAGACCATCTAAAAAAAAATTACATTTATTTAAAATATTCAATACAGTCTATCTTATTTTATTCAGTAAAAACTACTCTCTAATACTTTTCTACTAGAATTATTTAATAATCTATGCTCATATGTACATATAGTTAAGTTTTATTTTATTTTAATATATTTTTATTTTAGAATGCTTGGGATCTTGGAAAAGATGAATGTGATGACATGGAGCTTAGGACAATGGCTGGGTTTGATAGAATGGTGTACAAAAACAGTAAGTTTTTAAAAATAATTTTCATAGATGCGATTCTTTTAACCCTTTGCACTCCAGCCATTTTTTATAATAATTTTAACGAAACAAAATAAAACACTTGCCATTGTATAAACATAAAATGCAGATCATACACATTGTAACGCGAAAATAAACACTTTTGATTATCTAAAAATTATGAGCGCTGAGTGAGATAAACAAGCGTGTCGCAAATGCGGCGGCAACAGATTTATTCCTAACATTCGAAATGTCGCAAATACGGCGACAACGGAGTGCAAAGGGTTAAAAAAAGTTATATTTTCACTATACCGGGTGTGGCACTTAAGACGCCTCGGACCATAGCTCCCTTACGATAAAAGCTATCAAAAAAAATCTAAGAGCAAAGTGGTGCATAATTACCGTCGCTATATTTCAAAAATATTTCTAATCATCAGTGGCGTGCCGTGCTCCAGTGGCGTACCAAACTTATGTTTTTTTAAGTGGAATGCCCTATTTTTTATTGCAGATTTGGAAAGTGCTCCGAGAGTACTTATTTTTTTATCTAACATGTTATACCCTTCACTTTAGAAGTTTCGCTGTTATAACCCCTTCTTTCAAAATTGCGCCCCATTTTTGAAATTTTTTTGTAGAGAAACTAATTGACGCCGGCGCCTAAATTTTGAATTGAGGTACAGGTTAAGACCTCGTATACCTTCACATATTTTTTTTCGGGTAATTTATGGAAAAAAAAAATTTTTTTATTGATCTTCGCATGTTGTCATTTTTTTCGAAAAATCAAATGGCACCCCCCTAAAAAAATTACGGCGTTGTACAGCCAAAACTCTAAATTTTTCATTGGTACAAAAAAAATTACACATTGCATAACAAAATTTCGGAGAAAAAAGGAATTTCATCGCAAATGTCGGGAAACGTTTTCCGTTTCCAAGTGTGCCATGAGAAAACAAAAACACAAATACGGTCAACATAATAGTATGTACCTATTTATTCAACATGATATGAAAAATGCAGATAAAGAAAATTTAACTACTTAAACTAAATGTTCGAAATGACGACCTTCCTGCTGGAGGCATAACCGCAACTTTCCCTCATATCCTCAACAGTAGTTGGTACCGTCCTGTAAACCTCGTCTTTGATATGGCCCCAAAGGAAGAAGTCAAGGGGAGTGAGGTCTGGTGATCTTGGCGGCCACCTCACAGGACCGACCCCTACCACCAATCCAGGAGTCCGGAAACGTTTCATCGAGAAATTCCCGAACGACACGGCTATTATGTGCAGGAGCCCCATCGTGCTGGAAAACTATCTGTCGTAGAGCGGCTAAAGGGACATTTTCCAAGAGATCATCCAAGTCGTCGCTATGGTCCGAGGCGTCTTAAGTGCCACACCCGGTATATAAATTGTATATGATTATTTAAGAAATGTAGTTACTATCAGCGTGTGTATTCGGTTGCATTTGTACCTTTTTTATTTCTTCGCTGCTTCAAAATACACATTTACTTCATGGTTCATTTTAGACAATTAAAAATTAAAACTCTTTTAATAATAGTTATAAATTATTTAAAAATATATAAATTTGGTATTATTACTTAAAACTCTTATGTCTTTTTGACTCCATAATGAAATAATAAATAAAAATAATACCATGTATATTCGGTTGCATACTCACAACATTATTTAATACTTCAAATATTCGATTACAGGTGTGTGCATTTTATGTTTTAAGTAATTAGTTTTGAAATATAATAGCTTCGCTTATTCTATTTGTATTGTTAAATATGTAACACATCACTCAATAAGTCCCCGGTCTAACGAAGAAAAACATATTTTGTTTTAGAAATTCCATTTTATTCATCAACACACTCCCCTTGAAGAGCGATAAATTCATTCCAACTTTCCTCTAACTTTTCGATGTCCTTTATGTAAAACGATTTGTCTTTGCTCTCAAAATAAGCCTCAGCTTCATTTGAGCCAAATTTCTTTCCCTAGAGCATATTTTATATTTGCAAAAAGCCAGTAGTCGCTGAGGATCAAATCTAAAGAGTACAGTGGGTGGGAAGGCAATTCAAAGCGAAATTCATCTAATTTAACCATTGTTTTCAACTTCTTGTGACAGCATTTTTTTTCTATTTCATTTTTCTTGATTTCTGCACCCAATTAGTCCAATAATGCCATATAATATTCTCTATTGATAGTTTTGCCTTTCTCAAAATAGTCAATGCACAAAATTCCACGTGCATCCAAAATATGGATGCCATAATCTTGCTAGTCGACTTTTGAGTTTTTGGTCGCTTTGGACGATCTTCACCGGCTGCTGTCCACTCATCTGACAATTTCTTTTATTCAGGCCTGTAGAAGTGGATCCATGTTTCATCCATTGTCATACTAACCCCTTGAACAGCTCCAAACAGCGCTCTAAATCGTGGACGCGTTGTTGGTTCTGGTCCGCTGTGAACAGATGCGGCACTCAGTTCGGAAGCAAGTTGCTTGCGCATGCCCAAATATTCATGCAAAATTGTAAAGACACTACCTTCTGATATCTTCAAGGTGTCAGCTACCTCAGATAACTTCATTTTACTGTCTTTTAAAACTCGTTTGTGGATATTTTTATGTCTTTCGGAACAACTACCTATTTTGGGCCACCAGAGCGTTCATCATCATCGATGCTTGTACGACCGCGTTTAAATTAAGCATACCTGTCAATAATAGTTGATTTCCCTGGTGCAGGGTCCCCATAATGTTTATCAATCCACTATTTCCCTTCAACAGTATTTTCCCCATCAAAAAACAGTGTTTAATCAACACACAAAATTCCTTCCTATCCATTGTCTCAAAACTTACAAATTGTGGTAACTAAATAATAATAATAATAATAATAAGTTTATTCATGTAAAAATACACAATTTCCACATCAATAAACAAGGATTTAAAGTATAATTAAAATAATAAAAGAAAAATATTAAAAAATACAATATCAATTATAATATACAATACTTGTTAATTGACTGTAACTTCTAAATTAATGGTCAGAATTCCATGAAATTTTGTCACGTACTGTTTGAAGGTTAGTACTACCCGAAAATCACATGGGTCTGTCAATAATATTTCTATATATGTGTTAGACCGCGGATCAATTTTTAATTTAGTTGCAATTAATAATAATTAGAATCTAACAATAATAGTTTATATACAGTGAAACAAACCAAGTGTAAATTGTGTTATTTTTATATTACAACATGTTTCACCACGAGTTACATAGAAACTAATTCAAGAAATACAATTCAAGGAAATAGAAGGCAAATATTACTCTTTTCTTGAATCACTTTCTCATTTACCACTTGGTGAAACATTTTGAACTATTACTAATGAAGGTTTAAATTAAATTACACTTGGTTTGTTTCACAATTTTCCTTTTTTTCTTCATTTTTCCTTCATTAGTAATAAATATTACTCATCAATGTGTTGCTGCTTTTTATTATTATTCTGAATTAGAATAATATAAAAGTATGTAATACTTGATATTATCTACATTTAAAACCAAGCCATGAAAAACTATAAATGTTACAGTAAAGTCAAAGGAATGAAAACAATTAGTCTTACTAATTTAAGACATAGAAAACATCAATTTTCTATAAATTAGGTTTCATTATATCAATTATCAACAATATATTTTAATTGATGATCATCCATCCGGTAATATTTTCTGCATATTCATGTATACACGTTGTCCCCTGAAATTTTGAATACCGGCATTTCAATGCACTACTCGTTGCTTGGTTACCACGCTCGTCACATATTTTAATGGACTGACCAACGGGAAATAATCAGTAATTTCTAATTTATAATAAAATAAGGAATCAAAATGAAACATATTTACACGTTATTTCAATATTACTATTTTTACGGACACAATGCTAACGTAACGAATAACAAATAACTGAAATGTTCATCTTATTAAATGTTCGAAAATATCTTCTTGTTGAGCCAAACAATATCCCAAATGATCATTTTTTTTTGTTTGTTTTTTTTTCTGTTTTGATGAGAGGAGAGGAAATCCTCATGGACACCCTTATAGTAGGGTAGTGTCGGACTTTTACCGACTAAAACCTCTCCTCCTCGGGCTCTGATCGAAGACTAGTCCAGGACCAACAGGTCTTCTCTAGTCGGGGCTCAGCGAATTGATCGCAAAGATTATGGGGGGGATCCGGTCTTGCTTAGTGTCACCCTCCTCGGAAGGAGCAGTGACACCGAGCGGATTTACGGCGTCTCAGAGAATTTGGGGGACAAATAACTAGACTGCCTAGGATTTGGCAACTATTTTAGCATAAGCTATGCTTAAGATATCTCTATCTGCCTGGTTAGAAGTCCTGGCGAGCAGGTCTTCGAAAATCAGGGCCCAGTTGACTGGGCCGGTCCAAATGATCATAAAATTCCTGTTAACATTATATCTTCAAAATGTCAAATTGACATGCGTATTGCAGCAACAACCATAGCAACCAATAATAATAATCGAGATATAATACAAATTACATTACTCATATTCAAAATTTCAGGGGACAACGTGTATAATTGTTATGTATGCATATCTTAATACATATTACTATAGGCAACCTTGTACACATTTATACAGATGAGAACAATGAACGTTCTTCTGGTCCTTCTTGCGCCAGCTGTTGAATCGTAAGCATCCGAACATCATTTATTTATACATAACCTCACATACAATCCCGACCACGTGTTGCCCCACGCAACACACATCACGAGGATGGGATATCAGAGTGTCACGACGTGTAGCGATGTTAATAAACCTGATCTGCGATGACACATACAAAACATCAAAGGATTTATGTTTTCCAACCAAACCACATGATAAATCCTATGATAAGCTGTACAAGTTATTGAGGGACCATCACACTCCTCCGAATAACACATTCCGTGAACGTATAAATTTTTACAAAGCAAACCAAGAAGGGCCAGAAGAGCGTTTATTGTTCTCATCTGTATAAATGTACACAAGGTTGCCTTGTCCTGTCTTGAAATTAATAATTTGAGAAAAGTATCTTTGGTAGCTGAACTGTCCCAATGATTCGCACAAATGAATTTATGAATTGTGAGGGGAGAATGTTAATATTTAGAAGGAATATTTGGGTTTCGGGGGATGCAGAATTTGGTTTTATTATTGAATTGTATTTTGTAATTTATATTCATTTAATAGAACAATGTACATTAGTTTTATTCATTTAAATTTAAAACCTGTAAATAACTACTCTATCTAAACTCTATAACAATTTTATGCCATTATTAATAAACGAATTTGCTTAACTTAGGAATGAAATGAAATGCAAGTTTATTACATGTATATTCGGTTGCATATGACACCAGCATTTGTTGAAATATTAATACATTACTGTTAGAACCAATTTTTAAACTCAATTTTGTGTGTATTAGGGTTTTAGTGACTTATTGTGTCAACTGCTTTACATCTATGAGTGTTTTATAAAAAAAAAAATACATTTTGTAGTTAATTTGATTTTGTTTACAGTTTTCTTCCATATTAATTTGAATATTGTTAATAATACATACATATATACAGGATTTATTGCATAATTATCAAGGAATTTTTAGATTTACTTCTTAAGTACAATTATTTTTTGTTCGAAACCAAGTTTTTTGAGGACAAGCCAGTGTAACAATGGGCTTTCTATTAAGGCATATGTGACTCATTTTTTGCATTATATTAAACATAAATACAAAACCTGGAGTTGATCAAAAACATATAAAGTTCTTGTATAAACAGGGTGAATGAGTTAGATGTTCTCTATGGGAATCTCGGAAATTGTAAGAGATAGAAAAACGGTTCAATTGGAAAAGAAATGTCGTTTTACAATTCAAATAATATTCCACATTCAAAATTTTGGAAAAAGTCAAGGGTAACTAAATACATATTTTGTAAAAACTAAAGTGTAATTTTTTTCAATTCACTATATCTCAGTTATTATGACAGATAGAAAAAAAATTATAGAAGATACATTTGTAGATATAGTCTGTTCGTTGGATCTTTGGTCGTACGTCACAAACTATCGCTTCAAAAAACGACGAAAGTTTTACAGTGCGTTCTTTTTCTAACGCATTTGGTTTACTTTATCAGACTGAATGTTTTTGCGTCGTTTCTCGAAGCGATAATTTGTGACGTACGACCAAAGATCCAACGAACAGACTATAGTTGTATGCAGATTAATAAAATATATTCAGAAAACTTTTATCGCCATTACATTTTTTTTTATGGAAACTATGACCTCATTTGATAAATTATTTTTTTCTATATCATATATGACATAGTTATTACTACAAATAAGTGTGTTACAGTCATTTTTAAGTTTTATTATAAATCATAAAAATAGCCATGAAAAAGATAAAAAGAGATTTTGACATTAGATGATAGATGAGCATCTTCAAGTAATCCGAGAACTTGGTAAATCTTTTTATAATGGGTTTTAGGAATTGTTGGTACTTTAAACACCGAGCTTTGTATTTTCTTAAAGGCTTTTTCCCAAGTTATGTTTCTTCATAATTTTCAATAATGCTTTTCTTTGAAATGGATTTTGAGAGAAAATAAGAGAGAAATCTTTGCAGCAGATTACATGGTATTCATATTTTCCTACAATGTTTAGACCTTGTAACAATTTTTTTAACATCACTGGAAGTAATGTTGTTAATAGGAAAGTATGTTTTGGAGTTGAAAATTTAGATTTGTTATGTTCAATTAGGGCCTCAGATTTATTCAAATTAATTTTCTTATGCCGTGATGTTACAAAATGGTGGTTGAAACGATTGAATTTTGTCTTTTACGTATAGTTCATGTATTTATGTATTTATTTTTACTTTACAATATCCTGCTAAAATAGGGTAAACAATATTAAGATATATACATAAATACAATAATTTAGGTCACAGGACTTGCGGGCAGAGTTCACCATGTGTTCTTCCACTCAGGACCCTTCTTCTGCTTCAGATGATGGATTTCATTTTCAGAAAAGTATTTTTTACTATTTAGGCAATATATTGGCCATTACTAGCATATTTATGTCCATTTTACTTTGTGAGGAATGATGTGTGGATTAGAGAATGAAAAGTAATGGATTACAATAGTGAGACTAGTGTATTATTTCAATTATTTATTTATTGTTTGAGAATAGTATTGCAATATACATCTAAACTAATTCTAACTTTTGTCTATCCTTCCAGGATATAGGTATAAGGTGGTAAGAAAAACAAACAGTTTATTCTAAACATTATTTCACAATAATTACTTCATTTAGTATTATCTCTCTTCTCTCTTTTCAAAGAGCTTTTTGATTCACTGTTAGCTTTTTAGATCGAGTAGCTGGCAGCTGTTTTATGTCTTGTTATTGAATTATACAGAAGATTAAAAACAGAAAAACCTTGTGGTATTGTGTCACGAAGTTAACGCCTCAATCATGAATCAATTATATAAATAATATTAATAACAATAGCAATCAGAATATTTGGTAATAATATTTTAATGACTTAATTTTTTTAAAATATAAATATATCTGTCAATTCGGCACGTTCTCCTTTACTAACTGATTGGTCCGAAATTCTCACCAGAAGTGAACAGGATAGGATCTATTTCCGGGCATAATGGGTGCACTTTAATTTCGAATGTATTTCTGGACAGGGCATTGCCTCCTCATCCGATAATGTATGACTCACCTAGAGGAACGCGCCGCGCGTTTTGCCACCTTCAAAAGATCTTCAAAAATGTATATTTGGAACTTTAAATGCGTGTTTAATAAGTCATCGCAAATTCATGTAAGGTGACTTATTTGATACAAAATCGTATACACAATTATTGCCGCTATATTACTTGCAATCGGTGATTTTTATGGAACTGTTAGATTTTTATGAGTTATTCAAAAATTAAATTATCTATTCCGCGTGGACGGGAACAACCGTTTGGCGGCCTTTCTCTGTGTGGGCGTATTAAACGTCGTCATAGTTAAATTGCTTTATTTTCTTAACTTATCTCTACAGCTGATAATACTAATGATTGTTTGGTTATAATAATGCAAGAAAATACGTACAATAATTAACTTACCTATTGCATAAAACAATTGTTCAAGTAAGTTTTATCTTCAAATCCAAATTAGGTGATCTGCACGGTTTTAACTAGATGAGTTTAAATCCGTGCGAATTGCCTAAAGGGTTATGTGTCAGCAAGTAACAACCAATTACAAATTTTTGTATCATATCTATGCATTAAGCACATTGTATCCGACCTTTTAACCATATGTATAATGTTGTATATATAAACTAATTTGTTTTGATGCATGCGAACGTTTCAATATAAATTTTTCGTGTTTCTTAGCTTTTAATAATAGAGCATCAAGCAATTATATAAGAAAATTATTGCTTGGTTTCCAAAATAATTTACTAAATTACATAGTTAATTAATTTCAAAAGGTAACGACAAACATTTCGTAATAAAACTCGAAAATTTATATGGGTTTAATTATTGGCACGTAGACGAAACAAAAACTTTTCTAGCGCTATTTCCGTACAGATTTCTTCGTAGAAAGCTGTACTCGATTCGCGCCAATGTGTATTTCAGTGTTTACTACTATGATTTCACTTGCCAAGATTCTGGGAGTATTTTAATATTTACTATAATCGTCAATCGTTTAGATTATTGTCAACAGAACTTCTAACAGTCGATTAAATAGTGTAGTAGTAAACTTATAATCCATTAGTCTTTTTTTAACTTAATTAAAGTTTAAGTAATTGTTTATAACCATACAATTCCGTCTCTTAATTACACGACATTAATGCATAGATGAAGTCAAAGATTTTGAAACCGTCATGTAATTCATGAAATTAAAACAATAATTAATATTTTAATTACTAATCACTTAATAATTAACTTAAGTATTTATCGTTGAAAGTATTATCTTTTTTCTTGGAGAGGAAACGCACAAATCGTTAAAACATATTGTTAAAGCAAGGCAAAACAAGGACGCTTTTCGTCGTTGCATCTGTCCTGGATTAGTCACCGGATCTAAATCAAGTTGCAAACATTCTGGCGGCAGGATAAAAGCGAAGCGAGCTTTTTTTCGAAATTATGTCAAGTTCATAGCGATATATTTAACCCCGCTTAATTATCAAGAGCAATGCTGATAGATTGATAGTAAGTAGTGTAGTTAATTACCTTTGCGAACGAGCCAAAACACACGTGTTCGGTTGTTAGGTACACTTAGTTAATTATATCGGGAGATTGTGTTCAATATGTAATAAGTCGATGATTTTATGGTTATAAACTGTGACCAAATTTTAAGTTTACCGATTATTTATAAATAAGGGTTGAAGGGGATAGTGGTATATACAGGGTTGCGGCAAAACAGATAGTACAGTTTTGAAGGGGGCTATTAAAAAAAACGGCGAAATTTAAAGAAACGAGGTTTATTTTATCTTAATCGGTACATCATGCCGTTTTATGTATTAAGTCTTGAAGATGACATCAGATAGATGATGACCCCAAGCAGCGATACATTGATGAAGGCGATTTCTGAAATTTTCGGCCGCATTTTGGCACATCTCAATGGATATAGCCACGATATCCCCCGAATTCGATTCCTGAGTTCTTCCAAGGTGCGAGGTCGATGCCTAAAAACCTTTTCCTTCAGGTAGCCCCACAGGAAGAAGTCGCAAATGCTCAGATCAGTGAGCGCGCGGACCTCCCCACATCACCTCTCAGAGAAACAAGGCGCCCAGGGAACACCTGTCGCAGTTTCGTCATTGACACTCGAGCAGTATGGGCTGTAGCCCCGTCCTTATTTACAGCCCAGTATCGAAAATATTGTTTATTCACCCCTCCACAGAGATGGAAGTGGGCCTCGTCACTACTGAAAAATACGGTTTTCATAATCAGGGGGCATTAACTTTTGAACAAGCATCATCTTGTAGGGGTGGAAAGAGTCTTCATGTAATGACCGTCTTAGAGAGCGATCAGCAATGGCCAATGTAGTTGCATGCTTCCGGGCAGAGCGTGTAGCTTCTCTTACTCTTGCTACATTTTCGGGTGTTCTTACCGTTCTGGGTCTTCCTAAACCCCTACGTTTTTGTGTGGAACCAGTTTCTTCTAATGTACACACCCAACTCGCGATTAAATTACGGTGAGGGACGGGAACACGGCGCGCAAGATTCAAATGCAGCCGGAAGGCCCGCTGGGTGGCGGCGGCAGAACAGCCAGTTTCAAGAAACGTGCGAACATCGAAGCCTCGATGTTCTCCAGACCAAACCATGGTAACGACTAAAAACGGCACGACCCCCCCGACACAATATCCCACCACACGGGATGTACTGGGCATTCCAAACTGCACTGTCTGTTTTGCCGCATCCTGTATAAGGATGGGACCATTCGTCTGTTGCTATGGTACTTTTATGTACCATTAGTCCTATAGAAAAACTTTTTTTGAAAAATGTTAAATATTTTTATTGTATTATATATGATACAAAATATTTTAAGAATGATATATAGCTTAATGCCACATTCTTGACAAATTGTCTTTGTGCGTTTTTGGGTTTTATTTTCCGCACACCTTTTGCACCTTCTTCTCGTTGTACCTTCAAATGGAAGGTGTAAAGATACGTTTTCGAGTCGCTATCTTTTCCCAAATGGTCTTCTTTTCTTCCATAAACGTCGCATAGTTGCTGTTTTTCTTCCTCCAGGGGCAGTAAAAATTGCAGGAAAGGAATTTTTTCTTTGTCTTCTCTTTATAGATAATCCATGCGTTTACAGCCTTTATAAACAAACGATAAAAACCTTCTTACACCATTTATTTGATTTGCGATCTAGTTCGTATAACACCATCATCTTCTCCGCCAAATCAACCCCTCCCATAATCTCTCTATATGATGCAACCATTTCTGGACACGGAACACTGATTTTGGAGCAATCTTTCAAAGTTTTATTGACAGACGTAAGAAGGAGAGGGTCGACAGGCTAGAGTGAAAGAACATTCTTCCAGAGTGAACTCCGCCTTTCAACTTGCTGACGAAATTAGTTGTATGGTTTTGTTTGCTGTTTTATGTATTTCGAATTAATTAAGCAAGTCTGATAAAGTAAAAATAAATAAATTAACAATATGACAATTGCTCAACAGAAGGACCTCTTTTATATCTTGCCATTTCACAAACAAAAGTCTTTGCTGCACTGGAACACATATTCACCTCTTTTCAATTTATCCTTGATTTTAGGTTACAATTTCCTACTGCTGCATAATCCATATTCTGTAGTAGAGTGATTGAAGTAAAAAAGCGATCAAAACAGAAGGTAACATCTTTCACTTTTGATGTAGAAATGAGTTTTTTCACTACACATTCACCAAGAGTTTAGTTTCACGGTCTGTGTTTAAAATCGTATGTATATCCACAACTTAATTCCTCGCATATATTGCTTCAAAGGCGAACGCCCCTTGAACTTAGTAATGGATTAATCTATGCTTTGAAAGCTACTATCCTGACGGCATTTTTGGAACGTAGCTTTCAAGCAATTTACTACGTCGTCAATAAAATAAGTTTTGGAGAATTCTGCAGGTTTGGTTGGTGATGCAAAATACATTTTTGTAATGATATGATTTTGACGTTTTGTATGTATTTTCATCTGGTTTTGACCATAAAGTAAAATAATCAGAGGGCCCTTTATTTTCTTCTGGAGCTTAATTTTCTTTTTCAGCTTGCTCATCACTTTCCGGTTAGATTTCTGATTCTTCATTAGAAGATTTGTTTTTTTACGATTTTTTACGATCGTAAAAATTGTGAAACCAACCAAGTGCCTTTCTCTAAACAACCCTTAATATTAAAAATGTTTCACCACGTGATAAACGAGAATCAAATTCAACAAAGATTTGTTAACGATCTCAGATTGATCACTCGTTTCAGATTCTTCATCAGAAGGTTCATATGAATCATCACTGTCATCAGAGTCACAAAACACATTTTCTGTCGCCTCTTGTAGCTCTTTTTCTCTGAGCAGCATTTTCCTATCCATTTCTGAAAATAATTCTAATGGTACATATGTATACCACTTTATAGGACTAACGGTACACATACATACCAGATAGTCAAATGCAAGGATAATTATCCAATTGTACAGTAATTATAGAGCTTAATTGCACTTACCTTCTAAACATATTAACAACTGTTACTTGGTATTCAATTTCCAAACTAATTACTAATATTTTCGCACTAATTTCAATGAAAAAACTCACTAAATATGCTGACTCAGTTGCATACACTATGCTAATGCATTAGAAAAGTAAATGGTACACATATAAAACAAATTTAAGCGAATTTAAAGTGTTAAAACTTAGTGGTGTATATGTGTACCAGGAGTCGCGAAAGGGTTAACTAACGAAGCTCTGGCCTTTTGTATCTGTTTGAGGTACTGTCTTGCTTTTGATTAGAAAAGGTGCTGGGTCAAAGATTAAGCTAAGATATTTGTTCTCTTCTTTAATCAAAATTAATTTCTCACCGTATTAAAAAATTTTCGTTTTTTGTGGTACGGTCTGCTGACATGCATGGAAACACTCTTATCAGCATTGATCTCTAATCGCTATTGGTTCCTCACTTCTCGTAGGTGTTGGAGAATTTTCTTAAGATGAACTGTGGTAAATCCTCAACAAAGTAGAGTTGGAGCGAGATTCGGAGTGTCGCATGTATAGATGTTGTACAGTATCGGAGACAAAGCAGAGCCCTGTGTAACCTGCATCGTTAAATAACGTGCTGTTGATTTTGCAATGAAACTTTGTGACACGACGAGAAAGTCGTATAAGTCTCTGATCAGGTATGCAGGGAATTTGAGATGGATAATAAAACTACAGCAGTATCATACTTATCATAAAGTCCTCCTAGATGAATTAACCCACTCCAAAAAGCTGATGGATAGTGGACAGGTGACTTGGTAGTCAAGAATGATTTTTAATTTTCAAGGAAGACTGTAAAACGTCTCAGTAGAATTTTATCGACCAGTTTGCCTAACAAGCTGAGCAAGTTGATGGGACGGTAGCTAGATGGAAGGAGAGGCGATTTGCCTGCCTTGAGAATGAAAATCACTGCGGCTAGCTTTCAAGCTAAATAAAAATATCTCATCGGCATTACGGCATTTACGATGTTTTTTTCTCTATCGCGGTGAAAATACCTTCGATTTCTGGGGCTTTTCGAGTTTTGAGCTACTTAATAAGTACGTTAAGTTCTTCAGAGTTGACCGGATAACAGGGCCTCCTACGGTTGTTACTATTATTGACGATATCTTTGACTTCAGTTTTGAAGTTGAAGTTATAACTGTGGTTGAGGGAGAAATTGGCACTCATTGAGATTCAACACCTGTATTTCTTGGTTTTCGTTATGTTGTCACTTGAGCGTCTGAACGAATTTCCAAACAGAGTTTAGTAGATCATTCAACAACTCAAAGCGACGTTCCCAGCGTTTCTCTGTTTAGATTTCAGAATTCGTCTCTGACTTTAATCATAACTCTATTGAAATCCGTTTGGAAGGGATGGGTTGGCGATTTTTTTGTTTTTTTATCAGAGATTTTAGCTCAGGGGGAATGGTTAAGGGTCGATGAGGGTGGTAATTCTACTGGTCGTGGACTTGTTGATAGCTTTAAGCATATTACAAAGAGCTTTTTGACAGCTGCTTTAGATTTGATGATCTGAAGAAGGAAGATGAAAAGCTCAACCTTTTTCTTATATATGTGCCAGTTGATGGGTTTAATTTCTTTCAACGGTCTTTTAGTGCCGAATGCAAATTCTAGTAGAACTCAGTTAGTAATCGGAGGACAGGTCGCTAGTGGACAAGCTGTAGTGGTGCGAGTTTACGCTTTATCAAGCGCATCAGGTTTGTGATTTGCCATCGAGGGATAGAACATAGGGTTGTTAGGTACGACTGCTCCGAAGTCGTGTTTCTAGCTGTTTATGAACTCTTAAAGGGATTTCCCGTTCCTGTTAATGACTCTGCTGTCCCAGCTAGGGCTTTTGATATCCAAAAATGTTCGTGGACATGTCGTCAATGTTCGGTGGAAAACGGAAGCTTATATCCCTTTTGCCGTCACTACAGGTATCCTAAGATTTTTTGGTTTTGTAAGTTTCTTAATTATGTCAGTATTCTCGAAGGGGTTTATGATGGTTTTGAAACTATTAGGTATTATTATTTATTTTATCCAAGATGGTAACAAAAGTATTCCAATATTATACATAATAATTCTTTACAAAAATTTCGATCGCACTTGAAAAGGTTTGAATTCACAAAAAATGTGTAATCTTACTCTTATACGTGGGTAGTATATACAGTTTACTTTTCGATAGTGATCTGCAAAGATCGAAAGGCAAGTCAGAAAACAAAAATTGTTTTTCTTCGCCTAATTTTTAGAATGAAAATTGTACACGTTCAAGTAGTTACTTCTCTAGTAGTTCACTTGACTATTAATGAAATAATAAAAATAATAATAGGATGTTTATCAAATTAATATAGCCTTATAACGGGTGTAATTTTATTGTTAACAATATGGAACATAACAAGTATTTTTCTTCGCCAAAAATTACATATTTGGTTCCACCAAGAGGATAGCTCAACTATATTATAACGGGTGTCCCAAAATTAACGCAAGATTTGCCAACATTGGTGCAGTGTTGGCAACACTAAAAATATTTGACAACTAATTGTTTATGGTTTGTAAAAATGGAGCGATGCACAATAGAATAGCATGTTTTTTAAAATTTCTGAACAATATTTTAAAAATAATATAAGTTTAGAAAAGTTGTCTGGAATAGTGATTTGTCTTCGTCAGTTATGAAAAAATTAGACAGGCTGTATCAATTGGCGAGCTAAACACAAAAATGAGTCGTTTAAATGTTGATATTGAAGAAATGTATGAGCGTTTTGGTAGAAGTCCATGAGCATCTTCACCTAGGCCAAAAATTGTAAATTTCAATAAGCTTTCCATAGCGTATATTTGAAGATTTCCGAAGTCGGAAACCTAATAACCAGCACAGCAAAGAAAGTTCATTGAATGAATTATTAAACATCAACAAGTGTATGACGATTTTCTGCGATGAAGGTAAACACCTTCATGGCGTTGTTAATAGTCATAATAGCCAAATTTGGATTTTAAAGATCTCAGATCAGATCTCTTGTCGAAAAACAAGTACATCCTGAACATTTTATTATTTGGTGGTAGAGGCATCATTGGAGCATACTTTAACGAAAATGAAGCTGGTCAAGCAGTAAATGTTACTGGCGCTCGATATCGCGACATGATGATTTGGACCACATGTGGTTCAGTTTCGGACATTTCGGTAATAAAAATTGACCCGTAGTTCGTAGGATATAACATCATTGAATTTATTTTTATGGCGTTATTTGACGTTAAAGGACTATGTCAACAAGCCCAAAAGCACAAAACTGTTTTTTTTCCTAAATTTAAATTGATTTTAGAACACCAGTTATAAAAAATAGTTTAAGGTCCATAGATATCTACCACGTGTACTTCTTTCGGGACTACAATGGAATTACGCAGGGGACTTTAATGTTGGACATTAAATATTCAGTTTCCAAAATATGAAATGTGGATTTCGGCTTGATTGATCAGGTAGGTTTTTATAAGCCTTCTTAGTTTTTTTCAGGAGAATTAGTTTTGGTGATTATGTGATCAGAATGTGTCTGCTTTTTGATTTCATCAGTCTTGTTGTTCACTGTTCGAACTGAATTTTGGTATTCGAGGTTCTATGAATGAGTTTTATAACCCTCTACATTTCGCATGACAACAAATGGTGTCCTACGCCACAACCAAAGCAAACTATTCGATAGGTCGTTTTCCAAGCGAATGTATTATTTATAGCATTTTTCACATTTTTGGTCGAAGGGTACGTTATTCCGTGGAGTTGTTTTTGACAATTAGATACAGAAATCATTAAAACATGTAGTTTTTATGTTCAAATCCAAATTATATGATTTTGATTGTATTGTTATCTTAGAGGAGTATCTTTTATTTTGCTGACTCAAACGTGATTAAAATTAAAAAGTGATTTTCTCTGATAAACCTTCTGCGATTGACGTTTTGAATCGTAGTAAATAATGGCAATGTAAACGATATTAGGCTTAAATTGGACGTAACTCCCAACCAACTATCGCATCTCAATAATCTAAGGTCAGAGCTAAACGCAAGAATCAACAGGGGTGAAAATAATCTGACAATTGTGTCTATTAAAAACCAATATGCAAAAAACAAATAAAGTTAACATTTACTTCCACAACGTCGGTGGCATTAAGTCAAAATTAACTGGTATATCTCTAAACGTGGCTCCTAGTAATTACGTGGTAATGCTTATTGAAAGCTGGCTCTAGAATGGTTATAGTGTGTTTCGTCGATCCGTTGAATTGAGCGCTAAAACTTACGGAGGTGGAGTGTTAATTGTGGAAAATGTTTTTTTATCGTCCATGATTAAGATTACCTGTAAATCGTTAGAGCAGATTTATGTAAGTCTGACCATCGATAAAAAAGTGATAGTGATCGGTGCCCTCTACCTTCCTCCTTTTTCGTCGGTCGAGTCTATGTTTTCACACTGTGACACGCTGGAAAAACTGTTTCTGACTGATTGATAAGCTTATTTTATGCGGCGACTATAACTTACCAGATGTAAAATGGAACAGTGACGGCACCAACAATTCAGCTTACAATAAACTGGTGGAGGCACTCTTGGAAGTCACAACATTTCTTTACCTTAATCAAGTCAAAAAATTACCAAACGACACAGGAGCACTACTAGGCCTGATTTTTTGCGATAGTGGAAGTGATAGTGTGTCAGTCACTAGAGCCGAGGATTTGTTATGCACTAATTCCTATCATCATATTGGTTGCCTAATCGAGCTGTCGTACAATGAAGAACTTGATGGCTGCTATGCTGAATTATATTTTAATGATTTCCATAAGGGAAACTATTCAGCAATCAAGGACTATTTTGCGTCTATGGATTGGTGTGCGTACTTTAATAGTTAGGATAATTTTAATGACACTGTTGATAATTTTTATGTAATCCTAAACATCGCCATCGACCAATATGTTCCAAAAATTAAAACTTCTAGGAATTAGTATCCCAGATGGTTGAATGGTGATTTGATCAATTTAATTTATGATAAACGAAAGGCTCACTTTAAATTTAAACAAAGTAATGATCATTATGATTATTTAGACTTTTCTAATTTAAGAGCTGAATGTAAACGGCTGAACCAAGTACTGTACATGAACTATGAAAATTGAAGCGAAAATCAACAAGGAAGCTAAACAATTCTGGATATTTGTTAACGATAAGCGTAAAACAAGAGGTTTTCGATTGTTTTTCAATGATTTAGTAAGTAACTCTGTTCAGGAAACCCCTTTGCGAGCTATTTCGCAACCGTCTACTAGTTCTGCTCACTGCTCAACCTAGTTCAATAGTGTTAGATCGGTCAATCCCAATTATAAATTTTCCATTCCACTACTGTCGGTGTTGAACGCGATCAATAATCTAAAGATAACATCATCTTGCGGCCCTGATAATATACCCAGTGTGTTCTTAAAAAACTGTATTTTCACTTTTTCCAATCCCATTTCCTTCTTGTTTAATCGTTCCGTTGAATTACAATACGTTCCCACATTATGGAAACATATCAACTATCGTGGTATTTACATTCAATCATGGATTCCCAAAATGCTTGACAGTATATTGGCTAAGCAGCTGCAGTGGCTAGCAAAGGTTCAACTTGGTAGATCCACCGTATCTAACCTTTTGGAGTTTTCGATGTTTGCTATTGATACCCTTTGGAGTCAAGGTCAATTAGACGCCATCTATACAGATTTTCCAAAGGCGTTCGATAGGGTGGACCATATCATTCTGATTAAAAAACTGGAGGCTTTACATTTCAATGATAGTATCATACAATTGATCAGAAGTTACTTGTCGGATAAATCGCAATGCGACAAAATTGATAATTGTATTTCTCATTATATTGATGTAACATCTGATGTGCCGCAAGGCTCCGATATTGGTCCATTTTTTTATTTCTTCGTTAACGCTATCTATGCCCCAGTAAATCATACCCAGTTTCAATTGTACGCAGACGACTTGAAGATTTTTACTCCTGTTAAAACTTTTTCCGATTGTCATAAGCTTCAAGAAGATTTGGCATGTGGTGGGTAAAATCGAACCTGCATTAGTTTATAATTCATACTACAATTTCCTTTAAGTCAAAATTCTTTATAACAACTTTATTTTGTTGAAATGGACTCCAGGAATTTATTTTCTTTAAAGAAGTTTCAACAAACTGATACAAGTTAGTTTATTGTACATTTACCTTCAACCATTTGCTCCAATTTATTGATACTCTAAGAGCGCTAAAACTGTATATGGTACACCATAATTCTGTAGAAGCAGCAAGTTTATGCTGCAAATTGTATTGAAATTGATTGTAATCCTTGTTATAATAGTGTACATGATTTAAAATTTATTATTAAAAACTATTTATGTGAATCGACTATAGTTTGGTTTTTCATGGCGTGATTCATATTAATGAAGCTACGGATATATTTTATACAACATTGAATATTTGAGAAATTTAATCCGAAAGAGCTTTTAAAAGGATCTAATTAACTATACTATAACTGAACCATTATGAACTTCGTCAACTAACACTTGATTTAATTTAGAGTTTATCGTGAATTACCACGTAGTAACGGTCGCAACCATTCTATTATGCGAAATACTAAAACGTATATTGCATATAAAATATTTAAATTATTATATCATCATAAAATATCTGACTTAAGTAACCAATGTTAACTTTTTTATGTTGCCCATGCAAGAAAAGAAAAAACAATAACTAAGAATCCAGCGTATTATTCTCAAGTATTCTAAAACTAAATCGGACAGCAAAATTTTGGATCGTAAATTTTCTAATTAAATTTAGACATTTTTAAAGACAACTGAAACAAATTTAGAGAACATGTTTTTGGCCTACGTTTTATGGGTATTTGTATTTTATCTAAGTTCAGTTTATAACTATAAACTATTGATCTTCAGTAATATACTGTTTAATCTATTAAGCCTTTTGGAACTGATTAATAAAATGCAAAGAAACTTGCGCATGCTCACTCAAAAACTACTGTTAATCGTAATACGCATATTTCCTTATCTTTTATTCATAGAAAGATTGTTTTTGTTTTTATATTTCCTTATTTCAGAACGATTTGCATTTCGATGATCGAATTGAATCATCCGAGAAATCCGCGATCGTCCCATCTCCGTCCGACCCGATGCTCGCTCTCGTTTTACTGCTTGGCCGTGTGTCGGTTTTCCCGAATTCGTTGTCTTAAGTCACAGTGGATGGAGAACGGTTTTAGATCGGCTGAGTCAGCGGGGTAATTTTAGCGCGGTTTGTTTAGATGTGGTGTTACACTTTTGATATTTCACGGAGGCCCAGGGTCGTATTTCGTGCCCGTTTGTTTACGACGACCGACACGGATTGGTCGTCTACTTCCATCCGGGGAACAATAACAACTGACCAGAAGTGACTCAGAACCGATGCACATTAACTACTTGCACTTCCACTGCAGAAATTCTTGTTGTGCTGTAACGACGTTTAGCTTCAAAGTAATAGTTTAAAAATCGTTGCAAATACCAGACATGGAATTACATTCGTTTATAAATCATGTATTAAAATTTATCGAAAGAATGATTAATAATATATTTATATTCATTGATTGTATCATGTTTAATAATTTCATAGAAAGCTTCTTAAAATTAAGTTTGATGACGAAATAATAAGTGTGGTTAAAAACAAATCAAAAAGATTATTAGTTTCAAAGACATCCGTGCAGATATTATGGTTTTTTCTTTTCTTTTAGAAAAAAATGGCTATTTGCCAACGACGAGTCCCTCGAGGACAGTAGAGTATGAAGTTATGTACTTCATACAACTATCCTCGAGCAACTCGTCTATCAACATGATCTCCACCTTTGTTTTATTATACAGGGTCCGGCAGAGAAGTATGACGTTTGTGAAAAAAAACATAACTCCGAGAATTTTCAATTAAATCAAAATGTTCTTTGTTTAATAGGTAGGAGTGAATTTGCCATTTCGTATTCATATCAAAGATGTCATCTAAGTGATCTCCGTTTTTTTTCCACACACTCCTTAAGTCGACTTAAGAAGTTTTTCATGCATCCTTCCAACATGTTGGCCGGAATCCCTTGAATGTCTCGGGTGATAGTATTGGGCACAGAAAAAATCTTGGGGCGATCGAGGAGGCCACTCGTTGTCCCCTGGTAGCGAAATAAGTCGTCCTGAAAATTGTTCTCTCAAAAGTGCCTTTGGCTCCCTTGAGGTATGGCAAGTTGCCCCATCTTGCTGAACTTGTCAACTCTGGAAGGAAAAAATCACGCAGCATAGTGACTTGCTTCCATAGCTGCCCCATTTTCAGAAGTTCTGACACATCTTTCTCCACCTCGTGGTACTCCAAGCTTTAACGATCCTCTAGTACGGAGGTTCTGCACCCACTTCAGGATGATGTTTCGTGTGCCTTCCAAGATTGAATTGCGTTCGAAATATACGCTGTGTAGCAACCACAGAATGTCCAGTTTCGATGTAAGTGTCATAAGCAAATACGCGTTGCTCTAGAGACCAAGGTTTTATAACAACTGAACCAAACAAAATGGCAAGGTTGGGTGGTCACATAACAACATTTCGAAAACGTTAGTCTGCCCCTGAGCTGAGTTATACGCGTTCCAAAAACATCATACTTCTCTGCCTTACCCTGTATGTAATAATCATTTCTGGTTTGCCCGTAGAATTATCATCTCGACACATGATATCGAGATGAATTGTTGAAAAGCAAATATGCTGCTTCCTACAAGTGGTTTTCTAGTGTAAATTCAATAGGCAATTGTGGCTTAGTTTTTAAATTGGCGCCTAAAAGTGTTAGTTTGTTAATGTTTACAAAGAGGTTTTTCTGCAAGATTCTTTAATGTTATTTGTAGTTATATTCTGTCCAAATCCAGAAATTCCTTCGCAAAAACGCGGAACAAGTGACATTTTACTATTGTCAGCTTAGTATGTCTCTGGCTGATTTGTCTCACGCACACTTCTACAGGGTGTCCCAAAAGAAAGTTTATATTTTCTGGGCTTCTTAGAAAAGGTGAACCATCTATCGAAAATATGTTCATTAGATTAGATTTGAGGTAAGAAAAAAGTTCATAGGACTGCGTGGAGGCCAATTTTCTTCTACAATTGAATTTTATAGGAGCGCAGCTTTAGGTCTTGGTGCATAATACGTGGTAATGATTATGATCTAGGCACATTTAAAGCGCTTCTGATTTGAAAGGTTTAGATCGTCTCCAACAAACTGGTTTACACTATCCACATTCTCCGCCGTTCTTAATGATCTTGGTCGAGCCGTTTTTGGTTTTTCCAATATTCATCATACGTACTCATACCATCTTCAATTTTACATGTACGCATCTTGTTTGTAAAATTGCTCCAAATTCTTTATCGAATGATTTGAAAACACCTTTCAAACATAACGGGTGTCCCAACAATTATTGCAGTCCCGGGTGGCGTTGGAATCAAAAACGTAGGTCAATTCTTTCATGTGCCATATAAATGAACTGACATGTTAATTGTCAAACATAACCTAAATGTGCATTAAAAATGTCAGTTCATTTATTTGCAACATGTAAGAATCGACCTACGTTTTTTATTCCAACGCCACCCGGGACTGCAATAATTGTTGGACACCCGTTATATAGCATACTTGTTCTGCAGTGGCAGCTGCATAAGTTAGAATATTAGAACATTGTGTTTTAATACTTTGACTATGTTTATATTTATTTTAAACAAGAGTGTGATGATCAGCGCATTAAAGTAATTATAAAACTATCGCCAATATTTTATTATGATTTTCTAGTAATGCTGCTTCTCATTACTTTCTTGAGGCTAGGAAAGCAAAACACTGTTTGTAAGTTGCCAAAAATGATAATCTGGTTACTTACTTATTAATGTAAAATAGTTGCACACTCTGAACCAGTATAAAATATCGAGTGTTTCTAAATTTTGTAGAGAATCTTGATAGAAAGTACCAGTTACAGTTGCTTCTCCAAACAATAAAGGCCCATAAACTTTCCGCCGAGATATGGCAAAAACAAATTCAATTGAAGAGGAGTCTCGTTGCAATTGTATCATCTCGTGGGGATTATCTGATCTGATTACCTGTTCCTGTCGGTGTCTTGGCACCGTAGTTTTTAAATTCCGTTGTAGGCGTGAGCCTCTGCGGACGAGGGATGAGCTTCTTATTATGACTGATGTGGTATCGGTGGTAGGTCCTGGTTCTGGAGGCGTAGTACGGATGTGCTGGTGTTGCTGATTGGATGATATCAAGATGTCGGGAGAGAGTAATGGAGTCTTTTATGTTTTGTGTTTTTTTTGTGTTATTTAGATATGGATATTTTTTAGGGATTAAAGATGGGATGACGAGGTAGTTGGGAGTAAAGACACGTTTCCGCTTCGAGGCGTAAGTTTACTGTGGGGGTAAGGTCATCTCCAGAGTGGCCCCTGCAGGCGTGGGTTGTGACGGCGGGATAAGGGAGCTTTTTCCGGGGCTGAATGGGGGGATTTATTTATTTATTTATTTATTACATCTTTGGTATTCTTTCTAAAAAAATACATACAAAAAACCTACATAAAATTTTGTACGAAAGAATCACGGGCGGAGTTCACAATAAATACGGGGTAGTGTCAAAGAGTGGTTTATTATGGGATTAGAGGAGGATGAACGGGTTGCAAAGTGACTGATTAGTCTTGAGATTATTTGTTCCAGAGGAGAAATGTTTGATTGTTCGTAGACTATTTCGTTAGGTGTGTGAGGGAGGAGTAGGCAGTATTTCCGGAGAAGACGGCGTTCAGTAGAGAAGAGGATGGTGAGCTGAGACTTCTGAGGAGAGGTTGAGGAGGTAAAGAAGACATGCGGGAATTCTAGGGCAGGTGTGACGAAAGCTTTGTAGGTGTGGATTTAAATATAAGTGTGGTCTAGGAGGCTGGATTTTAAGGAGGCAGGGGGTATTTCTCAGTGTTGACTTTTTTCCGTATTTGTTTAATGGGGGCAGAGGGACTAAGATTATATTGGTTTAGGATGCCAAGGTAGGAAATTTGTTCTTGTGGGAGGATATGGTTATTGCTGACTGAGAGGAAGAGAGAGAGGGGAGGAGGGAGTTTCCTAGAGCAATGAGGGTGGTAGAAAATAGTGTATTGGGATTTGGAGAGGTTAACGGTTAGATGCCAAGTGTGGACCCATTTGTTAAAGGAGATGACGTCCTTTTGAAGATTATAGACGGCTGTACATCTGATATTGTGAGAGGACCAGAGGACTCGTTCGTTCGCGTAGGTTTGTATTATATTTGGGAAGTGGGATCGTATGTGAACAGAAGGTACCTTGAGTAACGCCACATGTGCGTGAAAGGAGAAGAGGTTGCGGAACAGTAGGAAACTAAGTGGGTACGGTTTTGTAGGAAGAATTTGATTATGCGGATAAAATGGATAGGGATGTGTTCAGGTTTGTGCCAGACGGTGTCGAAGGCTTTTTGAATGTCGAAAAAGACGGCCGCTATTTGCAGCGTTGGTTGCGTCCATGATGGAAGCCGTTTTGCTGGTCAGGGATATGGGGCTCAGAGGAATCTAAGAGTTGAGAGAGGATAATGCGTTCAATGAGTTTACTCATGGTATTAACCCTCTGGGTACATTTGACGAGTTCCAATTATCTTTATTATCACCCCTGTTTTTTTGTGGTTTTTAGTACCTCAGGATGAAATGAATGAATTTGTTAAATTATGTCACAAGTAAAAAAATCTAAATTGAGTTCATATTGGCCAAAAAGAAGTATTACAAACCAATTTTTGCAGCCACTATGTCACGGAATAGGTTTTTTGATATCTTAAGATTTCTTCACGTCACAGACAACGAAAAATTGGATAGAAATGATAGAATTACGAAGATCAGAAATCTAGTTGATTATCTGAATAATACATTCGAAAATCTAAACTACAAAGAGCACAGTACTACTAGATGAATCTCTCATGAAATTCAAAGGACGTTTGATTATATTCAGTTCAATCAATTGAAACGAGCGCGATTTGGAATATAAATCTATAGATTTCGGGAATCTTCAACAGGCTATTACATTTGTTTTAAAATTTAGGCTGGCGCAGAGAACATACAAATGTAGTTGGAACTGCGCGAAAGAACAGAAGACACATGCAGAAAGAGCTTGCTTCCCTCAAAGTATAAAAATGAGCAGCATTTCATGTTTTTTGCAGTAAGATGGAAAGATATATACTTGCTTAGCACAAGACGTGTCAATTTTGACAAAATTATCAAACCATCATGCGTAGTCGAATATAAGACAGGTATGGAAGACGTTGATAAAGAGGACCAATTGCTAGCGGGCCTCCAAATAAAATGTATTACTTTTACATATTGATCCATATAGTAACAAAGTAAATCCGTTACATATGCATGAAAATCTACAAATAATTCAGTACTTAAGGCGTTAAGTAGGTATATGGGGCGGTAAGAGGAAGGGTTAGATGCGTTATTGGTCTTTTTAGAGAGCATGATGACTTTTGCAGTTTTCGAGGGGGTAGTGAAGTATTCGGATGCAATACAGGCGCGAAAGATTGTGTAAAGTAAGGGGATTAGAAAATTAGGTGGAAGGTATTTAATTACGCAGTAAGGAACGCCATCGGGAGCGGGAGAGGAGTTTTTGGAGAGTTTGAGTAGAAAAGTGATCCGTTCAGGGTGATGCCAGTGTCGTTAGGTAGATTATTGAATTCAGTCAGAGGTAGAGTATGAGGACGGTTGAAATATGAATTGGCTTTATGATCGGTGTGGGCTTGCCCGAAAGAGAAGTAGAGTGAATTTTAGTAAGTAAAATGCAAAGAATTCAGCAATGACGGATGGATCGGACGTGGGGGAGCTAGAGGAGAATATTAGGTGAGGATGGCAGAGAGAGGTGGGGCGAGAGGAGATGTTACGGAAGGTTTTCCAGAAAAGAGCTGGGGACTGAGGTTCGAGACTGTCGATGGAGTGTAACCAAATATTACACATTTTTATTGACAAACTTTATACATATTTACATTTCTGCCTTGTTTTGTCCAGTCATATGGCGTCAGTCGTTAAAACGTAGATGGATAAAACGATGCAATGAAATCAAATAAATAATGGTTGAATTAGGATTTTAAAATATTTAAAATAGGATTTCTAGGAATACAATATAAGCATAATATGTGAAAGTTGAAAGGATTTTCGGAGAATTTTTCTGATAGGAATCGAAGGCGTTCTAGGATGGGGATAACTAAAGCTGGTTAGAAGGATGGGGTGTAACCATTTTTATGTATTCTTTGATATGCGGTTTAATTAAGGCATTCAGTCTGTTCCATTCAGTTCTGTCGTGTTGGTGGTTGTGAAGTATAATTTGTCTATCGACTTGTCTCTTCTGGCGGATGAGGTATAAAATGTGTGGAGGAAAAAGGAAGGAGGAGCAGGAGAGAGGGGCGTGTTTGTCGATGGCTTGTTGTATTATTAGGGGAAAATAATAAATAAAATAGTGTCAGGGGAGGTTGTGTTGCTTCAAGTGAGGATTGGAAGGCGTTAGGGGGAAGGTGGAAGGAAGGGGAGAAGAGAGCCCGGGGTGAAGAGGGACAGGAACATCATCTACAAGTGTACATACCCTTTATTATGGCGATAAAATTGTATGCATATCCTTTAATATTGTATTTATCCTATATTCCAGTTTTTATGTTTTAGCAGGTTATGTAAAACCAAATAGATTTTTGGAGACATTAACAGTAGTGAAAAAAGTCGTTAATCACCTGATTTTAGATTGCATTTTCACCATTTTTCACAACTTTTAAAAGATGTTTTTGGTGGAAAATGTTTCATTTCTGTTAAAGTAAAAAGGTAAAAACCTTTACAATATACCCACTTTTATTTTTGAAGCTGCATGTTCTAAAAACTGTTTTGCAACCTTCCGTTGTAATATGGAAAAATTATGATTAATTTGCGCAAATTCATGTGAAATATATTTGAAGTAAAGAATTCACAAACTTCCTGCCTTAGTAGGTGTAACAAAAATAAATACTCGTCAGAGTCCATCCGGACAATCGTAATTTTGTAAAAATATACATATCTTGGGTGGTTATACATATAATAATAAAAATGACGACAAGCGAATTTTTCCAATTTGATGTAATCCATAACATTTTTATTATTTTTAAACTAGATTGTTGAATAACAATAAAGGTTACATTTTTTGTTTAAACATTGTTACAAGCCTACATCAGCACTATAGGAATTTTAGAGTTGTGTTAATATTATTTAACACAATCTACTAATCTCCAGCCAATTTAATTCTATTACTGTAAATCAGAGATACTGAATTATAAGAAAATTTAAAATGCATGAATTTCTCATCTCTATTCCATTTCATAAATTACATTAAATTTAATGTTTTTTGTGTAACAATTTGACGTTTAAAAGTGAAACATATACAAATAAATAACGATTGTTAATTATATTATTATTATCGATAATAATAATATCCTTCTAAAGCAAGGATATCCAGATGCCTATTTTCTCTCACCATTACTATTTAACCTTTTCTGTTTTGCCAATTACAGTTCCGATCATATTTACTTCATTTTTTGTAAATACTTTCTTTGAATTGTTGACTTCCTTAAATGTTGGTATGATACATGGCGTATTAAAATGTATCCACGTAAATCCCTACTTTTAATTTCCTATCATCAACACGTTAAATCTTTCCATATCTTTAATATCCCCTATTACTGACCCTCATTAAGCTTCTATTAAATTCTTAAATATAATCGTCAAAAATTTAATTTTAAAAAACCACCTCCGCAGTCATAACCAAAATATAGAAAAATTGTTTCGAGAAATACAACCGCTACTCCATACTTGACTAGGGTGGTATCATATATCAGACTATAAATAAACAGAACAATTTTATGTTTCAAGACGACATCTTGGTAATTGCTCGACCGTGCTCGATTGGCTATATCAGTGAAGAGGGTTTTACCTGAACCACTTCAATAATCAACTCTCCACAATATTCAAGTTGTCGGAGCATTCTTTAGAATTTTATCGAACATAATCTTTCTAATAAGCTCCTAAATTACACTATCGTCTCTCCAAAATCCGGCTAATATTGCTTAACTGTATTCCTATGAACCCTATCATAAACACAAGAAAACTACATTTAATTTAAATCATTTATTGTGTTAGGATCTCTTCAGATTTATTGTTTTGTACATTAAGATTTTCATTTTATTTCTTGGATTTCCATATATGGGTTAATTGTGGAAACTCATAATTTAATTAACCTTGTCAATAACAGCCACGGACCGGTTTCAATCTATTTTGGATCTCATCAGCGTACCGCCGTTGACAATTGCCATCAAAGACAGGAAAATGGTCAAAACAATAGTAGGTCTGATGACAGGCTACTGCAAGCTCAACAAACACATGAGCAAAATAGGCCTTCTGTACTGTGCAGATTCTGCCTAGAGGTAGAAGAGAATTCGTTCCACATTCTATGCCATTTCGAGAGACCTAGCAAGGATTAGACATTGAAAGCTGGGCACTACAAACCCCAGCGCAGAGAGCTATACCCAAGCCCTTCTGGCAGGGTTAATAGGACTAATCAAAGAACCAAAGCTAGAGCTGGTCATCTGAGATAAGTATGGATCCACAATAGATCTCAAAAGGTCACGGTGGAACAGGCGCTAGTGCCACCCATATACCATCTAATTTAATCTGACAGTGATCCACTCAAACAGGATCTAGTGGAACGCATAGATAATATGGTAATATCTTCATAATTTAATATATTTTATGAATTGCTATTGTTAGCTTTTTTAGATTTGTAATATATTTGCACATGGTGTTTCAATGAAACGCGAAATTTTGAGTGTTGGGCAGTAGCTTTCCAGTGGTACTTTAGCAATCAGTGTTCGTAGATGCTTGAAGCGGTGCGCAACATGTATTTACTAGTCAAGGTTCTTATAAGAACAATGCCATTGCATACGTAGAGAATCTCGCACATTCAATTAAAACGATTTTCGAGGAAACTAGTTCTACAATGAAAATGATCATACACCAAACAGAATCAAAGATTTCGATATCGATTTAGTCTCTAGGAGCGTTTCTCGGAAGCGGGCCGCGCGTTGAGTGTGCGAGAGTTTTAATTGTAATTCAGGGACTGCAGGGCGTAGAAGATTCTGCAATACTCGAGGTTTTCTGCACCCCTATAAAATTCAACTGGCACAAGAATGAAAGCCCTAGGATGCCGATCAAAGTAAAATTTTCCTTGACCATTTGATCCTTAGACATAAATTGCCCCCCACGCAGACCTGATTTAATCTTTATGAACCCTTCTTCTGTGGAGTTATCTCAAATCTAAAGTTTATTTTATTGTAAATAACTAAAACATTATCGTTAAATGGCTTACTTTTTTAATCGATCCACTAAATATATACACCTCATATCTTCATAAGAATGATTCAATGCAATTCAATCCAATGACTCTACAGCCCCGATTCGGGCCCTGGCCTCCCTTAATTTATTCCTCCACTCAGTCCATCTCCACTCTTCGCCAATCCATTAGTTTTAGGACTTGTTTGGCGTTTTCTTCGACAGCATCCTCCCAACACTTTAAGGCCTTTTGCCTACCATCTTGCAATTGTGCACTCTTCGTGGCATCCCGTCTTCCGGTAGT
The DNA here is from genome assembly GCA_963969525.1 of Ontholestes murinus. Taxonomy (NCBI): domain Eukaryota; kingdom Metazoa; phylum Arthropoda; class Insecta; order Coleoptera; family Staphylinidae; genus Ontholestes; species Ontholestes murinus. The sequence goes on from OZ018395.1 coordinate 21,820,211, forward strand.
CTTAGCAGGTGTCCTGCTCAATGAAGTCTCTGTAGCTTCACAATTATTGATAAAGGCTGTTCTTTAAAGATTGTGTACAGCTCTTTATTTCGTCGGATTCTATACTCATTGTTTCTTAATCTTTACTCTATATACTGACAGAAGTTGGTTAAACCGATATTTGAATTTTTCTACTTTAAAATTTTTAAATATGACATTGGGACAACTATGTCCGTCCAGGTTTTATTGATGGAATATATACGTCCCTCTAGATGTGTGGGAAATAAAAAAATATATATCCAAAATCAGTATACATATTTATTCCAAAATATTACAATGGTAGAAACAAGCTTTATATATGAAATGATGTAAAACAGTCGATACATAATGCAACATTACACTTCCAGCATAAAACCTTCGTTCGTTTCTCTTTTTTCTTCTTATGACAACTGTGACATCTTCTTCGTGTTATTCCTTCGGTAGGTAAATGTTCCCCAACCTTTTGTGATGGCAATGAAGACTGATAAGGCATTCCATATTGTTAACGATGTTTCATATTTGCATTTTCTTTTCCGTAAACGATAAGCTGTTCTGCTAGTGGTACAATAAAGTGGAGGACATATTTTATGGGATATTTCTTGAAATAATACCCAGGCATTGTCAACGCTTGTTAGTAACAACTTATAAAATACTGTTTTCACCATTTGTTTGATTTTGTCTGTTTATCATAAAAGCCTGCCAGCTGATCTGCCAGATCGACTCCTCCCATAAATTTGTTATAAAACATTACTTGTTCAGAACATGAAGCAGTAGTTTTGGAAATGTCTTTATTTTTACTTTCCACGTGATTAATGTCTGCTTTGTAACAATTACTAAGTAAAACTACCTCATTAGTGTCCTTTCACTTGAAGGTATTACTACAATCCTTTTCTGTATCACCCCTTTTTTTAGTTAGCTGGCACCAATTTTATATTGGTAATATATGTACCCACTGCGGGATATTTACATAAGATTGATCGATGTAAAAAAACTAAAAGCATAATAAAACTTTAGGATTTCGAATGGTTTGGTAAAGTTTGTTTACCACTCTTTCTACTAATGTTCCTTTAATGAAAATGATGGTCCTTTAGTTTTCTCAGTTTCTTTTCCAGAATAAATATTCAGGTCATAACCATAACCGGTTAATAAGTCACATCTCTGCCATATTTTGATTCCTCTTTTGATGGGCTTTAGTGGCCAATACTGCTTTACAACAGACCTATCCTTAAATTTTGTCATACTTTCTCCAATAGATTGATAATTACTACCAAAACATCCAGCCATAAATGTTTTTTAGACAAGACCTTACTTCATCAATATAGTATGTCTTCTTGAATGTTGTCGGCGTTAACTTGGTGGTACATTTTAATAAGATAATTAAAACACTTTAACTTTGTTTTACCACAAAAAAATATTTATTGCTGTGACTATAGTTTCGAACATTCACTGTTCATTATCAAACATAAAGTACTTAAAATTAATTAACAGGTGTTATTTATATGCCTTCGAAAAGAGGAGAGTACATCAGTTCAGTCTGGTCATTAAGAAGGGAAAAACCGGGATTAATTTTGGCTTTATGAATTTCTAGCGCTTTCAGTAAATCCATTTTACGGCCTTTATCCGTAAAGTGGATTACTGAAAATACATCATTGCCGAAAGTATGATTATTTTCTATTAAATGATTAGCAAAAGTTGAGTTGTTATGTTTTAATCGAAATGCTCGTTCGTGTTCTTTAAGTCGTGTTTCAAAATTACGACCAGACTGACCGATGTAAATTCCTTCACATGATTATTTTTAATTTTTTGCTTTAATGATTTAAGTGTCAAACACAGATCAAAGCACTTTAAAATCATTAAAGCAAAAAATTAAAAATAATAATCTCATAATTACAAAAGCGGATAAAGGTAACTCGACAGTAATATTAAATAGAATAGATTACGCACAAAAAATTCAAGATTTCATTAATTCCTCAAATGTACTTGAAATTAAAAAGGACCCCACTTTCAATTTACAAACAAAATTAAAATCACTAATTACAATAGATAATCCATTATTCCCCAAGCAAAACAAATCACAACTTCTTCCTATGAACCCCACAGCTCCTAGATTATACGGCTTCATTAAAATCCATAAAGAAAACCAACCAATTCGCCCTGTAGTTTCCTATTCCAAGGCACCTGCCAAAACTCTATCTTTTGAATTAGCTTCCATCTTCAAATCACTCACCAATTTTTCAGACCCCCATTTCATTAAAAACACATCTGAACTAATTACTAATCTCAATAATAACACACTTGACCCTAATTCTAAACTAGTATCCTTCGACGTAGCTAATATGTTTGCTAACATTCCGCCTAAAGACTGTATAGAATTAATAATTCAACACCTTGATAAAAATAATGTTAATACCACAGTAAAAATAGAATTTTTAAATATTTTAGAAACCATACTAACACAGAATTACTTTTCTTTAAAAATAAATTTTACTTACAAAAAGAAGGCCTAGCAATGGACTCACCCCTTAGTCCCCTATTAGCAGAAATCTTTATGGAACACTTAACTAATATTATCCTCAATTCCCCGTTAGGTAAAAAACACATAAGGTGGTGGTATAGATATGTAGATGATATATTAGCATGCTTCGTAGGTACTGATAGACAAATTTCCAATTTCCTTAATTTTCTTAACTCTCTGCATCCATCAATTAACTTTACTGTAGAAACAGAAACTAACAACACCATTAATTTTTTAGATCTATCCATCTCTAAAATTAATAATACTCTTACTCTTAGAAAACTTACCTTTACAGACACTATAATTCCTAATAATTCCCGACATCCCTTTAAACATAAAATAGCATCATTTAATTTCTTAATTAATAGAGCTCTCAAGTTACTTTAAGCCCCGAATCATTTCTCAAAGAAATGAGAATTATAAAACAAATGGCCGAAAACAATGGTTACTCGGCTACTTTAATTGATCAATTATTAAAAAAACATAAATTTAAACAAGTTCAAAAATATATATATACACCACAAAATTCAGAAGACAATAAGCGATGTCAATGTTTAACTTATTTTGGAATGATTAGCCTCAAGATCAGAAATATATTGTAAAAATGTAACGTTAAAGTAGCATTTAAATGTAATAATAAAATTTCAAACTTAATTTTTAACCCTAAAACTAAAATAGATATTATGAAAAAATCTGGCATTTATAGATTAACTTGCGAATCATGTGAAGGAATTTACATCGGTCAGTCTGGTCGTAATTTTGAAACACGACTTAAAGAACACGAACGAGCATTTCGATTAAAACATAACAACTCAACTTTTGCTAATCATTTAATAGAAAATAATCATACTTTCGGCAAGGATGTACTTTCAGTAATCCACTTTACGGATAAAGGCCGTAAAATGGATTTACTGGAAGCGCTAGAAATTCATAAAGCCAAAATTAATCCCGGTTTTTCCCTTCTTAATGACCAGACTGACCTGATGTACTCTCCTCTTTTCGAAGGCATATAAATAACACCTGTTAATTAATTTTAAGTACTTTATGTTTGATAATGAACAGTGAATGTTCGAAACTATAGTCACAGCAATAAATATTTTTTGTGGTAAAACAAAGTTAAAGTGTTTTAATTATCATAGTATGTCTTACTGGCACAGCCGGTTTTGCTGGATTATTGAAATATAGTTTGGAAAGGAGTAATAAAAATCGATCTCTTGAAATGGCTGATTTAGATTTGTTAATAGACCAGTACAATTGCATATTTGGAACTCGGTTATAACTCATAACCAACAAACAACCTAAGACGATCATTATTTCTGGACCAGTTGGTTCAATTTTAGAACCCTTGACTTTTCATAAAATATGTATTCGCTCATTGTTGATATAAATATCAATAAGCCTTTAGGGTATATTTTCAAAAAAACTTCCAATTCAGCACAAGAACGATTCACTGTTATTAATGGAACACCTAGAGTTTTGCCGTCTGGTAGATTCCTTCGAGAAGTAAAATTGCTGCTCGGAGTTTGCCACATAATTTCAGGTTGGGGCTGTAGTGGACCATTGCTTTCAGACATATTGTCGAGTATTTACAGGTTCATCAATTACTGCAGTTTATATTTCATTTAGTACTTGTAAATTATTACCTTCAATTTTAAAGTCGGAGCTTTCCGCTTCAGATTTAGTATATTCTGAATCACTATCTTGAAATGGGTCTTCTTCTTCGGAGTCATCCCACACATCATTGGCTACTGTAACTCTTCTTTGGTTAACTTTTTTCTTAAAAAAATCATAATGATATAATTCGGGAGGGATACATACGAGGGTAGATTGAAAAGTTTCCGGAATGGGCAAGAAAACGCAGTAATTAAACAGGTTTATTTTTTATTTTTCAACATAGTACCCTTGCAGGGCGGTGCTCCAACTTTTTTAAGCCTTCAGAAAAATATGATTTCGGGAACTCTGCAAAATAAGCTTCAGTGGCGTCGATGACCTCCTCATTTGACGTAAAGCGCTTGCCTCCGAGCCAAGTCTTCATGTTTGTGAACAAAAAGAAGTCGCACGGGGCCAGGTCTGGAGAGTACGGGGGATCCGGCACCACCTCGTAGCCCAATTCAACCAATTTAGCATTGGCGATTCGGGATGAATGGGCCGGCGCGTTGTCGTGATGGAAGAGCACTTTTTTCCGCTGCAAATGAGGCCGTTTCTCCTTCAATATGCCGTTGAATTGATCCAATAAATCGCTGTAAAATTGTCCCGTGATAGTTCTTCCCTTCTGCAAAAAGTCGATGTGTATCACACCTTGCGAATCCCAAAAAACGGTGGCCATGACCTTTCCAGCCGATGGGACAATCTTTGCCTTCTTCGGAGCAGATTCGCCTGGAGAAATCCACTGTTTCGACTGCTGCTTGGTTTCTGGTGTGTAGTGTTGGATCCATGTTTCGTCCACGGTCACGAATCGGCGAAAAAAATCCGTTGGATTACGCCTTAACAAGGCCAAATACTCTTTCGAAGTGGTCACACGATTTCGCTTGTTGTCCATAGTCAGCAATCGCGGCACCCATCGCGCCGACAGCTTCCTCATGCCCAAATGTTCGTGCACGATATTTTGCACACGTTCATATGAGATGTCTGTGGTCTCTACTATTTCGCGCAACTTCACTCTTCGATCGGCTAACACGAGATCATGGACTTTGTCGACCATTTCTTCATTTGTGGCCGTTTTTGGACGTCCACTGCGTGGTTCATCCTTGGTGCTCGTACGGCCACGTTTGAACTCGCTCACCCAGAAACGAATAGTCGAAAATGAAGGTGTGGATGTGCCATGAACTTTCTGCAAAATATCTCGTATCTCCGTCGCCTTTTTCCCATTCATCCAGAAATGTTTGATGACTGCACGAAATTCGTTTTTATTCATTTTTGCAAAAGTGCCTGACTTGCTTCACAAGATATCCTAGTAAACAAAAACGGAACGACGCACGTGTCTGAAAATTTGACAGCTTGCCTAAAATAGGTTAGCCTTGACAACCATCATAACAATTTAACGATACGCGCGCCATCTCTTGCCCATTCTGGAAACTTTTCAATCTACCCTCCTATGTCTCCTGTAAGAATGCTAGTGGGACATATATGTTCCATATTGACAATTTATACAAAAACAGCGTAAAATCCCCAAATTACCCGCTGCCGCGTGCACTATTTCACTAATGTAAACATATTGAATGTTTTTATGCCGACATTTGCGTGGGATTACGACCAGAGAGTTCCCCTATGTGAGTGGTACTTGTTTATGTGCATTTAAGGTATGAATTGTTCCTTCTAGAATTTTTCAATTTCTTGGTGGAACATATGTGATCCATTAGACGCGAAAGGGTTAACTAGGCCCAGAATTCATCATATGATCTTTCTTTGGATTTTAATCTCGTAGTTTTATGTCAACTTTAATGTTTCTCTGATGTAAGTGAGGTTTTATATATACTAAATTTCGAATTGCGGTGAACTAGTTTTGATTTGAAGATTTGAAGCGAAATACGCTTTGTTCGCCGATATTATTTTATTCTTTGCCGTTTCATGAATGATAATATAAAAATATAGAATAATAATAGAATAGACCATACATGCACAGTTTCCACGGAAAATATTTAATTCAGTATGTACTGATAACTATATATTTAATAGAAAGAAGGTTTTAGGCCAAAATAACTTTCACCTATTATGGCAATACTATTTTCAAGAACGGTTTGGATGTAATGTTTGAAAAGCTACGTAGAATTTTTTGAAAATGACATTTAAGAGTGTTAAGTCGCCACATGCATTGCCAAATAAAATCCATTCCCAACAAAATGGTGCCCCTTTACACAGCACAAGTTAAGTTGTTGATTTCCTCAACAATAATTTTGGAAACAGGTGGATAGGTCCTGCAAAATCACTGGATTTCACACATCTTGATTTTTTTTATGGAGTAATAAAGAAAAAGTTTATCGAACTCTACCTAGTACATAGAAGAATTGGTACAAATAATTGGTTAAATGTTTCTTTTGTTTCTCTAAAAGTTTTACTATTTATAAACAATTTTTATTTTTTCTTCCAAACTCAATATGATTGATATTTTTGCTTATCTATAATTTTCAAATAATGGGTAGTCGAAAAATGATGAAAATTACGCAGAACCTTTTATTGCATATTTGGCTCGATCCACTATACCTGTATATGTGAAATGAAAGAATGGAAAAGGTTGGTTATAATGACCACGTTGTTTGTTGTGATTATTTTTTTGCGCATGTTGTTGGGCAATGTATGGCAAAAATGTAAAGGCCGTTGGACTGCGATTTGGTTCCGCCCTCTATGGATGCGCGACAGAGCGCATGGGAATATTTTGGTGTCTCGGCGCTCGCGCCTGATGTGGACTCTCAGATGCGACAGGCCGTCTGTCCGTGCGTCCATGACAAAAATCCGCGCTTTTCCCATGTGCTGTTTTCACCTCTAGTTTACGGTTTGTTTTCGTTTCGGCCACTGAATCATGTGCGACTGTCCCACAGCCACCGTTTTTGCCACGCACGAAACGCACAGGAGTTGGATTATCTTCAAAGAAACTAAGACTGAAAAAGGTAATGCTAATCAAATGATCAAAAATTTTTGAAAAGTCGTGCATCAGTTTTGGTTCATTTATTATAATAACTGAATACTTGCCCTTGTTATAAAACTACAATTTAAAAATTTTCGAAACTACATAGAATTCTCAAATATATTTAGTTCCTTTACGTGGTTGGAGAACATTTGGGAAATGTTTAATATTTTTAGATTATTATTTTTATCAATAATTAATCATATGTATTAATCAATTAATAACACTGTATTTGTTTTATTGACCTTTGAATTTTAAAATTTTAAAACTGTTTTCTTAAATATGTTTGCATATTTTTTTTTTTGGTATACGACCACTTGAAAATATCTCAATTCCACAATTTGACATAATATTCAAGTTTGGCTTTCGGGTTATTTGTTAAAGAAAATGAAGTTTATAAAAAATATAAAATTGTATTCCTTGCAATACAAAAACTGGGACTGATTTAGTAGCGTGTTTACAAAACATAATTTCAAAAGTATATTTTGGAAAACTGCTTTACAAAATGTTTTTAAAATATGAGAACTCAATAATACGCTCATTCAAAAATTTAGTTTATATTCATTAACAGTATCGAGATCTGGTAACATTTTTGAAAATATGGCTTACTTAAAAAAAAAACTTAATCGACGGATTATGGATAATGGTTGCACTACAAGTTCGTTTAAAAATATAACCTTATAAGTGGTTCGTAATGAAATTGATTGTACTTATTAATCCTAAGTCTTTGAACTTAAAATTACTGATTAAGTAATTAAATAAATACTCTCCCAGTGTGAATACAAGTAAAATTGTGGTGATTACGAGAATTTATTTTTTTTACAGAAATTGTATGTTTTAATTATGTTATTTGAAAGCTTTATCAGTTATATCCTACTTTTTAAACTGTTATATTTCAACTAAATACTTTAATAGCTGTAACTGTTTCAACAGTGTCAATTGTTATTGATAATATTTGTATTCGACAGTGTTTAACTGTTGAATATTGTGCTGACCATTAATTTTATTAAACATCTTTATTTGCAGAAAATAGAAAATAGTTTACATTTACAACAACATGACAATAGTTTATTTTTCTGTCTAACGGCTTTCGACCCGCGGTCTTACAGCCTGGATGTATCTGTCTTACAAACGTCATGATTGCTAAAGTCTAAAGAAATTAGCTGTCGGTTGTTATTTAAACGTAATGATCGCTAATGCATTAATTTAATTTTTTCAGTATTCTAATTTTTCTTTAAACGATATGAATTATTCTTCATTATTAAAATTTAAATTGTTTTTAATACTATTCAAGTATATTTGTTTTTCCAGTTCCATATGTTTAAAAGTGTTAATTTTTTTCAATTATTAGTGAGCTATTGACAATGAACACATCGAAATGTATATTTAGCTTTTAAAATATATAATACAGTGAAGAAAGGGATATGTAACTTATAATATTAAGTTATCTTCACGTAACTCAAGCATACTAATAGAAATTTTCTACTTTCAATTATATTCAAATTTTATAAGGGACGATTCAATTGTTTTTTAAATTCCAGACTGTATTTTAATAATTCTATGACTGTTTTCTACAGTTTTAAATAGGTTATTTGCTGTTTTCAAATGATTTTGTTGCCATTGATAATCTTAAGAGTTTATTAAGCCAAATTTATTTTTGACAATGTCTATCTTTAATATTTGATTATATAAACTACATCATGACAGGATTTTTCTGTTATAAATCATACACAACCATCGTTTTATTTTGTTTCAAAATTCTCAACGCATTTTTCAAATGTTTTGGAAAATCTTAACTTCTGATAACGTTTCTAAACATTATATCAATTTTTATGATTTGGCCATTTCAACTTCAACTAGTGTCATATGTGTTTAATAATTTTAAACTTTAGAATTTTCAGCTGTTTTCATATCTTTCATATAATTTCGTAATTTTAAAGTTGTATTTTCATTTGTTTGGAAGGTGTTTGATTGTATTTTAATAAATTCAACTGTTTTGAAAAAATCTAGAGTAATTAGTAACTCAAATAATTTTTGAGATTCCGTTTTAAAATTTAGCTGTTCTTTAACCTTAAACATCTTAAATAAATAAATCTTTATTGTCCAACAGGAAACTAGTCCTAATTACAAGACAAATGTACAATAAACAAATACAAATATAATATAAAGAAAATATGAAAAACTGTAGTATAATATAATAGCCGCACTACAATAATTATAGTTCTCGAATACATCGATCTAAAGTAGTTAAAATTGTAGTTAAGTTATCGCAAAATATATCGCACGATTCAGATATTTTATTAAAACATGTTGACATAATTCTGATAGGTGATTTCCGACCAATATCGATTCTATTAGCTACCACATTAAACGTTGGCGATCGTCGACTATAAAAAGATGGAATATGCAGCCTAATTGTATTTAACAAGTCAGGTGAGTCAATAGAATTGTGCAGAAGTTTGTAAAGGAAGGAAATGCACATTTTTTATCGACGAGATGCGAGACTCTCAAAATCAAATTTGCGCAGAAGTAGGTTATGATCTACACCTCTATCTGGATAAAATCCTTCTGATTTAAAACATAATAATTTTAAAAACTTACGTTGTATGCTTTCTATTTGACGGATTTGACCCAGGTTCTGAGGAAACCAAACTATGGCTGCATATTCCATCTTTGAGCGTACATAAGAATGAAACAACGATTTTAGTGTGTTAAGATTGTGGAATTGAGAGGAATTATTTAACAATAGCGTCAACATGAAAATTGAAGGTTAAATTACTGTCAAAATAAACTCCCAAATCTTTAAATACTGTAACATACTCTAAAATATTTCCATTAATTGTGTAATTAAATTTATGTGGAGTAGTTTCCTTAGTGAACGACATGTGTTTACATTTCGAGATATTTAGATTGAGTCCGTTTTTTATGCACCATGAATATATAGTATTAAGGTTACTTTGTAGGGCCATACAATCATTGATATTTTTAACATTGCTATATATTTTTATGTCATCTGCATAAAGCAGGCAAGTCAGAGATTCCGAAAAATCGTTAATAAATAGATTAAAGAGAATCGGTCCCAAGATTGAACCTTGGGGTAAGACAGAGGTTGGAGAGTATTCGAGTGATTTGAAGCCATTAACCACCACGTATGCAATTCGTTCATTAAGATAACTTTGAATTAAGGACAGGGACGACGTACAAAAACCGAAAGTAGTTAGCTTTGATAACAGAACATTATGTTGAACTGTATCAAAGGCTTTTGACAGGTCCGTGTAAATCACATCAAGTTGTCCCTTACCATCGACGGTTTCAGCAATATCATGAGTAATGAGTGTAAGATTAGTTACAGTTGATCGGTTTGGAATGAATCCATGTTGTTTATCAGAAATATAAAGTTTAATATGATTATAAATTTGATCAAAAAGTAAACGTTCATATATTTTAGCAATATGCGGGAGAATGGCAATAGGTCGAAAATTATTAATATTCTGTAACTTCAGAGATGTCTTAGGTATAGGACAAATTGTTGCAATTTTTAGACATTTCGGAAAGGTACACGTTTTTATTGATAAATTGAATAATATTGCAAGAGGAATATTTAGTAGACTAGCGCAATCTTTTAATAAAAATGAAGGTAAATTGTCATCCCCGGATTTAAAATTATTTGGTAATTTCTTCAATAGCTTGAAAACAAGCTGATCTGATGTAGGTGCAAAAACGAAATTAGGAATTAAACTAAAATTAGCGGTAATATTATTGTTTGCTGTTGGAGGATTATGCACAGACTCAAAAAACTCTCGGAAGCCATTAACGATACCATTAGGATTATCTAGGACGATATCATTATATGACAAAGATGAAGGAATCCTAGATGAATTAGTTCTCTTTGAATTTATATATGGCCAAAATTGCTTAGGATTAGTTATAAGGTTATTTTCTACTGTTTTTATATAATTTGTGTGTGCATATTTTATTTTGTATTTAATTACAGATCTTAGTTTTTTTAGTTGTTCTGATAATAAGCACATGGAAGAATTACGTTTAAGTTTATTCCTAAGTGCATTTTTTTCTTTTAAAAGTTTGATTATTTCTGAGGTGAACCATGGCGGATATTTTAATTTACGTTTTAAATTAAATTTAGGTATAAATTGTGAAACGGTTGTATTTATGATGGTATAAAATTCATCAAACGCTATGTCTATATCCGAGAAAGTTGAAAGATAACTCCAGTCAATCTCGGATAAGTATGCGTACAATTCCGGATAATTACCTTTTTTAAAGTTAAATTTAAGTGAATTTTCATTAACTGGTGACATATCTAATAAACATTGCACTGTAAATGTAAATGCGGGATGATAACTGTCCTCAGAAACTAAGGCATCTAGTTCTCTCTGCACATTACAATTTAAGTTAGAGTTAAATTGCTGAAGGCCCAAAAAATTACAAAAATTAATAATATGTGACGCTTTATTAGATAAATTACAAGGATCATTAGTAATTGTAGGACAATTGAAATCTCCCAATAAGATTATTTTGTTAGTATTAAAATTAATCTGCAATAACAAATCAAAAAATAGTTTTACATCTTGAATCGGTATGTTTGGCGGAATATAAATAAGAATTAAATAGAGCCAGCAAGAATTAAGCTTACATCGACATATCAGTAAGTCTATGAGAGGTACATGCAGTTTAATGTTTTCAGTAGGAATAATATCAATTTTGTAGGTGTTGCGAACTGCAATTAATACTCCACCGCCCTTAGATTTACCAGAAAGAAATGTATCGCGGTCTGTTCTGGCTACTGTATATACTTCACTAAATAATTCATTGTTATACACTGATGAATTTAACCATGTCTCTGTAATAAATAAAAGGTCGTAATCGCAAATACTGACGTTGTCGTAAAATGTTGAGGTTTTCGTATTTAATCCTCTGACGTTCTGATAGTAGGCCGTGATGTTTCCTGTTGGAGTTGAACTTCAGGTGGACTTGGGGATAGATGCAGTAACAATTCGTGTTATGTACGGTAGGTCATTTCGGTATTTTATACAAATATTCTGTTCACCATTATTAATTCTTGTATTTAACTCAGCTCTTACTTTGTTATAAAACTCACGTTGTTTTACTGTTCTATCAGCTCTAAAATGAAAACGAGAATCATTATTCATTGCGTTAGTTTTAAGAACTTCTTTGGCGGAGTTTTCATCGGAAAAAATAAGTTTAAGTGGTCGGCAACCATTATTATATTTTTTTACGCCTAGACGGATCACTTTGATTGGTTTAGAATTAACTCCAAGGGGCATGAGTATCTTATCTACTTCCGCAATATCATCATCGACTTTCTGTTGATTAGTCAATGATTCAGACTCTGTAATATTAAAAAGTAGTAGATTGCGTTTTCTTATTTGTCTCTCTTCAATTTCAGCAAGTACATTATTGACATCGAAATTTTACAACCGATGAAATAAAGACAGTCTTTGAGATTTCATCTAAAAAATTTTATTATCTTAGATGTTAGGGAGAATTCAAAGTGATTCAGAACATATTTGAGGTTCCTTTTTAAAAAATCTTAAACAATAGATAACTTTTGATGATAGAAAGTAAATAGGTTAAAAATATTAAAATGTATGATAAATGTTTTTTGAAAGATAATCTAGATTCAGATAATCTTTTAGGTTTAATCTTAAAATTATAGTGTCCTTTAATGACGAAGAGATTCTGGAGTACTTCACATAATTTTCATCTTAAAGGGTTCATCTTAAAAATCTTAAATTAAGTGATTCAGAGAACTTTTAAAGGTTCCATCTTAAACCTCTTAAAAGGTTTACATTTTAATAATATTAAAATCCAAACACCCCAGCACCACCATTTATCAATTCATTTCATCTTGATTCATAAGGCTGACAACGACTTTCACTGACGAACGAGAACGGGCTGAAAGACCACCGGTCGATAGCCATGGAGCAGAAGAACAACTATATCAGAATTTATTTTATTTTATCCATTACATGTATTAGATTTTATTTTTCTGTGAATAAAGATGTTTAGTAGTAGTAATATTAAAATATAGATATTTTTTTAAAAGAGATTCTTGGATAATTGTTTAATTATGGAGAAATTCAGATAAAATGTTGAGGTTCAATCTTATGTATGTTAACATATAAATGTCTTTAGATATCAGAGAGAGTTCCATGTGGTTTAGAAGATGTTAGAGATTTCATCTTAAAATATGGACGTTCTTCAATATCAAAAAAAAAATCAGAGAATTTCGAGGTTAATAAATCTTCAAATTTTTCGACGCCAGAAAGAGGTAGAGAGTGGTTTAGAGCATCTTGGAGAATACTTAAAAAATATAGATATTTTTCGATTTTAGAGAAAATGCAGAGAATTTTTAAGGTTCCATTTTAAAAATCTTTATAAAAATGAACCTTGATAACTGGGAGAGAATATTTAAGGTTCATCCTAAGAATTAAATATAGATGTGTTTAAAGATAGAAACTAGACTAATCCAGATAATCTGTGCGGTTCGGTCTTAAAATTTAGATGTGCTTCGATGTAAAATAGAACCTTGAGTAATTTAGAAAATTGTAGAAACTCCATCCTTAAAAAATCTTCATTTTCATAACTGATGAAATAAATGTTAAATCTTTATCTTAGTATATTTATAATATATGCATACAATACATATTGCAAAAAACTCCTTTTGATTATCTTCCCTCTGTCCTCACATCGGGATTTGCGGACGCGGTGTTCCATCTTGTGATATTTGATTCTTCTTATCGTTCCTATTTTAGTTCTTTTATATAGTCGTTTAATTCATTATATTGTTTATGCTATCTGTTGTTAATAATTGTGAGTATTTCATTGTAGTGAATTTCGCTGCGATTGTTCTAGAGTTGCTCTTAGTTAATAGTCTACCAGTGTTTATCCCATTTCAGATTGTTTTGTACTCTTAGTTCTAGATAATCTACTTCTGTGGTTTGTTGTATTTTGTTCCTCTTATTTCAACGATTATGTCTGTTTGTTGTTGCTTACTGTTAAAGATCATAAATTCTATTTTCATTTAATTAATTGTTATAATATCTTGTAATAATTTTGATGATGAGTGTATTTTGTATTGCTTTAAACGGTTTTAGATATTTTAAACATGTTTTTCCAATATTTTAATGCTTTTAAATACCGGAAATATATACATTTTATTTTCTTAGAGGAAAAAATATCATATACAATATTCTAATGTTATTAAAACAATTGATAATGTCTAAATAGTCTGTTCCTTTTTCTAAAAATATTGATTAACAAATTTCTGCAATTTTAGCAATATTCATTTAGTTTTTGTAAAGGAACTCCTTGAAGGTACTTTGTAGCGAGTTGAGGTGATATCTTGATGTGGTGATGATTCGTAGTTCAGCCCTTTCAGCGATGTTAAAATGGTGGAGATTGGAGGAACATATTTGGTTAAAAAGGGCTGTACTGTAAGGTTAACAATAGTTTTAATTGAAAAGCCTGGATTTTATACATTTAGTAATAATAATAAGATGTTTTCCCATTAAGCTAATATAAAATCTCGAATTCTACCAGAACGCTTTTTATATATCTTAAAAACTATTGCGGAATTTTTGCCTTTAAGGTATACTTTTTTGCAATTTAAGGACAGTACGGAAGAGTGGTGGATAGTATGATAGTTGAAGCCGAGTTATGAAGGAATATGATGTTAGATAATATTAATAATTTGATTTTACGGAAAATATCCTTTACAAAAAATTGAATTCGTATAACATTCCTAATATAAAAAAAACTATTAATTTAACACAAAAAAGGTTACAAAATTAATTGCCTAATCCCAATTTTAAGCAGCTGGATTGAATCGCATCAAACGATGCTTGGAGGGTTAATTGGCCAAGACGAAGAGCTCGCCAAAGAGAAGAGAGTATTTTGAGGGATCAAAATATATTGGAATTAGATTACATTAATTATAGCAGAATTAGTTGTAAAGTCTCCGTTATTACCCATAAGGGTTCCCAATGTTGGAATGGATCGGAAAAGATTTGTCTGATTCTAACTTCTGCTGGATAGGACGTTGTTATGAGAATTATTAAATTATGTGAAATATTAGGAGGTAACATGTGTATATGAGGCCAAATCAAAAGCTTTCTGTGGAGGAATAGGATTATTATTTAATGGTCTTCAAGGTTTGTATATTGGAGAACTATTTTTTGGTAATATTGTCGTTTTGGCGGTTTATTTACATTCGAATGTATTTAAATTTTATTCTGAACAGTTTTGATTATTTTTTTTTTGCATTGTTTACTGTTTCTCAGTCTTGACGGGTTTTATTGATATTCAACTGTTTTATATGGCAATATTCAACAATAAAAATAACAGTTTTAAATTTTTATTCTGTGCATTCTTTTTCTTGGTGGTTTGTGCTTGTAGTAGTGGTCTAAAATCAAAAGATATTTTTTAAATGAAACTTTCAATTCGAGTTTATATTCTAAAAACTAACTTATTTCATTTTATTTTTTAGCAAAAAAAGCATACAGCATTAAGCAATAAATCTGTATTAACAGAAAATGACAATTTACTTACGAATAATAATTTATATAATTATTATATTAAGGCGAAATTAATGCCAATTTTCCCATTAACTTTTTTTAATTTTATGTCTTGTTCGAATGGTTTGGTGCTGGGGTTTTCGGATAATATTGGGACTGTGGGAAATACACAAGCGATTAATATTGGTTTTAGCAAATTTTTCTGACAGTTGTTTAAGACGTTATTTATATCAGAGATTTTCTGTAGGAGTATGTTAGAAGAATATTGTGTAGGGGATGGCTAGGATGTTTAATATTAGAGGTAACCATTCATACGCTTGCATGTTCTTTAGAACAGTGGTTGAGGGGTTGTGAATCATGATAGCTGCATAATAAAGTAATAGCCGACAACTCTTATTATAGATAGGAACTGCTGTTTTGGTAGTTATGGCTTCATTTTTATAAATCAGTATTCAGAAATGTTGAGCCCTATTTTTGAATTTGTTAAGGTTCTAGGATTAGATTTGAAAGAAGAATTCATCAAATGTGATGGTTTGTGTTTTTTGATAAGGTAAATTATGTGAGCGACACAAGGGGATAAATAATTCTGATTTGTTCGGGTTGATTGAGATTCGCCATTTGAAAAACCACAATTGTATGCTGTCGATCAGTCACGGAAGAATAATGAGTAGTTGGTATTCTCTGCATATAATAGTGGATATGCTTGTGGGCTTAGGTAGTATATATTATAACTATGATGGATGAAAATATTGTATAGCAGTGGTGAAAAGTGAAAACCCCAAAGGGACACATTCTCGAATTTTGACAAACGCCTTTTCGTTAGAAAACTGTCGATTATATGTAGAAAAAGGAGTGGAATTGTATATAAAATGCATTTATCCAGCAGACGTCACTGCCACACCGAGATTAATCCTTTTTGAAAAAGTATTGCGAACTTTTGCCCTTCGAGTCAATTTGTCAATTTGAGACCAATATGGATACTGGAAGTGAGGTGGAAGGATAAACAATAAATTTTGGTGAAGAAAAACACTTGTTATGTTCCATATTGTTACTTTTATTTTCAGTTTCCTGACACGTGTTTCGATCATACTCAATCATTTTCAAAGGTTACTAATTTAAAATTAAGAAATGTTACAATATATATACAATTCCTAATGAGGTGAAATTCCTGTGATTATGATATTATCGGCATGCAGTAATTCGTGATGGTTATTTAGAAGATTAACACCGTCGTTAATGGTCTTCTTAATCTGTAGACCCTAAAAGAGATTAAGCTTTTTACTTTTTCGGCAAAATTTGATAGGTATTATATCCCCCATGTGGTGCATTAATGCAATGTTCCGCTAATCCACTGGATTATATATATATATATATATATATATATATATATATATATATATAAAAGTAACAATATGGAACATAACAAGTGTTTTTCTTCACCAAAATTACATATCTGGTTCCATCAAGAGGGTAGCTCAACAAGTATCAACGATAATCAATAAAGCTGAATTGGTACCGATATGAGATATGGAGCATAAGTTTATTTTTTATAATAGTTTCGAAAAAATTTGCGGAGCTCCCGAAGGAAAGTAGTTGGCCGATAATGTGTTGCTGCTAATAGATTATTGCATGTGATAATATCTTATTCCACATCTCTAGCAAGACTTGTGATATATATGATTAAATATCTGATCTGAATATTTTCTGGGGCGGTATTCTTACCTTTATGTAATATTTCTTTTCCTTAATACTGTCAACGGGAGTATTTTGTGTAGGATTGATTTTAAAGGAATCATTTCACGAATTAATAGTTTAAAAAAGTCCTTGTTGTATGTATTGTTTATTATCATGGTGAAATTGTCCTTAAAATAGTTCGCAAAAATGTTTGCTTTGGCGATTCCGTTTGTAATTATAGTCTTTGTTTTCGGATTATGTATTCATCGAAATATAAAATAGCCTTAGAAATGTCAAAAATTCAGATGCACACTGTGAAAATAGAGTCAATGAGAGCAAGCAAGAAATAGTAAATTCAGGAAATAACATTTTGTAACATTGTCCTTTCCTTACTGCGGATCTAAGGTACACTTCATAAATGCAATAAATTTATAGTTAATATTAATTCGAGAATATGATATTATTCTGTTCAAAATCTATTAACAAGTGCGTGTATTATATGCATTTTTGCAAGTTTTGTCTGGTCATTTTTTAAGACCCCTTTGCTTATCTGACGATGCTGCAGAATTCTATTTTTTTGAACAAATTGTACTTTACCTTTCTGCACTTTAAAATAGTTTGGTATATGCCTCTGATCAACAACATTAGACACTTTCATGAGTTTCGTAGTAATATAATTTGTATCATAATCTGATCATCTACATGTTTAAATGGTTAATTCCCAAAAGCTATGGTCTGCAAGTCTTTTTACATGTCATTTCGAAATCACAACACTGATTGTCTAATTTCACTAGCAAACTAGCTTCCTTCATGCATTCACAAGCTAATTATATAATGTTAGAATGTAATCCATGTGATCTACGTTTATTTGTCTGCTTCGAATACATTTTTAGCCTGAATATAATAATTTTGAGCAAAACAAACAAAAAGCACCTACAGTACAATTTGTAGTATATAAATAGTTACTACAACACATAGTAATTGTTTTTGCATAAGCAGTGAAAATTCAATACATTTATATATATCTTATATACTAGCAATTTTGCCATTAACTTGTTCATTACAAGTTTTCTGTAATCAAAACTACGTTTACTTTACTAAGAACAATATTATATCGTTTTTAGAAATGATATTTCTACACCCAGTTGTCAGCCCTAAACATTTTCGCGTCGCTTTATTGCTCTTACAAATCTATTCTAAATTACTCTATAAATAACGCGTTTTACCGTGAACGAAAAAATCTACTACACGTGAACAGGAGGCGAACAATTTTTCATTTATGTTTTCCCTCGAGAACTTCCTGGTTCTATGCACTTCCATTTCTAATATAAAAATAATTTCACGCTCTAAAAAAATACAACTGCAATTTTCTTGTTTCTCCCGTATTTACACTGAATTGAAAAAAGTGTAAATCTATCTTAAAAAAATATAATTAGCTATTTAACTAAAAGATGGTAGATAGGTAATTATAAATTATTTGATTGATTTTCTTAAGGTTTTCAATTTAAAAACTTTATAGTTATTATAATTTAGACTTTTCTGACCTTCTGTTTGCAATATCTTGTCTTAGTAGCCAGTCATGATTTACATAAATTAACAATTAATGCCACCATGTCATAAGATTTTTCTGACTAAAAATATTTAACTCTATTGCTTAGGTTACATCTTCAAAGATTATTTTCATTTATATTAAATTTTCATATGTTCTAAAAGGATAAGCGAGGTTTAGAGTCTCTTTCGAATAAGATGTTATAGATGTATTAGCTTATTAACTAACCAAGGAAAACTATTACAGATTTACCTCTAAAACTGAGTTGGGCATATTTAGTTTTTTTTTTTTTTTTAATAAATAACTAGTGCTCTACAAATAATAGATTCAGATTGCTCCATCTCTAGGTAACGAAGAACCCGTTAATAACGTTTCATTCACAGAACGTTCTATTTTTATTCCTCTGACTTGTGAAAACATGTTCCTGGAGCTTACAGAAGTGCGACTCAGTCATCAGATTATCTCTTACTTAACCTGTAGCCGTAAATAAAATTGCAATTGGAACACACTACTCATCACAGACCGCTCCGCGAACCGGATGACTCAAACTTGGATAATTATTATGATCTATGAACCCGGATTTTCTATTTTATTCAATAAAATAATAATAATTGTTCATACAAATGATAAAAACAGTTAGAACTTTTACAAACTCCAATTGTCATAAAACATAAGGGTAGGTAAAATCAAAAGCTCAATGTATTAATCAACAATAAAATATTTAACAACAATTTAAATTGGGATTATAATTGTAATTTTCTTAAAAAAATAAAAGTGTATCGAAGTATAATTGTTTATAAATAATATAAATAATATATAAAAGTCTCGATGTCATAGTGTCCTGATTTTTATCTTAATTGATCACAATAATGTCTCGATTAGGTGTGTATTTCCATTTCATTTTGTCTAAATTATTAAATGAATGAATAAACGAAAGGTTGAATGCATGATTGAACGAATAATTAATGTGTGGATAAATTCAGAAATAAATGATTGAATGAATAAATAATACAAATTTAATTCTATATTGGATGTTGTTGCAAAATCTTTATTAGATTAGTAGTTTTCGAGTTTATATAAATAAATGCCAATGTTTTTCCATACAATATAAAACACGAAAACAATTTTTATTAAGGTACTATGTTAAAGAAATAAATAATCTATAAGGTAAATAAAACACTTGGTCTAAAATTTTACCTCATATATTATTAAATTTCACCAAGTAACAGTCAATTCAACAAATAATTAATCAATTTGATTTTAGTAATTAGAGATTTTCAACACTGGATCTAATTTGTACTTAATTACCCCAAGTAATAAAATTGAAATTCAAGTTTTTCTTGTGATAAATATGATTGATGAATTTTTCACTTAAGAAGCGATGAAACATTTTTTTAAATTATGTATCTTAAAATAGTAAATATTAAATATTTTAACTTTATATATTCTAATTTAATTTACCACTCCAAAATTTAAACAATACAGTCATATTTGTAATTTTCAGTGTTTGTATTTATCGTCTAAATTGCTAGCAATTAATATTAATTATTTACTCCCACGTCCTATATTTAACCGAAAAAGTGATGCGGATATTTCCTCGAATTTATAAACATAACTTGATTTGCGTATAATTCATTACGAATGAAATTGCAATGAGGCAATATGACTAATGTTTTGAATAATAAGTAAATCTGCTCTATTGTTATTAGTCGTCCATTTATGATCTACATTTGTCATTTGTCATCATGAGGGGTGGGGCAAATAAAAAATACACATCGCTCCATTACATTTGTGTTATATCTGTAGAAACGATTACCATTGCGAAGATTCTTTAGACGCCCCTGTTTTCATAACAGTGAGTATACTTCAATTATATAACTATAATTAAAATTGCCCATACATAAAATTTAATGTGTGAAAAACGGTTGTTAATTACCTCCCTTCAAGTTTTGAGATTTGGAAATGGTAATTCATTGTTTCATTTCGGTTCGTGAATTTTGTGCAAGGGTATAAACCATTGAGTAAATGTAAAAAATGGTGATGTGGCCATCATAGTACTTTCCCTATATTTTACTCGAAAACTATGCGGTTTAAGTAAAAAGGTTATTCTTAATAATTTATTCAATTTTGAATTCTCTACAATTATTTGTTATATAACTTTCATGTTTCTTCAATAGTTTATTAGCAATTGGCAAAAAATGGCAAAAATTTCAATTTTTATTTTTTTTCTCGAGTTAAGAATTTTATGAAAAATATATTTTAACAAAATTTGTTCAGTTTTTCATTCCCTTTAACTTTTGTTTGAAAAGATTTGTAATATTTTTCATATTAACAAAAATATCGCAAAAAAACAAAAAACAGCCTGAAGTAAACACTTCCGGTTTATGAATGTTTACCAAAAGCTTTTCAGTTCCAGTTTTTAACGATAAAACCTTAAGTTTAAAGTTTCATCTCAATCGGATTAGTCGTTTTTGAGATACAGCACCCACGGAAAGACAGACAGACAGACAGACAGACACACACACAGACACATTTTTTTTTTCCAGAAATTAGTGCAATGGACTCAGGGGACCTCAAAACGGATATTTCCGCAAAAAAAATTTTCAAAAAAAATCACGATCACAATACTTCCCAATTACACAGGAAAAAAATGGTAACACTTTCTTTCACAAAATATTTTTTATTCGCTATATGTATACATTTCGAGTGCAAAGCACTCATTATAAATAGCTTACTGAGTAAGCTATTGATAATGAGTGCTTTGCACTCGAAATGTATACATATAGCGAATAAAAAATATTTTGTGAAAGAAAGTGTTACCATTTTTTTTCCTGTGTAATTATCAAATCTATCTTCACGTAACTCTTAAAAACCACGTTTCTACAATACTTCCCCTATATATACTTCGTATATAGGGAAAGTAAAAATCATCGTCGTTTCGGTACCAGATTCTGGCTAAATTATTTAGGTTTTAAAGTTTATAAATTCGTAAAGAAAGGGTACGAATACCCACGGCCTCTTCAAATGTTTGTCTATAGAAACCAGCAAAAAAAGAGAAAAAGAATTAAAATTTCAAAGTATAGTCTTTCATTAAGCGCTTCCTATCATTAAGTCCATACCAAACAGTGACTTTTCGGGATGCATTGGAAACTCTTGGGCCTCTTGTTGATTGGCATCGACCCAAATTCACAATTATGTTTATTGGCGTACCCCTTCATCCAAAAATGGGCTTCGCTGAAAATGATTTTTTGATAAAAATTAGGACCAGTTTCCAATTGCCCTAGATCCCATTCAGCGAACACACGAAGTCTAAGGTTGTTTGCCTTCACCCCAAGTCATGACACAAAATTTGCCAAGTTCTTGTGAGCGACACAAAATCGACTGCCTCGGATTCTCCTGACATTTTCATAAAACCATTTTATTATTTGCACGTGTTGTTGAACGCTATATCCGTCCAAGATGATTTGGCAAAACAAACTGAATAAATGACAGCCAATTCCACAGATGTAGCTTCAACAATATGGCCGCTATCAAGTTTAGAAAGTTCCTATTTGAAGACCAATTATAATTATGGATTACTTTAATTGCTATAATGTTTGAGATTACCATGTTTTTTTCTAAAATCTTTAATGCCTCGTTGATCGGTATGCCAAGAAACAGAGATTTCGCATCAAACGTAATAAATAAGTCATCCTGTTGAATATGTAAATTATTTTTTTATGTATTTCCCAAAAAAATCTTAAAATTCATTCATTTTGTATATGTGATTTAATTTTTTGATACTATTCGCCTTTATTTGTTTCCTGCTTTGTGAATTTTGGGACAGTACACATTAGGGATTTGTGGGTTGGTTATTTTTAATTCGTGGGTCTTTCGATTTGCGAGCTATTGATTTTGGTTTTGGTTAGTTTCATATAAGGTTATGTTTCTAACATTAAATTCACATCCTAGTGACCTTAGATAACAACTGCACTACCTCTATCTAATTTCTCAATTAACCCCTGGTGAAACATTTTTGTATTAATCTAATTAATACATCCTTCTGTTTTAGTTTTCTGATTTCTTCTTTTGTAACGGTTTTTCTCTTAGGTGGTGCAGGTAGCCGTGAGGAATGTTACTTTTTCTTATCCTTTTAGATTGCTTTAGTAGGATAGTCTGTATTATTTCTTTTTAAGCAAGTTTATTTTTTCAACCAAAGAGGCCTTTGATTTATTCAGATTTTAGCGTCTTGAGAGTGTTCTGTTTGAGAATGTCAGTGAGGCATTTCGGTGTTTTCGCAATCGGGGTCCCGTCCGTGGTATCACTGAGAGCCGATCTAGCCCGCGCCAGCTCGTCTGCCTTGCTGTTACCTTCTTCATTATTGTGTCCCTTGACCCAGCGCAGCTCAATACTGTTTGATTGTGCTGCTTATTTCAGGGTGTTGTGACCTTCTTTTATTAGTCTTGAGGTGATCTTGTGACCACTCACTGCTAGTAGGACGGTGTAGGATTTCTTTTGCCCCATGGATGACGCCAACAATCTCTGCTTGCAGAGTAGTTGTGTGCTTCTCTAGGGGTTTAGCTAGTTATAGGTTCATTTGTTGCGAGTAAATACCCGTCCCGGATCCTCTTTTGGTTTTAGAACCATCGGTGTAAATTCGGAGGGTTTCCCCACCCTCTACACTCCCGGTTCCTCTTTTTGTCGATACATTATAGGGTCTGTTGAAGACGTAGCAGGGTGGCAGCTTGTCCGTCTTCCTTCCAAGGAAGGGTATCTTCTTGACAGCCTCCTCTAAGAGGTGACAGTGTCTACCAGCCCTGTCTCCTTTGTACCAGAGTTCAACTGAGTTTAAGCGCAGTGCTGCTGCCTTGGTTATCTCCCCTACGTATAAGTCGAGACGTGGAAGGCAGAGCATTGCTTCCATTGCTGCAGTGGGTGTGGTTCGCATTACCCCGATCGTGCTGAGGCATGCTATCCTTTGCAACTGAGTAAGATGCTTTGCTGAGGTTTTCTGTCTGGCTCTGGGCCACCAGAGCAGTGCTCCATAGATTGGTCTTATTACCGCTGTATACATTTCATTTTGAGATGTGGTTCCTACGTCAGCTTGCCGTCAAGGATCACTCCCAGGTATTTGACTTCTGACGACAACGTCAACCGAGTGTTGAAGAGCTTAGGAAGCTTTAGCTTACCTAGTTTCCTTTTCCTTCCAATCCAGTCTTTGACGGGTTTAAGGTCAGAGACTGGTCATTACACAAGTGTTGAGGGTTTCCTGCATCAAGCTGCATATCACCGTCTCAAATCTGCCTGTTAGCAGGATGGTTAAGTTATCTGCATATCCTATGGTGTAGAAGTAATTGTCGTTAAGTCGCCGCAGTAGGCTGCAACAACTATGTTCCATAGGAGTGATGAAAATACTTTACTCTGTGGGCAGCCTTTAGCAACGATCTTTCTGACAGTGGTATTTCCTATATTTACTGTGACTGCCCTGTTTTCTACCATGCTTTTCATCCACCCACTAACTATGGGGTTCACACATGCGGAAAGAGGGCAGTTTCCATTTTTCTGAAGGTCGTCTTATCAAAGGCACCTTCTATATCGTTGAACACGCCCAGGGTGGAAGTTTTGTTGTCCAGAGATCTTTCGATTCGGTCTACAATTTTTCTAACGCTTTCAGGAGAAATGACATTAGTCTAATCGGGCGGTATGATTTGGTTAGTGTATAATCTATACGACCAGGTTTCGGTATGAAAATAACTTTTACTTCTCTCCATGCTAGAGTGATGTATCTGAACGCAATACATGCCCTGAAGATTTTGGCTAGGTGGGCTGATAATATGTCCAGTCCCCATTGGAGGAGGGCCGGGAAGCTTTTGATTGCCCAGGTTATACGTGCCCCCTTCCGTGAAGTAGTCTGCCGCCTCCTAATCCTCCTTGGAGGGGTTTGAGGGTATGGATTCTGACCAGCCTTCGTCGGTGTCCGTACATCCTGGAAAATGGGTGTTAATGAGAATTTCAGCTGCTTCCGAGAGGTTAGAAGAGTAACTTCCATAATCTCGTTTTAGGCAACCTATTTGTCGTTAGGGATCCTTGGAGAGGATCTTTTTGAGCCTTGCAGCTGCTGAGGTTTCAACCTCCTCACAAAAAGACCTCCAGGCTGCCCTTTGTCTTTGTCTTATTAGTTTTAAATTTACTCATAAGGAGCAAGGTAAGGCGAGCAGGGTAAATGGCTTCATACTGACAAACTCTCTAGGCCAAATGAACAGGAGTGTTGTAAGAGAAAAACAGAGTCGATCTGTTTAATTCACTTCTTAGCCATTAGATATTGATTTTAAAATTGCATGGAACATTTTCTTCTCATGTTTGCTTTTAGCTTAATAAAGTTTTGCTTGTTAACAAAACCTTGGATTATTAATTTCGTGAAGACTTAGACCAAGTGAACTAAACGAAAGTGTGTGAATATCTTGCATTACAAACAAGTTAATAAGTGGAGAAAATCTACAAATGAATAAATCCATCATGAAGATAACAAATTGTGAGTCAGAATAACTCACAAGAATAATTAAATAATGACAAACAATCCGAGTCTGCTAAACATTAGAGGATGAAAATAATCATAAAAAGCATATTTCTGAAAAAAGAAACAATTAGTATTTTTGGAAAAAGCAAAAATATGATAAGATCGAGAAAACAAAAGATAAACGCGTTGGTTAATATTTAATTTAAAGGTTATAATGCAGAAGGAAGAAATATAAGAATGACAACAGATGATACAAATAATAAACTACATAAGTAATGAAGGACACATGCTGAATATATTCTAGAAAAAGAAAGAACTCTAAAAGAATGAATAAAAGCATTATTATTCCTAGTAGATTGAACAATAATAATATTTCAATAATAATATATCAGCTAAAATAGACATGCAGTCTGGAGTTGAAAATAAAAAAATTAAAAGTTTCCAAAATGGCTTTAGAGAAAGAGACACTGTACAAAACCATAGTTTCCAATCAAGAAACAATACTTCTCCTATATATACTATATAGGGAAAGTAAAAAACGTAAATGAATACAGAGTAAATGTTTATATCATTTATAAACGTATATAAAGCTTTATATAGCTAACAACACTTTTTTTATTTAAGTTAAATGTACATTTCGATCATAAAGTGACCAACTCATCATCAAATTTGGTTATATAGCTGCTTGGGAAGAAAACCTGGGATTATACCATATACTATATCTTATACTAATTTTACATTAATTTTTAGCAATAGCATGATTCCACGCTTATATATATATTTTTTTTTTGGTCTTCGCTGGGAAATTACGGATCCATGTATTTTTGGTATTTTCTTTGGAAGTAAATGTTTTAGCATTTAAAAAAATAGATACCGGAATAAATAATAATCTGAAGGTCTCGGATCTGGAGAATATGATGTATGTGAAAGAATGCCATATTCAAGCTGTAAAAGCTTTTGTCGAGATACTGCCCTATGAAGTCTCACATTATCTACATCTTTTCTATTGAACAAAACTGCAATTTTTTGTTTAAGTGAATAATTCGATTTGTCCAGCTTATTACAGTATACTTCAGAATTGATCGCTTTATTGTCGGGGAGAACCTAAAAATCGTTTCCTTTGAAATCCTACCATTTAGATAGCACCACCTATTTTTAAGTGTTTTTAGTAGGTTCATCATTTTTACTCCACGATCTCTTGCATTTAATAACCCATTTAATGATGATCCAGTGATGATGCGTTAAAAAATGCATAATTTTCTAGTTGTCAACGTGACCATATAAATTCCTTTCCTTTAGTACACGTGGAATCTTTAAGTTAGCTTTGAGATTAAACCTAGGCGTTTCAAAAAATCATAAACAGTATAATTCGATAAATTGGACCTCCCAGCGTCCTCGCGAATCGTTGTCAGTTTTCATCAATTAATGCCTTTGTTGTATCTTCATTATTTTCAGCTTTTCAGATCTTCTAGAAAGTGCATCTTCAAAATAAAAATTGCCGGATCAGAATTTGGCAAGCCAGTTTGAGCACTGGCGATTTTTCAACACATCCTCTTCATTCTAAATGGATATGTTTTTCTTGCTTGATTTTTACGTTATCTATAATAAAAAAGAATATCTGAAAGAGCTCCAACAAAAATGAAAAAAAAAGTGTGCACAGAATTTCATCAGAAAATTGAATTAAATTTAACCTAGAATAGAACAAACATTAACAATATCCAGTGAAGAGGTATCAACAAATATAATAACAGCTAGAAGAAATAGAAGAAATCAAAAAGGAATCAAAAGAGCAAACAAAACGTATTATATTTTTAAAACGAAGAAGAGTAAACAGAATATGGCAGTACAAAATAATAATAATAAGAACCATATTTTAAGACAAACCAACAAATCAATATCTAATGTATTAAAATTCAATGTCTGTCGAGGTTTTAGCCAGAGAAGTAGTTGTTTCAAAATTGATTTGTTTTGTAGTCTTAGTAAGACTCATTGTTGTATGTAGATTCACGAAATGTTTTCGTATTTTTAAATTATTAAATCAATATCTACTTGCCTTTTCTTAGTTTTTGTACACGTCTTTATTAATTACGTCTTCAACATATACTTTTACGAGTTACCGATGGATTAAGACGAATGTTTTCATTTAACACAGTAGTGCTGACGTATTAATACGTTTTTCTCGTTAAAAATCTGTAAGCTGTTGACGTAGCAGTACGTCATTTATCCATTCGAAATACAGTTGCCGTCCACGTAGTACTTTTATTAGGTCATTTTAGTGCAAAACTAGTCTCCATTGACGTAGTAATACGTTTTCTGTTTTGCTTGTCATTGCCATTTCTAAGATAACACGCACAACAAAGAGTTGTATTTTGCAATAATTAGGGAAATAATTAAGGATAATTTATTACATCAATTGTTTACCTTACCTTATGGAAAATGATCTTGAATGCTTTAATATATGCAATAATATAATACATATTACCCGGCGGTTAAAATGATGAAGAAAGTAATGATTTAGATTTACTACATAACAACAAACAAAAATCCAAATACAAGAAAGAACACGGAAGTATTAAACTGAAAATCAAAAAAAAAGTAAGGGGGTATGGATGAGAAGGAAGCACAATGAATTCAATACTCACAAGAAGAAACTCTGGATCAAGATCAGTTCGGTTTCCGCAAATGCCTCTCTAACTAGGGAAGCATTATTCTCGTTGCTAACGCTACTCTAACGATACCGGTAGGTTAAAAGGCCGGTAGACATATGCTATACTGATTTCGAAAAAGCTTTTGGCTGGATCCAACACTCTAAGCTACTTACAACGATGCAAAAAATCTAGCTAGTTGACAAGGACATTAATAGCAAATTTGTATTAAAACCAATCAGCTTATATCAGTGCACTAGGGTAACAACACTTCTAAACCAATTAATATCAAACGAGGCTGTGTGCTCTTCCCCACACTATTTAATATGTATTCAGAAAACATTTTCAAAGAAGCATTAGAAGACCAAAACGAAATTTCAATAGAAAGAGAAACTATTAACACGTTGACGCCGGCGTTTTTGTACCCTACAATTATTCATTTAAAATGACAAAATTTAGCTCGCACGCCTATGGTTGTTATGGTTGCTATGGTGACTGAAGTCCTAGATGCGCGATAATAGTTATTTATTGTCACCATGGAAGTAATCAGTGGCGTACCAAAAGCGTACAAACTCGTGTACCACCGGTGGTACCCGCCGGCGTTAACGTGTTAATAATATTCGCAGACGGTACTCCCAACTTAGCATAATCCACTAATGAACTTCAAGAACTAGTGGGCAGAATAAAAAATGCCTGTGAGTCAGGATCAACCATTAATACATGGTTATTAACAAAACGGACTCAGAGTAAACAGTATTGGGATTAAATGGGCATCCTATATGAAGAGCTCAGAAATTGAAATAGCTGGGATGCTGAATCAAGGAATCGCACAATCGATCATTTTAGCATGTCACAAATTACCCCATATTGAGAAATAATTCACCGTGACTAACAACTAGGGAGATGTTACACTTAGGCGGTGCTTCTCTGCGGATGTGAAACATAGACGTTCGCTACGTTAACAAAATTAAAATCTTTGAAATGTGGATTAATCGAAGGCTGCTTGAAATACTGTGGACAAGCAGCACCTTCAACAAAGAAGATCTCCACATAATAGGCCACGGCAGGCTAATATTACAGACAGTCAAACTTTGAAAACTGGAATACCTTAGATACCTATGTAGATGACCTCGATTTTAAAGGGTAAAATAGAAGGAAAAGGTGGATAGGACGCAAAAAAACTGTCGTGGCTACGGAATCTACGGCAATATTAACGCTTATGATCTCCTTTACGGGGCGCATGATCGAGAGAGCTTTTGAACAATCACAAACATGGCAGTCGCCAAAGTTCTCTAGGGAGTACGGTACATAAAGAAGAAGAAGAAGGTTTGTTCATTGCTTTTTTTCAATTAGAAGCAACAAAGTAGATATCATATGCAAAGTATGCGCAAATATAATTCCTTTTTGAAGCAATGGGTCGGGAACAACGATAACCGAAATTTAGAAATTTTTAGCATTAATGATATTATTTAGACAAAATAGTACGACCGATTATTGCTCTACCTAGTGCGCGGAAACAGCATTTTTTTGTCAAAATCATGATCCCAAACAAATTAAGGCAAGTACTACAATCACGACATTTTGTTTCAAATTTACCAGAGAAGTTGGTCTATTGGCATAAACTTTAGATTACAGCACAGGAAAAAGTACAGAGGAGTTAAATCACAGCGCCGAGGCCAATTTATGTCACCTCTTCTGGAGATACATTTGCCAGAGAAATTCACTTTTACTTTTACAATTTTTGTACCATTTGAATTTTGTAGGATTGCAGCTTTATTTATTTATTTATTTATTTATATCTTTGGTCTTCTTTCTTAAAATACATAAAATACAGAAAAAAGAAAACAAATTACAAAAACATACGTAAAATTTTGTTCGAAAGAAGCACCGGCGGAGTTCATAATAAATTATGTTCTTCCACTCAAACCCCATTGTCACCATGATGTTGGAAGGTCAGCGATCTTCATCCACAACTGGTTGCTTTTATTTTGCCCTTAATTTGGCTTTATATCCACTTTATCTTTGTGCATAATAAGGTGTCATGAACACATTTAAAGCGCTTGTGCGCTTCTGAATGGAAAGGTTCCGATCGCCACGAACAGACTAGTTAACACTATGTTCTCTGCCGTTCTTGATGCTCTTGGTTGACCCGTTTTAATTATAATTATATAATATAATTATTCTAATGTTGTACCGGTCTCTTCAAACTTCTCACCCATTAGAGGTATGCTCGGCGCATCATTTAAGGAAAACCTCTTCTGCAGTCGCCGAAACACAAGTTTTGTAAAACTCTCGCACGAACAATGCGCGATCCTCACCCGAAAAACGCTCCATAGAGACTAAATTCTTAGAAGCCAGACTACTGATTGGGGGGTATGGGTTCACGCAGGAAGCTAAAGTTATATAAACTTTCTTTTGGAACACCCTGTATTAACTTATCATGTTTGAATCCACTAATTTGTTGTCCTATTCCCATACAACATAAAATTATTTCTTTGATCTTTTCTGTCGCTTTGTATCTTAAAATTCGTTGCAAAGTCTCTATATTAGTAACTTTAATCCGTGTAATGAATCATCAAATCCAGTATACTCAAGCCAAGAACCAGTTTACGATGTACTTATATTAGATATCTGTGCGGATTACCGCTCCGATTTAATATAAGTGAAGTAAATACAAAGTCTAGTTGTCGGTAAGCGTGCAGGATATTTATGTGAGTGGAAGCGCATGAACGCGTGCGACTTTACTGGTTAGTTGCCATTAATTTGCAGCAGGCAGAATAATTATAAATACACAATGTAATCTAATTTAATTTATCATTAGTCAGCGTTAGTCACAATGGCATAGTATGCGGCATAAATTCGTCGATTTTCGGGCGGCAGGCCAACTAAAAAGCGACAGAGCGCGCTCGTCGGCACCGTTGATTATGACTAACAGGTCGATAAATTAAGAAGAAAAAAAAAAGAACACGCTGCCACGCGGACAAAATAGGCAAAAAATGTACGGTGTATACATTGCCGCCCAAAATTGATTTATAACCAAAAGGTGTTTTTTAATCAGTTTTATATTTAAAGTGATTAAATAAAGTTCTTCTTTTTCGATACTGTCAGTAAAAATACTTAAGTTTTTTGGGGTTTTACGAAACATACTACTAAGGATTCTATCGAAATATGCTTTGAAAATGTGCTGTAAATGTATTTCCTTTTATTAAAATTTGTGGCGGGGAGGTAAAAAAAGATAGCTTGTCTTTGGTATCTACGTCTGAATAATTTAAGGCGAAAATATTTTACAGGCCAAACAATGGCAAGTAGTTCTTTCTTAATTGTTGAAGAAGGGGCTTCGGAATCATTCAATGTTCGTTATGGTGATAAAAGTACCATTGCCAACTTCTAATCATCATGTTTTTTTTTAAATATTTGTAGTAATGTTCATTGTTTTTTACTTATATGTATGGCAAAGTATTTCATTGAATTTTTTTTTTGGCAAGTGTCTGTTCCTAACAAAATGTATGTGGGTGAGTTCTTTTTGATTTGAGAAGAGATTTTCTACAGTATTATACAGTAAAACTTATAAGTTACTCGAAATATGGTAATGAATTAATTATTCTTAACTCCTTTGGCAACTTTTTCTTTTTTTTTTCTTTTTTGAATATTTGGGTTCTATCGGATTGATGAGGCTATTTGGCGAAACTTCATTATAATAAAAACACAACTGTTTAGAGTTTTGCTTTATTTTGTAGATACACTGCTACTATTGTTTCGCCACATCGTGATTTCATCAGTCAGATGATCCATTATTCATCTGCCTGATGAAGCCATAGCGTGGTGAAACAATTGTAGCAGTGTATCTATAAAATAAAGCAAAATTCTAAACAGTCGTGTTTTTATTTAATAATTGCATTTGGGTTATAGCTTGTTTTTACTGTTTCCGATGTTCAAATGTGACTGATGTTGTGGGTTGAGAATGAGAACTATTACAAACAACAAAAAGAGAACTGTTTATTAAAATTTCTTGAATTAGTTTCTCATGTAGCTCGTGGTGAAATATTTTGTAATATAGAAATAACACAATTTAAATTGAGTTATTTCTGTTTATTAAAGATTGTGAAAACTGCAGCAGATTTTTCTTTAATTAAGGGCAAGGTTTTTTTATAAGAACATTGGGAATCAATAAATACACGTAGCATTATTAATAAAGGAAAGTATTTCATCCATTTCAGTAGGACCTTCGGATAGCATTGTACATATAGTCAAGAAGGCTATTCTTAGAAACAAGGATTTTCGTGTTTAAATCACGCAAACTTTGCCAGTGATCATGGAGAACTGTTTTTCGGGAGCTTCACTCCAATATTTGTTCGTTGCCTTTTTAACTTTTGATCTCTTGAAGCCTTAATTATTTGAAGACACTTACGTCTAAGGGGTTGAAGCACGTGGTTTGTATGGGGCGGAAGCTTTAAAATTGAATCATTACCTTCATAAGTCTTTTCTAATAGTTGGATACTAATATGGGTAGAATAACCGGCTAAATGGGTTAGGATATGGGAGAATATATGAGGAAACGTCGTGTGTTGCGAAAGTGGGAGGCAAGTTAGATGTTATATGGGTGGCACCAGCGCCTGTTCCACCGCGACCTTTTCAGATCTATTGTGGATCGTAGGAGGGAAGGATTCAGGGTATGAGGCAGGGTTGTCCGATGAGCCCGGTGCTCTTCAATATATACATTGGGGACTTGGAAGAAATATTGAGAAAAGGACAGGATGTAGGGATTATAATAGGGAAGAGAAAGGTGTAGATGCTAGGTTACGCGGACGACATGATGCTAATGGCGAGGGAATGGTAAGGAATGAAAGGAATGTTAAAGAGAGTTGAAAGATACATTGACAGGAGAGATTTGCAAATGAATGTTTAAATGGATGGGATTTAGGAATAAGAGAAGTGAGGGAACGATAAAAGAATTAGAGTGGAAGGGGGAAACGATAGAGAGAGTGAAAGTGTTTAAGGAGGATATGAGGAGCATACAAGTTGGGTGCAAGGAAACGCAAGGAAGGCGTGGGGGCATGGTGAGAGAAAATGGGGAAGTTGGATGAAAGGAAATGTGAGGTTGACGTGCTCTTATGAGAGGTGTGCGTGAGAACTATTTCTTATAGTAAAGGAAATATGAAAGGGTAGAGAGTGAACAGCGATGGTTCCTGAGGCAGATGTTAGGGGTGGAGAATCGACTCCGGATTATATACTGCTTCAGGAAAGTAAGGCGATAAAGAGAGTGACTGGGTATGATATGAAAGTATGTGGATTGGAGGAGGGAAGGCTAGTGAGGGAGGTATAGAGGGAAAGGGTGGACGCAGGAAAGGGCAGATGGAGAATAATAATAATAATAACTTTATTGGTGGTAATAAAGAAATGTACACAAGTTCAAAACAAAAGATACTTAGCATTTATTTACAAAACTAAAATAAATCATTAAGGAATTCGTCAATGCTATAATAAGCTTTTTTAAACAAAATCATCTTTAAATTTTAGCGATTTTAGCTCTGTAGATAATTTATTCTAAAATAGTGGACCGTAATAATTTATTTCACTCTAAATCTGTATATCCGTGTATACTGTACAGATACATTATCTACAGACCTAGTGTTGCGAAGAAGGGGATGTATGAAAGAATTTGCTTGTCGGAGGTGATAGTAAGGAAATGGTTTGAGAAATGGGTAAATGTGGTAGGATGGGTACACGAGAAAGTGAAAGAGGTGGAGAGACAGGAGAAACAGGAACAGATAAGAAAGAGTGGATGCAATGAAGGGTATGAGAGATGCCAGGTACATGGGAGCAGGCAAAGATATCTGGAGGGGGACAAACTGGGGACAGAGAGAGAGAGGGAGAAAGAGATGGATGGGTGAAAGATACGGGGAATGTGTGTTATGCAAGGAAGGGAAGAATACATGGGTTCACTTGGCAG
Source organism: Ontholestes murinus (assembly GCA_963969525.1). Taxonomy (NCBI): domain Eukaryota; kingdom Metazoa; phylum Arthropoda; class Insecta; order Coleoptera; family Staphylinidae; genus Ontholestes; species Ontholestes murinus. The sequence goes on from OZ018395.1 coordinate 21,854,237, forward strand.
AGGAATGTAAGGGAGTGGATGTGGGATGGGTGGAAGGGTGTAGAAGGGTAGTGGAATGGATTAGAGAAGATGTGGTCAGGGTAAGGATCCAAAGAAGGTTGGGGTGGGAAAAGGAGACCAGAAGGGAAAAGGAATGAAGAAAAGAAAAAAAAAAATTAAAATGTATTATATGAAAATGAAAGTTATTTCAATGCCAATAAAGGTCTTTTTTGTCAACATAGGATGCGGAAACTACTAGGAAAACTATTATATTTTTACTTTCGGGAGCATTTATTTTTCGAGTGCAAGGCATATTTTTAGTACCAACTGCTTTAGTTTTGGAAGGATCAGTGCATTCTCATCCAAATTCCAATTTCGGTAAGGATTGTAAAGGGTCCGCCAATAGGGACGCGCGAAGTTTGCCGGAAGGGTGCGGCCATGTTGTTCGAGGTAGAGCTGTCAAAGTTGCTGTCATTTGTTCAGTATATAACCCCAAATCACCATGGCAAGTTTGACTGTCGAGCAGCACGTGCAAATTATTAAATTGTTTTACGAAAATGGGTCATCAGTTCGAGCAACGTTCCGCGCACTTCGCCCATTTTACGGTCGCGATGATCGGCCTGTAGAGTCGACTATCCGTCGATTGGTGGGCAAATTCGAGTCGACTGGTTCAATAAACAACCAGCCAACACTGACACGTCGACGAAACGCCCGATCGAACGAAAATATCGCTGCTGTCCGTGAGAGTGTGCGCGAAAACCCGAGGCAGTCCATTTTTTGTCGTGCACAGGAACTTGGCCTTTCGGAGACATCAACTCGCAGAATTTTGCATCTGGATTTGGGTCTGCACCCGTACAAAATCCAATTGACCCAGGAGCTCAAGATAAACGACCACAGACAGCGTCGGGCGTTCGCTGACTGGGCTCTGGAGCAGTTGGAAGCAGACCCCCATTTTGGCCGAAAAATCATCTTCAGCGACGAGGCTCATTTCTGGATGAACGGTTATGTGAACAAGCAAAATTGCCGCATTTGGAGTGAGAACAACCCACATGAGATCCACCAAGTGGCAATGCATCCCCAGAAAGTCACTGTTTGGTGTGGATTTTGGGCCGGCGGCATCATCGGTCCGTACTTTTTCGAGAACGAAGCTGGGGCGGCCATAACCGTCAATGGGGAACGCTACAGGTCGATGATAACCAACTTCTTTTGGCCTAAACTGGATGATATGGACACGGACGACATGTGGTTCTAGCAGGACGGCGCCACGTGCCACACAGCCCATGCCACAATGGACATTCTGCACGAGCGATTTCCGGACATGGTCATCTCGCGCGGAGGCGATATCAACTGGCCACCGAGATCGTGCGATTTAACGCCTTTAGACTTTTTTCTCTGGGGCTATCTCAAGTCGCTGGTCTACGCCAACAAGCCTCTAAACACCGATGACCTCAAAGTCAACATACGCAACGCCATCGCTCAAATTGAGGCCGATATGTGCTCCACAGTCATCGAAAATTGGACCTCCAGGATCCGGGCTACTAAACGGAGCCGCGGTGGTCATTTGAACGATGTTATCTTCCATACTTAATGGGGTCGAATACCCTTTCGAATGAAAAATAAATTTCGTTTCTACCTCACACACAACTTGTTTTATTCAATTTTAAAGTTCACGCGCCCTTATTGGCGGACCCTGTATTATGCAATTAAGATGTATACAGGGTGACTGACGAAAAACCATTGGTGCTGTATCTCGCTTATTTTTTATCCGATTTTAATAAATAAAACATCAAATTAAACCATTTTTAAAAGACTTTAATAGGATCTAAACTGTTATTTTTTCTCGCACCCAGTTTTTGACAAAATACGATCAACATTTTTTTTTTTAATTGCACTGTATATATATTTTTATTGATTCGCAAGGAGATTTTTTTTCTGAATATAAAATTGTAGACAAATTTATTCATACATCAAACTTAAGTCGAGAAATTGAGGATTAAAAAAATAAATAAAAAGTCAAGTATCCATTGTAAACAATATACAGACCCTATTTTAAATGTCAAAAGTGACAGTGACAGCCATTGATACAATACTGCAACGATTTTTAATTATTTCATAATTAAAATGTTGCAATATTTCAAACACTGTACTAGAATTTTGTGCTTCTACAGAAATCGTTTTTCAGTTTTTGAAATCATAAACTGGATGCAAGAAAAAATATCAGTACAGTTCATATTAAAGTCTTTTAAAAATCATTAAATTTGATGTTTTATTTGTTCAAATCGGATCAAAAATAAGCGAGATACAGCACCAAAGGTTTTTCGTCAGTCACCCTGTATACCGTCTTATGTAAGCAGTTATAACTATTTGCTAAAATATATATAAATTAAAATGTGAGATGAAAGTTATACGGGCTATATCATTTCACAATATATTATATTTCTGTTTTCTTTTTTTTTAAGGTTCAACAAATATGGTCCAAGCAGTAATGCAGACCAACACAGAAAACAGCTCCAAGATCGATCCAGACCTAGACAATATGTACATGCTACTAGATGAGGAACTAAGGCCGGCCACACCAGATTTCAACGATCCTAGAAGTGTAGCACTGTTCGAAGAACACAAACAATTAGCACAAGAATACCTTAAAGTAAGTCAATGATAAAATAAAGATGCATTTGATAGATAGTGGATAGGAATAACATATGAATTGCCCTATTGCAAACAATCTATGAAGTTATGCACAATCTTATTTACAACATCCCTGTAATTACTCTATATTTTTGTGATAATTCATCATCATTGGGATTTTAATTAAACTCTTTATACATCCTTTGCATGAGTAGCACCTGTGAATTAGAATGTAAATATTTTCAAATGTCGATTAGTACATTCTGGAAATAGTTAACATTTTCCAGAATGTAATATTAATTATTTACATTTACTTCAAATTGATTTATTGTTTCATACTAAATTTTTACAATTAAATTAATTCCACAACAATTATCTTCCCATGTTTCTATTTTTAAACTAAATCATAAATTCAAATTCAAATTTTATTCAACCCAAACAGATTTACATATGATCACAATTTTTGTATGTTGTTGCGTCCAATGGTCAACATTTTAAATAAATAAATAAATAAATAAATCTTTATTGTCCAACAGGAAACTAGTCCTAATTACAAGACAAATGTACAATAAAAAAATACAAATATAATATAAAGAAAATATGAAAAACTGAGGTATAATATAATAGCCGCACTACAATAATTATAGTTCTCGAATACATCGATCTAAAGTAGTTAAAATTGTAGTTAAGTTATCGCAAAATATATCGCACGATTCAGATATTTTATTAAAACATGTTGACATAATTCTGATAGGTGATTTCCGACCAATATCGATTCTATTAGCTACCACATTAAACGTTGGCGATCGTCGACTATAAAAAGATGGAATATGCAGACTAATTGTATTTAACAAGTCAGGTGAGTCAATAGAATTGTGCAGAAGTTTGTAAAGGAAGGAAATGCACATTTTTTGTCGACGAGATGCGAGACTCTCAAAATCAAATTTGCGCAGAAGTAGGTTATGATCTACACCTCTATCTGGAAACCAAACTATGGCTGCATATTCCATCTTTGAGCGTACATAAGAATGAAACAACGTTTTTAGTGTGTTAAGATTGTGGAATTGAGAGGAATTTCGACAGATAAAACCTAAAGATTTACAAGATTCTTTAACAATAGCGTCAACATGAAAATTGAAGGTTAAATTACTGTCAAAATAAACTCCCAAATCTTTGAATACTGTAACATACTCTAAAATATTTCCATTAATTGTATAATTAAATTTATGTGGAGTAGTTACCTTAGTGAACGACATGTGTTTACATTTCGAGATATTTAGATTGAGTCCGTTTTTTATGCACCATGAATATATAGTATTAAGGTTACTTTGTAGGGCCATACAATCATTGATATTTTTAACATTGCTATATATTTTTATGTCATCTGCATAAAGCAGGTGTTTACAAGTCAGAGATTCCGAAAGATCGTTAATAAATAGATTAAAGAGAATCGGTCCCAAGATTGAACCTTGGGGTACCCCAGAGGTTGGAGAGTATTCGAGTGATTTAAAGCCATTAACCACCACGTATGCAATTCGTTCATTAAGATAACTTTGAATTAAGGACAGGGACGACGTACAAAAACCGAAAGTAGTTAGCTTTGATAACAGAACATTATGTTGAACTGTATCAAAGGCTTTTGACAGGTCCGTGTAAATCACATCAAGTTGTCCCTTACCATCGACGGTTTCAGCAATATCATGAGTAATGAGTGTAAGATTAGTTACAGTTGATCGGTTTGGAATGAATCCATGTTGTTTATCAGAAATATAAAGTTTAATATGATTATAAATTTGATCAAAAAGTAAACGTTCATATATTTTAGCAATATGCGGGAGGATGGCAATAGGTCGAAAATTATTAATATTCTGTAACTTCAGAGATGTCTTAGGTATAGGACAAATTGTTGCAATTTTTAGACATTTTGGAAAGGTACACGTTTTAATTGATAAATTGCAAGTTCATGCTTTTTATTTTGTTTTTATCCCTTAAATCTATTTGAAATTACTTATAAATATTTATAATTATAACTAATAGTAAATTTACAATGTAAATCCCAAAAAGTAATATCTAAAATGGAAAGTAAGAAAATAAACTAAAATTAAATTAAAATTTGCCTAACTTACAACAATTTGTAGTGAAAGTATTAATTGATGGGGGATTATTGGAATATTGCTGCTATGGTATCTTTGTTGTTTTGTATTTTAAAAAAAATATTTCATTTATGTATGTCTTCTTATTTTATTATCTGCTTGGTACTATATTATATAGTTTAATAATGAATGTAATTTAGTTTTAAAAATATATGTTTTTTTTATGATAATAGTTATTATTAATTATTTTAATTGTAAATCATTTTTAGGTTCAGACAGAATTAGTATATCAAGCCCAGAAGTGCGACCGCTTAAAGGCAGCCCAGAGCGAGGAGAAACAGAAGCAGCGGAGGGCAATCGAGAGGCTGCAAAGTGAAAAGGAAGCGTTAATGCTCTTAAGAGAAAACCTGCAAAAACAGAAATTGACTATAGTGAAAATGAGTGGTAATCCTCACAGGTCGACGACGGGAGAGTGGGTGGTGTTGCCAGATGAAGATGACGAGGAAACTTAATAGCTTCGCTAGACTGTGTGATTGAGCTTCCAAATGTGATGTGTTTATTTATATATTGTAAAAAATATGATGTGAGATTTTGTCTGTGTACATAGCAGATTAGGTTTATACAGTTTATATCCTTATGGGAATATATTATCCATTGTCAGCCGTGTTGATCGGTGGATAATATATTTTTCTAATCGAGACACTCGTATTTATTAACAACAGGTTTTTACTTGATACTTAAATAAAAATAATGTAATTTTTCTTGTATTTGATTATAAAATTTTATTCTTTAAGTTTTTTACACGATCATACATTTTATTAGCCTTGATGTTAATTATTTATTTTAGTGTTTTATTTAAAATTAATTATAAAATCAACATGAAAATAGAATGGAATATTAGTATTAAAAGATAATAAAAATAACCAAAATCATATAAAGCATAACACGTGTGAGGGCAAAAAGAAATGCTCCAAACTTGTAAATAATAAAAACGTGAATAAAAATTGATATATGATATTTTATAAAGGATATTTTCAAGGAAGGAACTAGAGATAGATCTTTGTATATGTAATTATTATTCATTAAACACAAATTGTAGAGGCTTTCATTTTGTGATAGGTACATCTTGAATGTTATGAAATTAAACTCGATAACTTTGTTTATAGTTATATTTGTAGAATTATAAGTGATTATAATTTTACATAATGTAAAGTCATTGTCAAACTTAAAGTAACTTTAAATTACGAAATATTTCCTTATTTATATGAAACAGTTGAAGAGGGGCATGTACATTATGTCAATTTGGTTATTTAATAAGGAAATTTCACGATTTTTAGCTTTGTATATTTCTATGGCTTTTAGAAAATACATTTTACAGCTAAGTAAATTACCAAATTGGTATGGACTGTATGTTTCGGTTTAAATAATCAATTTCTATCGTATTCGTTGTGGTAGATGACAAAGGGTCATTAAGGTCTGTGAAAAATGAATTATCTCCATAGCCTAGTACAAATATTTTACTTACATAACAGATCGTTTTAATATATTCCATTTTGTTAAAAAAATAGAAAATAAAGTAAAATAGATTACATAACATTTATTTAAAATTACTTTTACTATTTATTAAATTTAAATATTAACATGACGACTAACAATTGTTTTTTGTTTTAACATTTTCATGTCACTACATTTTTACTTTCCCTATATACGAAGTATATAGGGGAAGTATTGTGATCGTGATTTTTTTTTGAAACATTTTTTTTGCGGAAATATCCGTTTTGAGGTCTCCTGAGTCCAATACACTAATTTCTGGAAAAAAAAAATTTGTGTCTGTGTGTGTGTCTGTCTGTCTCTGTCCGTGGGTGCTGTATCTCAAAAACGAATGATCCGATGGACATGAAACTATAAACTTAAGGTTTTATCGTTCAAAACTGGAACTGAAAAGCTTTTGGTGAATATTCATAGACCGGAAGTGGATGTTTACTCGAGGCGTTTTTTTGTTTTTTCGTAATATTTTTCTAAATATGAGAAATTTTAAAAAACGATTCAAACAAAAGTTAAAGGGAATAAAAACTGAACAAGTTTTATTAAAACATAGTTTTCATAAATTTCTTAACTTTTGAGAAAAATAATAAAAATTGAAAATTTTGACATTTTTTGCCAATTGCTAATAAACTATTGGAGTTACGTAAAATTTATGTAACAAATAATTGTAGAGAATTAAAAACGGAACAAATTATTAAGAATAACCTTTTGGCGTAAAAGTCATAGTTTTCGAGTAAAATATAGGGAAAGTACTATGATGGCCACATCACCATTTTTTTGGATAAAATAATTTTAACTTTTAATAGCTGGCATCAATAAAATTGTACAGACAATAATCATTGTTATTAAAACTCAATTATCATCAGGGATAAGAATATTAATAATTTAATCACAAACATCGGAATATAAAACACTTATACATTGTTTACATTTAGACATCCATATTAACTGATTACTTTTAATCAATTTTAGGTTTTGTCTATTGAATATATAAGCAAAAAATAACTGAAATGAGATAATTATTTGGCTGTGACCAACAGTGCTGAGACTGGAAATAATATCAAAGCACACAAATCAATTTTACTCATTGACGAGGAGGCTTCTACTTTATTATACATACTTAAACACAAATTGAATACAGTTTTTCTTTGTTTTATGTAATTGATTTTTTATTCGGTGAGAAAAAGTGTGTGTTGTATTAATCAATTTGTTTAAATCAAAATACAGAAGAAGTGTTTGTTGTATTAATCAATTTGTTTTACTCACCTTAATATTAGCAAAAGGAATCGCTCGTCACAGAAAAGTTGGATATTTTTATATTGGAAAACGATTTTCGATAAGTAAACTATATGTAAAAAAATTGTAAGCATTCAATTTTGGTTTTAGGTCAATCAGAATATAATTGCAATACATAATTTACCTTTAACTATTACATTTGAAGGAGGCTTGTCCAGATGGCGCTCATTGATCTGACCTCGAGTCAAGTTCAAATGAATAATTAAACATAATAGATGGATGGGTACTTAATAAAACGAACGCGTTGGTTTAATAACGTACGATTTATTTCATCGGTAAATACAAAACTTGATTGTGGCTCAAGTAAACAGTTAAGCGTTGACTAGTCTTTTTGATTAATTGCTTGGAATATATAAAGGCACGGGGTTTTGAGTATATTGTTTATAAAATACAAGCGTAATCAGTTTGCGGTGCCGATCATATTGATCAATTCGTCGTGAAAGTCGTTGCTCTCTTCGGTCACGCTAAGGTCGTCGAATAAGGCCTCGAGTTCATTGCAGTTTGTTTCGATTTTCACGTTGTCGAAGTGCTGCTGCTGCTGGGGCTTTTCATTGTCGTTGGTTTTGTGATTGATCGCTAATTTCAACGTGCTGCTGTCGGTCGATAATTTCCGTTCGCCGATTATTTGATCGGCGAGGAATTTCAGCTCGAACGCCTCGTTCTGTTCGTTTTTGACCGCGTTATCAGTCTTCGTGCTTTTGTATAACTTGCCATTCTGCGTAGTGCTGTAGATATTCTCCCCCAAATTCCTCAGCATGTCTTCCGCGTAGGGTTCTAAATCATCGACGATAAAATTACCATCCAAGTCCTGTAATCCTAACCGCATCAGAAGAGAAACGCGCACGTTAAAGCCGTGCAACCATGTGATCATACTCTCACGTAACTCCGTGCGCTCATTTTGCGTTAATATTTTCGCATAATTATCAAACAAATTTTGGACCTTATGCAATTGCAGTTGAGTCTCCTCTGTGGTCACATAATTTTCGATTTCGTACAAGTGTCGCGCGGTTAATTTCAAAATATCCGTGCTGAGTGATATTTGCCATTTAAAGACCATTGTAATTAGATCCCAGAGTTTATCCATGCTTTTTGGGTCCAATCGCATAGCCGATGACTGGGTGACGTCTTCTATCAAATTCTTGAGAGCCTCGTGACCATACGCCGCCTGTGGTTTCGTGATTTCATTGATGAGCTGCGGCGAGACGAGTACGGAGATGATCTCGTCTAGAACTTTTCAGGAAATATGTTTTTCTACGTTCGCAATAAAATAGCGACAAAACAAGGCAGACTGCATTCATGTATTCGGTGCTATAAACAAAATAGTAAAAACAAAAGAATGAAAATGAAAATAAATGAACGTGCGGTGTAGTGTTGGTTGCGTACCGACGGTGTGCTAGTGCCGTTTACTTCAGCCCGTTTAGTGCCGAACGTGCAGCCGGTTTGATGAGTGTGTGTATGTGTGTGAATTAATAATCAAGTGTCTAGTGTCATACCGAAGGAGGACCGTTCATGGGGTATATTCTGTGCTTCGAGTCTTTGGGCGACGACGAACACCATCTCCGAGCCTAAATTAACCGCCAGGAAGGGGGTCACGTACCGGGACATTTTCAACTACACCAATGGTCGATAAAATACTGCCGCAAACATGAACAAGGACTACAAACTGAATGCAGGCGAAATCTTCAGTAGCCTGTGCCGACATCTATCCGCCGCCGGCTTGATCGACTCCGTATCGGCAGATTTCTTTACCCTGGACACGAATCTCGGGCGCGTGAATTTTGTCTACAGTTTACTGCAGCAGTACAGTTTGTTTCCGAACTACATTATCGAGTGGAAAGACGACGAAGCCAGCGCGAAATACCGAGAGGATGGAAATGAACATTTCAAACAGAAAAAATGCGAACAGGCTTTGGAATTGTACACTCTTGGGGTGGCTTATGCCAAAACGGACGGGGAGAGTTTGGGGTTGGCCTACGCTAACAGGTCGGCTGCTCTTTTTGAAATGCAACTTTATAGAGAGTGTTTAGAGGTAAGACTAAAATTAATGTCTTAATTATGATGACATTTTTATTCAAAACAATAATGAGCAATCATGTACTTACTAGGGGCTGTTGAATTCTGGTTAAAATAATAATGGGATATAATTAAACATTCCTATATAAAATATCGGAGGTTTATTTTTATAACGCATCAAACGGTGATTGCAAATGTTTACTACTGTTCTTGTTATTATACCATTGATGGAATCCATAAAATACAAGCACATCATTTGGAGGTTATGCTTAGTTCTGTTTAATATTAACATGACATGAAACATGTTGCCCACGCCTGTTTAAAATAATAGTATGAAATAAAACAGGTATCATTTATATTCTAGAAGATTTGATTATACTTTGTGTATTATTTAATAATAGAAAATAGATTTTTTTTCTTTAATACATCCTTTATAAGGAGAATCTCAATGAATATTCTGTATATTTCTCTATTTTCAAGTGTAAGTAATTTTATAATCATAAAAAAATAAAGAAATTGGCAATTAATATTGATTATTCCAAGAAATGTGGTAGACAATATCATAAATAATAAACAAAAACAAAATAAAGTTCTCTGCTTCACCATGGGACATCTACTAAAGAGAAGATACAAATTATAACGTTAACCTTCTCTGGAAAAACCAGCTATAAAATGAAGAAAATTTTTGGTAAAACAACATATTCAGATTGCATTCAAAAATCGTAGAGAACTAAAATCTGCTCTATTTAACGCTAAAAAAAAACCTACTAAAATGAAAACATCTGGTGTTTATAAGTTTAAATGTGGATCGTGTAAGGAGATTTATATTGGTCAGACTGGAAGATATTTTGACTTTCGAGTAAAAAAAAACATGAGCTTCTTTTCCAATGATAAAACAGATTCCACACTTACTAATCACCTATATTTCGAACTAGTTTTCAACTGTTTTTACTAAAATTAGAATTGTTAATAAAACAATAATAATAACAAATATTCAGACAATTACATAAGACAATTTATGTAATGTTAATTTGTATGGGTTGTATATCTGTGGTCTTTCTGCCCATTTGAATTTAATTTAAACAAAAAGAAAAGGGATCTTTGCTAGCTGGCTTACCTGTCTGATGTTTCGCACAAATGAGTTGATTGTGAATGGAGGATGCTGATGCTTAGAATGGATATTTGGATTTCGAGGAAAACAAAATTTGGTTAAAAGGGATAGATTTGATTGTTTGCAAATTTAATAATAAACATTGGGATATTTGTGTGATTTGGATAGTTTCTTACAAGAGGTCATTGTAGGGATTGTGGAGTGGATTATTAGGGTGTCGAAGTTTGGTTAGATTCCATAAGGCTAATCTTTCTGTTTGTACTGTTTTTATTGGTATGTCTTCTTTTAATATGTGAGTCACCTGAAATTCCAGGCCCTGTTTTTGATTTTAATTTTTATGGAACCCCATGCCCAGGTTTGAAGAAGAGTTTTGTGTCGAACAGGATGCCTAGATATTTGCAGGTATATGTGGGATTGAATGGCGATGTTGTCGATTATAATTGTAGGGGACTGTGGTGTGATTTTGTGTAAACGGATAAATAGTTTGGATTTACCTGGATTTATTTTTATGCGCCATTTTGAACACCAAGCTTAGATGGAGTCAAAGGATGATTGAAGGGTGGTAGTGTGGGTAACAAGGTCGGCAAAGAGTAAAGAATATTCTGATGGATTAAACTGCATGGGATTGGGATTATGTATGTCCTGACAATATAGGTTATAAAGGAGGGGAGGTAAGGGTGAGTCCTGAGGGATGCCTTGTAATATTGGGAAGGAATGAGAAAGTGTTTGTCGAGTTCTTACTTGGCAGGATCTATTAGAGAGGAAGTTATGTATTAAGATAATTTAATAATAAGGAATTTTTAATAGGTACCATTTATACATCAATATGTCAAATGGTGTCGAAAGCTTTTTGGATGTCCAAAAATAGTATGGCCGAAATTTGTCCTTCAAGATGTTTGGTTTCGAGGTAAGGATGGAAAGTGAAGCCAAATTAATAATCTGTAATGAAATTAATGGATGTACGTAGTAGTTTTTGTTTTATGATATATTCAAAGAGTTTGCCTATAACAGAAAGAAGTGTAATGGGACGATAGCTTCGAACAAGTGTGGGATTATTTTCAGGTTTGTAATTGTTATTTATTAGGGAATGGAGGGAATGAAAGGGATGTTAAAAGAACGGAAAGAAACATGGATAGAAGAGAATTGAGTGTAAACGTTAAGAGACGGGAACAGATAAGAAAGAGTGAGTATAATGAATGGTACGAGAGGTGGCTGGTACATGGGAGTAGGCTAAGATATTTGGATGAAGGAAAACTGGTGAGAAGAGAGGATAACAATGGCGAGGTCGAGGTGCAGATATGATGAGAGAGGGAGTACAAAATGGATGGGTGAAAGAATGCATGTTATGCAAGGAAGGGAAGGATACATGAATGCACTTAGTCGAGGAATGTAAGGGTGTGGATGTGGAATGGGTGGAAGGGTGTAGACAACGGGTTGTAGAATGTATGAGAGAACATGGGGCCAAGGTAAGGATCTTGAGAAGGTTGGGGTGGGAAAGGGAGAAGAAGAGAAAAGAAATGAATTAAGAAGAAAATGTTATGTTGTTTTTTGAGGAGATATGTATTTAATGCCAATAAAGGTCTTTTATCTACGATCGTACAGAAAGTAGATGTTTTTTACATGATTTTTCGTTATAAAAGTGGCTTTTTAAAGCACTAGTGCTTTTTTACGTTTTTATTGCACGGTAATGTCAAACTGTTTTTAATGCACAGAAATGTCAAATTTGACAGATGAATATATTATAGCACAAATTTTCGACGAAAAACTTAATTTTTTATTAATTGATACAAATAACTAATAAACTATAAATAATATTTATAATACAAACCAAATGGCAGATTTAACAACTCTGAAGATTTCATTTAATGCAAGTCGAAGCGATTACAATAAAGCGAACATTTTTTCCATAAATAATAATGGCGGCCGACATTTGTGCAACTTGTTTACTCGTTGCTAAGTAACGCTTTCATTAGTGCACTGCGGGTAAAATATGTTTTCATTAATTGAATTATTGAAGTGACATTAAAATATTACTCATAAGAATATATTCTTTGAAATCCTTTACGATCGAAGATAAAATTTTGTAAGGCACACGTGTAAAAAGTTTCTTTATTGCACTCCTGGCTTTAAAAAAAACTCGCTCGTTCCTCGCTCGTGTTTTTAAACGCCAGTTCGTGCAATAAAGCATCACTTTTTACACTTGTACCTTAAATAACTATTTTAAATTTATTGTACAATAAGAATTGTTTTAAATTTTGAATTGTTATTTATAGGAAGTTTTTAAATATTATTTTAACAGAATTTCAATTGTTGTGTTTTAAAAAGTCAAAAATATTTTCTTTTTGAAAAACATTTTAATATATTTTAAAAGAAGTTTTTTTCCAGCAAATTTTTCAGTTTTCAATTGATTTAGCCATAATTTCAATTGTTTTTCTTATGAAATATTTTTCAACTATAACATTAAATAAAGTATCACAGAAGTGTGACGAGTAATTTATCTAGAAAATGTTAATTAATTTATTATCGTGCTTTCAATTTTGCACCAATTTTTTTGAATAAGTTTTAGGATTGCAGAAGTGAGAAGAGTAATTTGCCCGAAAATTTTTCTGAAGTTATTGACAGATGTCAGTTGACAACTGACAGATGACAGTTGGTTGATGACAGTTGACTAATGATAGTTGACATATGACAGATGGAAATTGACAATTGATAGATGACAGTTGACAAACGAATAATTAAATTTGATAGAGGCTCATCTGTATTTAAGTATTTAATTGATTTTTTAACCAACTTCTAAATTATTATGTTTTCTTAACTATTTGAAAAAGCTTTTTAGATAATCCTGTTGCGATTTTTTTTTTGATAAAGTAACTTTTTACTTTACTTTAGAAAGTCAGTTTGTTTTTTATTTTATTTTGAATATGTTTAGACTGTTTTTTTTACTATAACAAAAACACCGTTCTCAATTTTTTTTTATAGATTTTCAATTGTTTTGTTTTAAAAGGTTAAAACTGTTTTCTTCTCAAAGAATTTTTTAATGATTTAATTTCCAACTATTTTAAAACAAGTTTAAAATGTGTTTTTTTTTAAAGTTTTTAACATACATATTTCTTTACCAAAATTTAATTTTGTTTTTGGTAAAATATGAGAAAAAATAATTTAGCAACGGTTGATTAAACATTATATATACATACATCATTATTTGGACAAATATAATAAATAACAATAATAACAATCAATATGAAACAGATGAATGGTGTTAGTCCGTCTGGACTATACCCCTGTGGTCTTTCTGCCCTGTCTTGAATTTAAGGTGAGCGAAAAAAAGATATCTTTGCTAGCTAGATGAACTGACCTGATTATTCGTACAAATGAATTGATGAATTGTGAGGGGAGGATGTTGATATTTAGAAGGGATATTTGGGTTTCGAGGGATATTAAATATTTTTTTACTAGTCGAATTACTTTTGCGTCACTTCTCTTGAAAATCTTGGGTCCTACGAGGATGGATTTTTAAGTTCGCGGAATGAAATAGAAGATGATGAAATAATATTACAAAACTATTTTTCTTTTTCAATAAATTAACCTGCAACCTCAACACATTTGTCAGATCTATAAATTAACTTGTGAATACCTTCATAAAATATGGGTTTATCTTTTTCTGAAAACATGCATCCTTCATTTCTTCATCAGTAGAAAATTTCTTTTCTTGAAGCTCTTTTTTCGGATTTGGAAAGCTATAATAGTTGCTGGGAGCTAAATCTGTGATATAAGGTAGATCGAATCCTACCTTAAGCAAAGCAGCCAACGCAACTCGACTCTTGTTACCAGGAGCATTGTCGTGCAAGAGCAGGATATCTTTGATTTAATATCCTCTTCTTTTCTTTCTAATAGACTTTTTTAACTTCTCTAAAATTAAAGCCTAGTATACTCCGGTTATAGAAACACCTTTTTCCTACTAATCAATCAACAAAATTCATTTTGTGTCCCAGAAATCTGTCGCCATGAGCTTTTCAGCCGACTGTGACACCTTGAATTTCTTATCCTTTTTATGCCACTGCATGGAATCTTGCTTAGTCTCAGGTTCATAGTAATTAATCCAGGCTCCATTCCCAGTAACAATTTGCTCCAAAAAACATGTTTGTCGATTAACTGGTTCAAAAACGCACGTTAACATTCGACGCGCTGATGTTTTTGCGGCGGTGTGGACAATCTAGGCACTCATCTTACACTGACTGATAATTATGGAGGACCTTATAAATGGTTGTTTCAGATACTCCAATTATTTCTGCAAGTTGTTTCTTCTTCAAAAGTGCATCCTCTAATATTAGTTTTTCGATTTTTCCGATAAGATCTAAAGTGGTGACCTTAACAGACCGCCCAGGACGGTAATCGTCTTCTTTCCTTGCATTGTTTGAAGAGCTTGTCCCACTTGTATACCATAGTTTTTCCTGGACAAGAGTTCCCGTAAACAGATGATATGCTTTCCAATATGGTTTGAACACTTTTTCTTTGCTTAGTAAGGAACTTTATAACGGCGCAGAACTCTATTTTGTTCATACTTTACAATTTCTTCCGGATTCCTTGCTTGATCGACGATAGTTCAAAGACTACTTATCTTGTTATGATAATACTCGGTATATATACTAATGATAAGTCACTGAATACCTTAGAAACTGCGCGAGCGCCCCCACCACCCTCCAACCCCCTTCATGCCGAGAACTTAAAATCACCCTCGTATTCAATCCTAAAATTATTAGTAAGGTTTTTTTTGTATCGAATATTTATATTTGGGTTCATTTGGTCTATTTTATTTTGCATACTGATATTTTAGCTCTAGGAATCAATTTAAAATAATACCAAGTCTTACTAAATGTGGAATATTTTTCTAACTACCTAGTTGCTACTGCTTTGGATGCATCTTTAATGTTGCTGGTATGAATATATCTCTTACATTTTTTCTTACTTAAGTTTCGGTCTAACATGTAAGCATAGACAAGTCATTTAGATTCCCCGACAAATGTAAATCATAATGTTATATTTAGTAAAATCGAAGGTAGTGTAAGAAACTATCGCCCAACTAAGAATGTTCAACTATTAGTACTATTACTATAAAAATATATTATTACTTTTCTAGTGTATATAAAGGAACGTATATTTAAAATAATATATTTACCACCTTAAATGTAAACATATCCTTTAACATGTTTACCTGATTAAATTATAACATTCGGCTCACTATCTACAACAAATATGTTCATGCTACTAGCTAAAATTATGATTAAATATTTGCTACTTTTATAATGCATGAGAAAGCAGAGATAAGGTTTGAACCTACCGAATAAAAATGCAAATGTTTTTTTTCTCCAACGCACTGGGCTGGGCTCTGGTTTAAATGTCATCGGTAAATAAAATAAAACCACTAGCGATTAGATAAATAATTTGATCAGCTATATAAACACGAATTGCGTTCGCTGAGGGCTAATTGCTGCAATTACTAGCACGCAAACTTAAAGATTATAACGTGAAAACATTGCCATCAGTACCTTGAATCTTGTTTATACACATCATTTTAATTGGTCATATGAAAACCGGTCTATAAACAAAATTTATTTTTTTACGCCAACAAGGTTATTTTTTTTTAAATTTTGTATGATAAATGTAATTTGTATTTAAATTATAGCAATCAAAATGAATAGTGAATTTGCTGGTATATGTGTGTCTGCTTCTTTCCTCGTTCAATAAAATTATTCCAATATACATTAATGAAGAATAGAATGTGGAATCTTGCTACTATTTTTAATTGTAAATATTTTTTAAAATACGACCGAATTTTTTCACATTATGTTTTTTTAAATTAAATAATATAACAATAAAAAGTCATTTTGGTGGAAAATTAATTAATAATTTAAAAATACTTTCTAAATTTACAATAACAATTGATTTATTAACACTAAACCAGACTACAAAAATCAGTTATTAAAACAACTATTTCCCTGGACAATACTACGACCGATATTGAATTATACAATTGTGCGTATTATAAAATAGCAAATCTATCAAACACTAAACTACAAGAATTTTAATTAATGTTAAAAAGTTTTTCAGTGATTTTGTGTTTATAACAGTTTAATAGTAATAATTGTTTTAAAGATTAAGATTATTAATTCAATCACAAAATTTCTGTATCTTTCTTTGTCCAATAATTATTAAATTTTATTAATTTAATTTTTATAATGACATACTCTGTCCCTGCGATAAATTTATTCCAAATCAAAATATTGTATTATTCAGATTATTATCACAGCGAAATGTTATAAGGTTATTAAGCTTATCAATAATCTCATACTGACACATCCAACGTAATTTGTAAACATGTTCGTGTAACATATTTAGATATAAAAAAAACATTCCTACGAAGCAGTCCCTGTTTATTCATGCACATTTGTATTCATTAATTATATTTCTTACTTCATGCACCGAGGATTAATCTAACACATGTGTGTATTGCAGAAATCGCGTTAATCTGCAATGAATCTGTAATAACGAACTGTTTTAGAGAGTTACAAATTCATAAAATTCTAAAATTGTA
Organism: Ontholestes murinus; assembly: GCA_963969525.1. Classification (NCBI taxonomy): domain Eukaryota; kingdom Metazoa; phylum Arthropoda; class Insecta; order Coleoptera; family Staphylinidae; genus Ontholestes; species Ontholestes murinus. The sequence goes on from OZ018395.1 coordinate 21,871,494, forward strand.
TGCTATTAGACGTCGATATTGATTGAAACGTGTGCAGTTGAAAATATTTATTTTTAATACTGGCAATAATTTGAGAAAAATTTATATTTATTAAGTTAATTATACCATAATGATTTCTCATTACTTATTTAGGTTATATAGATTGTGTTGATGAAGTGGATTTTATTACAATTCCTAAACAATTCTACTACCTTTTATAAAACTTTAAGATATATGTTTTATCTCTTCTTTTTATATTATACATTGAAGCACTGTTTTCAATAAATTATAGAATTATGGAAATTAAACCTTGGGCAAGGGGAAACGGTATTCATTATTATTAAATTGTTATTATTCGTACCAAGGTTCAGAATCGATATTATGTTTAATTTGACCATTTATTCGTGACGCATAAGGTTATTACTGGCAACACGTTTGTGAGCCCACGTAAAACTAATAATGTGGCCATAGTGCAACTTTCTCCAATTATTTTAAATAGATGTACGAGAATGCAAAAACAAACATTCACATTAAGAGAAAGGGTCAAAATGATACAAGAATCTAAATAATTCATAAAGCAATTTTCTTTCGTTATATTTCGTGTATATATAATTTTTTGTGTTACACCTACACTGGCAAAAAAGCCAATTCTAGTTAAATAATCGATGGTTTGCTGTTCAAGTGAAATTCCTTAAAAATCCCACAACATCTTAACCTAATTCTCTAGGTTAAAATTTTAATTGCCACTCATTTGTTCCTCATTAAGGTGTTCCCCAAGGATTCCTCTTACCTCCGCTCCTTTATAACGATATGTATACTCAATGGCATTAGAAGCGTTTCACCAAGAAGGAAAGATTTTTTGGAATTTATTTTTGGCAACAGATTCACTATATTTGAAACACACATTGATAACAATTTCAGCCTTGTGCCTTTTATATTATTTTATGTGACAAAAAAAGTCACTTTTTCTTTTTTAACAAAACTATTTATAAGAGACAGATGTTTTCAGTTTTCGTGTTTCCGTTGACTGTGTTAAGTTTAAACACTGCAACGACTGTACTGCGTGTGTGTCAGGTATGGACAGTAGAAGGTAGAGGAGCAAGAAGAAGACAAATAGCCCTGTGAGATCGTTTCGCTACTACGCGTCAAATCTGTGATCAATGATTTGGTGAAGAAGGTATAGCCGCATTCAATCCTTTGGGCTTCCTTCATACCGTCCAAATTTAGTGCTCCTTTTGACAGCGAGACATCGTGGCCAAAGGTTGGACTGGTGCAGAGAACGACAGCATTGGGAGGCAGAATGGCATGATGTCGTATTCAGCGATGAATCACGATTTTGCCTAAGCACGTTTGATGGCCGTAGAAGGGCACGACGCTACCATTAGGTTTGCTATTGGTAGTCGATCACCTCTTTTATTAATTTGAAATAGTATGACAGTCGCGCGTTATATTAAAGACGTCATACGACCGACTTTATTGCCTTATTTAATTATTGTAGAACTATGAACTTTCTTCATAAAGCTGGTGTTAAAGTTTTGCCGTGGCCGCCTCGTTCGCCGGATTTAAATCCCATTGAACATGTATGGGATATCATGGGAAGAAGACTATTATCTTTGCACTTTCCTCCACAGACTCTAGCACAGTTGATCCATGAAATTCAAATTAAATAAATAAATCCTTCTGGATGTAACGCTTCTAATGCCGTTGAGTATATAATTTTAATTATCTTTACTGTATTCTTTGTGCCTATCCTTTGCGATTTGATACAATCATGGTTAGCGAAATGGAGAAATATCCATCATACTATTTCACCGTCCACACGAGTTCCCAAAATAAAGTAGTTATAAATAATAACAATTCCAATTTGGAAAATACTTCGGAATAACATTTGATCCTAATCACCCAGAATCTTAAAACAGAGTTCTGGAGAAGGGCACGGCATTTTAGAATTGTAACTTATCAAAATTAAGGGATTTCTACCAAAAAGCGCTCCATATTTATTAGATGATCTCGCTCTCTTCTTAATTACTCTGCTAACCTATTTCAAAATCCCCGCCCGTCGTCTTAAAAAACCTGCAGATATCTGAACAAGAAACTCTTCGTATTTTTACTAAAATTCGACACCCTCTTCTAAGTAACAGAAATAATCGCCATCAAAGGACATTTTAAACATATTTCCTTTAAAATTTGCGAACCTCACCTATAGAGTATCTCTCGCAGTCCCTTAATAATTCTCTGGCATTAGCGATCATGGTATTTAAACAAAAGTGAACAGTCAATACCCTTAATGTCACTGATCACTAATACGACGTTAACAAGACCATTAAATTCTGGCTTTGGATCTTTAGCTAGCGGTTGATCAGAAGAAAAAAATATGTCTTTAGAATATTAATCTACAATAACAAATTTCATTGTACATAAACTTCTGTAAATCAAGATGTTTTTGTTGTGAGTCAATGCCTAATACTGTTATGATCCTATATATTTATGCAATATTATAGATGTGTCTGAAAATGAGAAATAGGCCATCATAACCATGTCTATTGGAAAGCTTTCATTGATATTTCTTAGTAGAAATAAAGTTTTGTTTAAGATCCTGGCTAAGTAATCATAATACATATCCTACATAGTGCATTATCAATAACCAGACAAAGAAATTATTGTTGATTATATTTTCTTGCAGCACCCAGTTTTCTTTTCAACTTCCTTGACCAGTTTTCTCAGTAGATTATTTTCTTCTTGAAGATTTGTAATTGAGCGTTGGCCCAAAATATCCTTTATACATAGTAATTACCTCGATGTGCTAGTTTCTTCTTCATTAGCGTTAAAACAGGGGCGATTTTATAGTTTAATATTGTTACTATGCGATCTGTTACGATATACATATCTTTCCTCTGATATTTTTTTCATTTCCTTTCCTGCATGTTTTGTGCCTATGCGTTTTACTTGGGTAGGAATAGTTGTAGATATATAGTTGATATTTTTAGCGATATATTTTTCTAGTAGATTCCTAAATCTGCTTCTGACTTTCTTAATTATCGATTTGTATATATAGCAGTCATTGTTGGGCATGTTTCCTACTTCTGAAATCTTATGTTTGAACACAGTTCTTTAAGATGCTTAATATAAACTACTTAAAGAACCTGTATTTTTGGGAGATGTGGACTTTTCAATTTCATGCATCTCGTGGCCTCGTGATGAATTTTATGATGAAGGCAACATTTAAAGGACTGCATAGTTGTCGATATTAATTGATCATGGATAGCAAATTTGTCTCTTGTGCAGCTACCGCAAGGCTAACTAATTTCTCGGTTACTGCTGTGATATCCTTAGAGTTTTCTAATATACCATATTTTCCGTGGTTCGGAAAGAAAGTAAATAAAAAAACTAGAAAATCTATATTAGTGTAGGAATTATGGTCACTTAAGTTGATAGTCTTGAGAACTTTGAGAACTTCAATATATGTCTTTAGAAATTGATTTAAACTATTTTAAGCAATAGAAGCACTTTAACATTATGACGAGGATGAATTTCGTTGTTGTTAGCGTGGGAAATAAGATCACTCAAGTTTATAGTCTTGGATACTTTTGGAAGTTGAGTAAAAGTCGTTAGAAATTGGTGTTAACTTTTCTAAGCAATAAAAATCCTTTTACATTATGATGCGGAGGAAGTTCGTCGTCTTTAAATATTTTTATTGGTGTGGGAACTAAGGTCTCTTAAGTGTATAGTCTTTTGCGCTTTTATAACTTCAGTATATGCCATTATACAGAATTGAATAAATTTTTGAAGCTGATTCTGTCTAGGTAACCTAATAAAAGTCCGCTAAAATAATGTATCTGCGCTACGCCGATGAGATCCAAAATAGATCTAAACTGACACATGACTGTTTTTGGGCCTTGGACCGTGGTCTCCTGGATTCTTTGCCTCCAATGTTCACGTTCATTAGCTGACCTTTTTCAGTTACTTATTTTTAGCAATTGTTAGCAGTCTTTGTATACGTTATCTGCCCATTTGCTCTTGGTCTACTAGCTGGTCGTTTTCCTGCTGGTTGTTTTAGGAGTCTCTTTTCTGCTCTGGCAAGCGTTGTACATGCCCCACCCACCTGAGCCGCATTAGTCTTATGTGTGTTGTAATGGGCGGGTCTCTGTATAGTTCTTCATTATCATGTATCGCTCCATATATTCTTCTTAGAACCTTTCTCTCAGAGCGGTCTAATAGTTCCATGGACTTCTCAGTGATTGTCCATGCTTCGCTTCCGAGCATACTACTGTTCGGATGAGGGTTTTGAATATGTGGGTTTATATGCCTCTATGGATATTTCTAGACTTTATAATTGGTAGAAGGGGGAAGAGGACTCAGTTGTCGCTTGCCATTCGTTATTGTATTTCCATGTTTCATCGTTTTGGGTATATATGTTGGACCCTAGGAAGCTGAAATTTCAAAATACTTTTCTTTGATAATTTCCCTTTGTCTTTTACTTTGGCAGATGCATTTTGTTTTACTTTTTTGATTTTTAATACAATGTCTCCTGCTCCCACTTCGATTTTTACGACTGCTGTCGCTGTTTTACCCAGGATGTTAAGGTCATTCGCATAGGCCACTATTCAGATAGGCTTGACCATTATGGTGTCGTTTAGATTGATTCCTATCGTTCTTATTACGTGTTCGAGTGCCAAGTTGAAGAACATCGGGGCTAATCCGTCCCCTTGTTTTAGTCCTGTGTGTGGGTTAAATTCGTCTATTTGTTCTTCTACTCGTACTCTGCATTTGGTATATATCATTGTGGCTCTTACTAGTACAGTAAAAAAACTTAAATCTTTTAATTTAACTCCGTCTTTCAGAACAACCAATTCACTTAGTAAATTTATAAATAATTATAAATAAAAGATAAATCTGATTAATTGACGAACTCGGGCGTATATTTGTTAAAGTGTGGGGATTGCCCTAAGGTATACGTTGGACAATCTGGAAGAAGCTTTCCAGACCGCATTTAAGAACATAAAAATGCTTTCAAATTCAGAAAACTGCTTCAACCTACGCTAATCATTTAATCGAATACCAGCATACCTTTAATGATAATTTTGAAATTTTGCACGTTTGTAATAAAAGTCGAAAGTTAAATTTGTTGGAAGAACTAGAAATTAATAAATATAATACAAAAGGTATTATATTAAATGATCAAATAGAAGTTAATAATTCTCCTTTAATAAATATGTAAATTCTCAAATAAATTGCCCCTCTGTACAACTCATTACCTTTTCGGGTGCTTCGATATTTCTTCGTAGGTGGGTACATCGTCAGCTTCCTCATTAGCAGTTACTTCTAGACGTGGGTCTCTGTCTGTAATTTGTTGTTTTGATGATAGTACGCTCCCGTTTGCATATTTGCAAAGTGATGTTCTTGGCTGGTAACCCCTTTTGAAGAAGTTGATATCCTTGGATGCTTCGCAGTTGTTATTATTCCTAAAGTTTTATTCCGTTTTTTCTATTATGGCGTTAAGATACGACTCTTCTGTTTTGTTACTTTGCTTGTCGGCCTTTCTAGGTATGCTAGTTTATCTCTATTTCGGACTTCAATAGCTTGTCTCTATTGTATGTCATATCATTCGTCTTTCGTTGTCTTTGGTTTGTATCTCATTGATGATTCTGCTGCTTTAATTATTCTTTCTTTGGTGGTTTGCCAGTCGTTCTTGTTGTTCTGGTTTTCCGGCCATTTTCTCGGCATAGCCCTGAGGTGTTATATTAGCGTCTTCTAGAATTGCATTCTTGTTTTTGGATCGCTTAGGGTTTCTACGTATAATTTTTTGGGCTTTTTGCTTTACTGTTCCGTATTCGGCTTCTGTAGTGTATTCTCACTGCAGTGGTCGGACTCGCATTCTACCTCTCTATATGTCCTGACGTTTATCATCAGCATCAAATCCTCTGTTTTCTGTAAGCATATGATCTATTTGATTGTGCGTTTTTTTAACCGGCGATGTCCTATGTATATGTCTCTTCTTGGAAATTGAGTGGATACGATGACCCTTAACGTAGCCAAGTCGACTACCTTTGCACCGTTGTCGTTGCATTCTGTGTAGACTGTGCTTGCCAGCTTGGGTTGGTTGAAAAATATATATCTCTAAATTAAATAAAATTGCGAAGAAGAAAGTTTTCTATGCTTTATTATTAATTAAATATCTTGTTTAATTTATTTACTTCAACAAAAGTAATTTAATTTTAAAGGAGTATAAGCGATTTTGGGGGTACATTAGGCTTTGAAACTTACAGTGTTAGTTAAATAATTGATATTAATATTGGGGTTGGAGAAATGAGGAACTGGGTGATAATGTTAAATACATTATCAAGAGAATTTACCCAATTTCAGTTTCCTGTTGTTGAAAAAATATATGAAATTCAGAATACTTTCTTTAATTTCTAATCGCGTTTCTAAATACCAATTTGAATTTCTCCTTCAATATCATCCTAACTTTAAACTTTAATCTTTATACTCCAGAACAAGAACTTGACCAAGATTCTTTTCTATCATACCTACTATTAACCATTTCTTTTTTTATTTATTAATAACCCTTTCACTTATCATCCTAACTTTAAATTTTGAAACAACATAACTTCTGCGTCTTCATTCCTAGATGTTCTGAAAGATGTCATCTTTGTTTAGTATAAAGTAAATGTTGCCTTACATTTCTTATTCAATTCCTCTTCAAAGTTAGAGTCAAGGGCTTACCTGAGGCTTCCCTACTATTTAAGATTTTTTGTTTTGATATAACATATATAAACCCGAAACACATTAATTAGATTCCTCTAAATATCAGCAAATTGCAGATGACATTGCGTTATCACCTCCACCCTAAAGCCCTTCAACTCCTAAAGGAGCTCAGTGATTCCTTTTAACACTGGTTTGCAAAATGGCATAACAAAACTACCACAAATCACTAATTTTCTATCATAACCACAACTCATTGTCTATTATTTCCCCATATGACCATCCCTCCTTCACATTCCTTTAAATATCTGGGCAAACGCATAATAAATAAGAAAGTATTAGCAAGAGCAAAATTTTTAAAATTCTAAAAATGTTATTACTCCTACAAAAACTACAGTCCTGTACCCAACTAGTATTTCAGATACTGACAATATTCAAATTAGCGAGCGAGCAACCCTTAGAACCTTAACCAAATTTCGAAATCCTTTAAATCTTTTTTATAACATCTACAATCAACTGCTTTAGTTATCGTTATTGAAGAATCGGATTGAAAAATTATTTAAATAATCCATTCTACTTATTATCTCAATGCTGCATCCTTATAGTCATTTTAGTAGGGCTACTACACATTTACAGGGTTATTATTATTTATAATTATTATTGTATTATTATAATTATTGTATTCGATTTTGCGTCAGGAACATTAAAGGTATGAAGTTCAATTGTTTGGAAAATTTGAAAAATAAGGATATACTTTACCTGATGGTAGTATGAATGTGCAGCTTGTATATAAAATTCATCATAAGTAATTTAATTTTGTAGGACATATGTGATTTTGGAGAAAGATTAGGCTTTTAGAACTTATGGTATCAGTTAAGAATTTGATAGTAAGATTAGGGATGTAATACATTATTGTGTTGAATTCTGAGTAAGGCTAAATGTGTGAAAATTTGAATTTTTCAGAGCTTCACTCTCACTGGTTCTTCAAAATTCTTGTTATTTGATCCCCACGGGTGGTTACAATTATATTATTTAGTACGATTCGAGATCAATTAAGTCTATTTACTGCTGATACTATCCTGTCGACTGCGCTAGTTATTTGATCGATATTTAAAGTTTGGTGTTTAAAAGCTTTGTTTGATAACTTGTACCGTACAGAGTTTATGCAACAGTTAAACTGGCTTTATTAAAATTAAACATGACATTAAAATAGAATATAGGGGAGGCGCTAAATGTCATCTTATTGAGCAGATGCGTTGCATAACTTTTGTAAAGAAATTGTTTGTAAAGCTTTTAGGATATATTTGAAAACGAACTCTTTATTATTACATGTTAATTAACCCCTAACATATTATAAAGTATAGTTTTTTTTAAATTAAAGTTTCCTATATTAATATTATTTGTATTTATAAACTTTTTATTTCAATTTGTCAAAATTTAATCCTCAAAAGGATGCAAAAAGGACCTCAATTAAAGTAAGTATTAATTCTAAAGAGAGTACAGAAAATTCTTGGATTCTCGCTGCCAGTCAGGAACATAGTTAGAATGTTACTGTGTACATCATTTACATTTATTAATAATATACATAAATGTTCAGAATTGACAATCGATAAACTAGTAGAATACATTGCATTACAATAGTTAAAATTTGATAGTATTATAATATTATGGAAACTGCCAACACTAATTAACTTCCGAGCATTCAATAACTTAAATTTAAGTAAATAAGTTCTATTAAAAAGGTATGTCTCATTTTAGATAATTATATGATGTGATTCAAACGGTCAAAGGTCTTGTACAAATCAGTGAAGATCGAATTGACCTACAAACTAGTATACAAGGCCTTTACGATATAGGTTTTGTATACAAACAAATTTGATATCGTAATTAACCGCTATAAACAGAAACGATTGCAAATTTATCATTATTGTTTTACAAAATTATATTTATGCCAATATGTTACTCTATATTTTTATTATTCCTTGTAATAATTTGTGTAAGTTTAATAATTTTTAGAGGTTAATAAATATGTGATGAATTTGTTCACCACTTAAAAATTACCTGCGAAACTATCTTTCATATCTCGTCATTTATAGGTATTTTGTCAGAAAATTCTTCAGGTAAGTTGTCAAATCTGGCAACTACCGGTAATTAATATATTTGGTTAAATACATAATAAAATATTGTGTATCAAAAATATACCTGTTTTTAATTTTAAGGCTTAGTTTAACTGAAGGTAAAAAGTCCCATATACGATATCGTATTTTTGGATCAACCTACGTTTAATTATTGAATCATGTAGCCACCATTAACAAAACTGTAGGTATTAAGTAGTGCAAACAATTCACATCAATACAGAACCCACTCATTAATAAATTATTTCTAATTATTATTTACTGGAAGTTTGTTTAATATTTCCTTGTTATCTAATGAAGATAAAAAATAATAACCAAAATTTTAGGCATCTCCGATTATTAAGTAAAAAATGTCACTTCTTATATAAATAGTTTAGACATTGATTTTTCTATTACATAGGCTTAATTTTATTCATGTATCTTATGTAAGAATTTTTCTCAGGACATAGAGCGAGCGTTTGCATCGAAGTACCCGCACAAAATCGCAGACAAACTACAAAGAAGAAAAAGCAAAGCAGAATCCCTACTTTACGAACAACCGGAATCGAAGACATACGAGGATCCTCCGCTCTTCACGCACGAGCTAAATCCTCGCATAGCCTGCGCAACAAACACCATCTCGATCGAAACTACCCCGGAAATGGGGAGGCACGTGGTCGCCACGAAAGACATCCAAATTGGTGACGTAATTGCCCGCGAGAAACCCTTCGCCTCCATCCTGCTTCACGAAGCTGCCTTAAGTCACTGTCACCACTGCCTGAAACTTTGCCACAACCTACTACCCTGCGACAAGTGCAGCTATGCGCTATTTTGCTCCGAAGAGTGTAATAACGAAGCATGCGGAAGTTACCACCAGTACGAATGCCCCGTTTTGGAAATTCTGTCCGCGTTGCAAATCTCGAAAATTAATTTGCTGGCACTGAGGGTTTTAATTTGCGCCAGAGGAGATTACGACGTTCTGGAAAGTTATCCTAGAGACAACGACGTATACGAATCTGAAAGATACGAAGAAGTGCACAACCTGTGCGCCAATACAGAATTTCGAAGCAACTCCGACTTATTCGATAGGGCTGTTACGGCGGCTATTATCTACGAAATTATGAGGAGGTACACGAATTTCTTCGACGAATTAGATGGGGAAAAGTACAAGGATATGTTCAAGGATCTGCTGCTACACCATATGCAGACCGCCCCGTCAAATTTCCATGAAATCAACGAGTTAGTCGGCGGAGACGATGAAAATGTAGCTGTTAATGTCGAAATCGGCGCAGGTGCCTATTCATTTTTGAGCATGTTGAATCATGCCTGTTCGCCGAATGTTGTTAGGTACTGTCATGGAACTACTATTGTTTTAAGGGCGCTGAGTCCTATTAAGAAAGGTCAACAGCTTTATGATAATTATGGGTAAGTTTATTTGCTTAACATGTTAAAATATACTAACACATATTTACACATTAAACTTGTAAACCTCAACTGATCAAATTTGTGAAGACAAATATTATGGACGTTGTTATTGGATAATTTGTGTGAACTTTTAGAAAATACTCTGTCTACTTGGACCTCCTTAAAAAATATTTCTGGCTAGCTGTCAAAATAAAATGATGTTAATTACTGATAGTAGGTGTTTTGTTCTAGCCTATAGTTCTAATTCGTCATATTTTTACATTTTAAGGTCAATAAAGACGATGCAAATGGTTAAGTAGTTGGGATTTAATATTATAAATTAGATATCCCTTTCTTCACTGTATTTAACTCGGTTGACCAGGAAGTCATGTTATTATTTCTGATAGTATATTTGAGAGAGAAACTTAACATACTGAAAGAAATATGTTCGGATTTGTTTTGGTTTAGGAATATTCTTTACTATACTAGAATTAAACGATCGATCAGAACAGCAAATTAAAATGTTTTTATCATATAATTCCTATCAGATGAGGAAACTATTTTTTTGGAAACTGCACAATAAAAGACCAAATATCCTCTGTGTGCTCTGCCAAGAAGAATAGGTATATTAATTTTCTAAAGCCAAAAAAATCCTATCTGCATGCCCAGCCCCATGCAATGACAGGAATCTATTTTTTTCTTCCAAAATGGCCCGTTAGTTAAGGACGACGTCTTTTGTATGGTTTACCGAAAATGAAGCCCATTCAAGTCAACGGTGATAAATTGGCTAATTATAAATTTTACTTGAACCGAATGATGACTTCAAACGATTCTTGCTGCATTGTTATTTTTAAATGTCTGAGAGTATCAAAATACTATAATTAACTTCAATTAAATTACTGTTTCAACAATAGATTTGGCCCATTAAAAAAAACAGGGAAGCGTTTTTCTTTTATTTGTTATAAGAGGAGAGGAAATTCATTATGAAAACCCTTGTAATAGGTATTCTGTTCAAGCCCATTTGGTTCTTGCAATTTTTACAACAATCTCCCTGGGAATATCTATTTAAGTCGTCATATTTTCATATTTTAGGATTTAAAAAATCGATAAGAAGGGTTAAGAAGTTGGGTTTCGTTGGGTTTATGGATATTCTCCATTATATGAACATGTACTATGTGTTTATTACCTAATTCCTTCCAGATGAGGAAACTAATTTTGGAACTTACGCAATAAGATACTACATATCCTCTTTGCATGCTTCCAAGAAGAATTTGTAGCCTAATTTTCTTAAGGAAAAAATTTCCTCGCTGCATGTTAAGTCTCATTGAGACGAATTTATTTTTTCTTCTGAAATGGCCCATTAGTTAACAACGGAGAGTTTTGCATTTGTCATTTCAGGGTGGTAAATTGCTTAAGAAAAAATTCATCTGAACCGAACAATGACTTCAAATGATTCTTTCTACCATTGTCATTTTACATTACAGGTAGAGAGAAGTTAATTTTGTTTAGTGAAAGGAGAGGAAGTCCAATATGGACACCTTTGTAGTAGGGTAATGTCGGATTAAAACTACCAACTCAATAATTGATCTTTTCTAGTCAGATCTCAAGCGAAATGCTTACTAAGATTTGGTAATTCTGGTCGCCCTCCTCGAAGAGAATAGCGTTACCGAGCGGATTAGGGTAGCCTAAGGATTTGTGGGGGTTAATTGAGTACCAGGCAACAGTAACTTTGTATTTCGGAAAAATTATTCCTATTCTATACTATTTGCGTTGAGTTTGGTCGAGGAATATCAGCCTGGTATACGGATGGTGCCAAGAATAACAGAAGTACTGGAATAGACGTGTATGGCCCTAACCAAAACCACAGGAGCTTCATGGCTCTGGATACACCTCTGCAAGCGGAAGCAATTGCAATTGATATAAAGGGTCCGCCAATAGGGACGCGCGAAGTTTGCCGTAAGGGTGCGGCCATGTTGTTCGAGGTAGAGCTGTCAAAGTTGCTGTCATTTGTTCAGTATATAACCCCAAATCACCATGGCAAGTTTGAGTGTCGAGCAGCACGTGCAAATTATTAAATTGTTTTACGAAAATGGGTCATCAGTTCGAGCAACGTTCCGCGCACTTCGCCCATTTTACGGTCGCGATGATCGGCCTGTACTATCCGTCGATTGGTGGGCAAATTCGAGTCGACTGGTTCAGTAAACAACCAGCCAACACTGACACGTCGACGAAACGCCCGATCGAACGAAAATATCGTAAATACCGTACTTTTTCGAGAACGAAGCTGGGGCGGCCATAACCGTCAATGGGGAGCCCTACAGGTCGATGATAACCAACTTCTTTTGGCCTAAACTGGATGATATGGACACGGACGACATGTGGTTCCATCAGGACGGCGCCACGTGCCACACAGCCCATGCCAAAATGGACATTCTGCACGAGCGATTTCCGGACATGGTCATCTCGCGCGGAGGCGATATCAACTGGCCACCGAGATCGTGCGATTTAACGCCTTTAGACTTTTTTCTCTGGGGCTATCTCAAGTCGCTGGTCTACGCCAACAAGCCTCTAAACACCGATGACCTCAAAGTCAACATACGCAACGCCATCGCTCAAATTGAGGCCGATATGTGCTCCAGAGTCATCGAAAATTGGACCTCCCGGATCCGGGCTACCAAACGGAGCCGCGGTGGTCATTTGAACGATGTTATCTTCCATACTTAATGGGGTCGAATACCCTTTTGAATGAAAAATAAATTTCGTTTCTACCTCACACACAACTTGTTTTATTTAATTTTAAAGTTCACGCGCCCTTATTGGCGGACCCTATACAGACTACCTCTCGCAACTGGCGAAGAACAACTCGTTGACCCTCATGTTGGTCCCAGGGCACGGGTATATTAAAGGCAAATGAACAGAGCCATTTTACACAGAAGAGAGGTTCATAATCGGTGGTCTGACTAATCTGAGATCATCGCTTTTTTTCTAATAAAATCTCAAGCGAAATGATCGCAAAGATGGTAAGAGGATAGAAGACGCAAGCACTGGAACAATGTACCAGGCCTATGTCAATCAAGACGACACATCAAACTCGATCACAGCCACAAGGTGCTTTAATTTCACTTAAGAATGTGAAAACTGCATATTATGTAATTCGTCAGATGAAACGACCGATCAGATCCTGTGCACTTATGTCGCGATTATTTACTAGCGTTTTTTAGACTTCGGTAGGACCGATTATCCTACGAAGAAGTGAGCAGTATCACCCCCAAGAAAGTTACCAGGTTCATGGAGGACGTGAGCCTGCTTGAGAAATGGTTAGGGGTAGAACAATAGGTCTATTAGGTCGCAGTTTCCGTTTGTTTCCGTCAATAATAGCTAAGAGCCAGTTTTGACCTAGTTGACGACAAAAAAGTTTTTTTTGTAAGAGCAGAGGAAATCCATTATGGAATTCTTGTAGTAGGATAGTGTCGGACTTCTACCGACTAATCTGAGATCATCGTTTTTTTTTTTCTTGTCGAATCTCAAGCGAAATGGTCGCTAAGATTTGGGGGGACCTTGTCGTTCACCATGAGAGAAGTGAAATCGGATTGCGGTTGCTAAAGGATATGGCAGGGGCTAATTATGTACAAATCAGAATGAGACGAGACCTTTGATATTTGCTATAACTAGTGATATCATATTTTGGATTTATTATTTCAGATGGAGAACTGTTATTTATTTTGCTGTATATGTATGCAGCGAACTTTGATAAACTCCAGCAAACTCTTAAGGTCATGATGAATCTATGCATTCCGTATGTACGTCAGAGCATCCAGTGTATAGGTCACATTGGGCCTGATCTTATGGTAAAAACCCTATTATGTTTTTCACAGATATACTGAATCTAATGTTGATGACAGGCCACAACTTAACCAACGAAGTTCTGGCCTTCTGCTTCTGGTAAGTGGTCGATTTTGACGAGGAATGATTCTGGTCGAAGGCAATGCCGAAATATTTGATATCGTCTTTAATTTCCCTTCGAAGGAGTGTTGGAGCCAATCGATCTTTTGTACCTATAGAAAGGTACGATCTGCTGAAATTTATTGAAAAACTCGTATCAGCACTGCCCTCTAGTTACCATTTGTTCTTGTCTTATTTTTTTGAGTAATAGTATTCCATTATCAACCATTTTGCTTTTTATTAGGTATACTTTTACAATCGATAACTAAAGCTTAAATACAGATTAAAATACTTAGTTGAACAAATCAGTAGAAACTCAAGTCGTAAATTTGTGTCAGTATGTATCGTTTTTAAACTTTAAATTTGGCTTAAACGCTCGTATTTGCTAGTTTTGATGGTTCCAACGACTGCCACCCTTTTTTTTCGAGGACGTGTTGGCCGCGGACTACCAACATTGGCCCTCCTGAACTCCGGAGCGCCGGCGGAACTGTACATTTCGCCTGGAACCCCTGCTGCCTCTTGATTACATTTTTGTACATAACTAATACATAAATACATAAAATACTACATTCTACATTCCTAAACTAAACATTACAATAATTTGGTAAACTTTTCTTGTCAAGACTGCTTTGGCGAACCTTCAGCTTGCCGATCCGCCACAGATATTTCGTGAAGCAGCCGTGTCCGGTTAAGAGTTGGGTAACAAAGTAGTCCAGTTCTCCCTGGTCTCTACTGACCCATGGCTCCACCCTTGGAATCAGAGCCCTAGTCCAGTTGTCCATTCTCGCCTCGCCCCATATTCTTTGCCATTCTCCCTGAGCCCACACTTTCGCCTCCTTTTTGGCCCCCCGACTTGGGTGTACCCTATTTCCGCGCCTAGAATACCCTCGCCCTTGCGACCACCTGGAGGTCGGCTGGAGGGGAGGACGCCAACACCTCAGCCGCATCCGTTGATATAGTGCGGTTCCCCCTCATGAGTCTGTGTGCACCCACACGTAGTGCCCCGCGAAATCTTTCCTCGTTTCTCTTAGACTGTGCGGCCTTAAGCGACGTTGGCGCGGCCTATAGAAGTTTCGCTGCCCCCACCGCCATCAGCAATATCCTCGATCCCTCGTAGGGTTCTCCCATATTGGCCATTAGGCCCTCCACTGCCCTAATGGTCCAAGCCGCCCCCGCTGCTGCCTCCAGTACCTATTTGCTGCACTGGGGCTTAGCCTCTAGGTACCTTAAAAAAAGGCCAATGTGACTTGGCTGAAACGTTACAAAAAGGTTACTCAAAGCAACGTTTTGCGAACTAATTATCATGTTGGAAAGCTTTATTCTGTTTTTCACATAGTGGGACTTACGTTGATGGCAGGACAAAACTTAACTAACGAAGCTCCGGTCTTCAGTATCTGTTATATGCCATTTTTTGACTATCGATCATAATGCCGAGATATTTGCTATTATCTTCAATCAAAATTAGTTCCCAACCGAAGGAGTATTGGGGGAAATCGATATTTCGAATTTTTGAGGTTGGATCTGCAGAAATGCATTGCAACATTCTTATCAGCCATTTGTTTGTCCAGCTCTCCTAAGTGTTGAGAATGTTCTTACCCCCAATCTTACCACCTAAAATGGTTGATAATATAACACTATTATCAAATAAGCAAGCGTTCCATGCAACGAGAACGTAACGTGAACGTAAATTCGGTTTAAAAATTAGAATTTTTAATTTTTGATGGTTCGAACGACGCATCTTCTTCAGACTAATACGAAACATTGCAAAAAGGTTCTCTTCAGAACTATCAAAACTTGAAAATTCGAAGATTTAAGGCGAATTATAACGTAACCAAAAACTTTAAATTATTTGTGTAGTAAGTGTTTTCAGCTGCGTTTAAAATGGAGTAACGGTCATGATGATTGATGGTTAAGTAATTGGAACCACACATTTACTAGTAATAACCCTGCTGATAATCACCCATTTTGAAGTGTATTATTTATTTATTTAAATATACTATACAAAAGCGCTTGAATTGTAAAAGATATTCGGTTAAATATGTTCAGAACTATTCCTACACTTCTAGAAGGAATATTGCTAGGGGAAATACAGTCGATTTTTTTCACATTTTCAGAGTTCCTCACGAACAACTTCATCCAGCTTCTTTATTTGTGATGCTGTATAGTCTTGTTATTCCTTAATTTTTTTATGAACGGTAAACAAAATCAAATATTTTTTGATTTATTATGTATATATTTGCAAATTATGTGTTAAAAAAATTGTAATACCTAGCATGGTTTTGTTGAAACATGCGATGCTTTCTATCAGTGCAAACGTATTCTTTCTTGAGACGTTTTGCTGAGTGGTTTTACTAGGTTTATTTATATCTGTGTTTTTACTTACGGTGTTTTAGTTTTGCTGAAACATGCGATATCCAGTAGTTCGGACGTGTCTTGTTTTGAGATGCTCTGGTGAGGGCTTTTTCGTAGATTTAAACCTGTGTTATTACTTACGGTGTTTTATTGCCGTAACGTAACGAAAGATGAGGAATTTGCAGTGTTGATGAAATATGTTATAATACCATAAATCTGGTACTGGAATCTACCACTAGATTGTAATGAAGCATGGAAGCATATTGATAGTTTGGTGCCTAATTATTAACTAATCAATTTTGATTATACTCAGGAGATCGAAATTTAAAGGTTTTTACAATATTTTTAATACAACTATTTAATCAAGTACAAACTTTTTAGCATCATTGAATATATTACTTCTCCTAATCTTAAAGGGATTTACCTTTCCCTAATTCAATTTGTAGGTTTTCTTGAAGAATATTCTTTTTTCAAGTTATAGCTCTTTGCTTTAAATATATAAACAAATTAAGTTATTAAATGATAATTCCCTTAAGGAGAAGTCAAAGATCTTTGAAAAATAATATGCTTCGTATAATAACCTATGGTAAACTCGGTGGCTTTTATAAGAAAAGACCTTTTAAGATTACTAACCGAATAATTTTATTTCATTCAGTTACCATTACGCCTTGATGCCCAAACTTGAGAGGCAAAGGTGGCTGAAACGTCAATACTTCTTCGACTGCTCGTGCGAGGCGTGCGTCAGCGATTGGCCTCTGTACTTCGACCTGCCGGAGAAGAACTTCGCTTTTGAGATGTCGTCTGACGACATGGCGGACCTGCAGAAAGGTAAGCTAGAAACGGCCAGCCGAGTCCTCAAGGGACTTCTGATCAAAGCCGCCATTCTCGAGAAGATGAAACCCTGCAAGAACCTCTCCGACATCCAGGAATGCATCAAACAGTGTTATAGCATTTTCGGGAACAAACGTTTCTATCAAGTTTAAGTTTTATTAACGCTTCTCTTTTTAATACCATAGTGTTACTTGTTAGTTGTTAATTTTTTTGCTGTGCTTGCTCTTTTTTCTAGTACAGTATTTACTTGCTTATAGTTTCTTGTTGATTATTTATTGTTACTTTTAGCTTCTATTTTTTTTCAGTTTACGATTATATATTTTTGTTTCTTATAAGGGTTTTTTTTGTGTAGTTTACATATTCGTGCCAAAATGTGACTTGTTATTTTTAGAAATATATACATCATATGTTAACATTTAAGTTATTGATTCGGAATAAATAACTGTACTGTTTAATTCAATAAACATTTTTTGTGGTTCTTGTAGTGCTTTTTATTTCCTTCTAGATAAAAACGAAAGCTTTTTTGTAATTTTGATATAAAACACCTGTGGATTTACCTTATTAATTTATTTAAATTCCCGTTTGTTCTGACAATTACCAACCAATCTTTATATTTAACAATTGGTATTAGCATAGAATAGTAAATATTATATTTACATATTTAGGTAAGTAACATATATTTTTTAATGTGATTTTTATTATTAAATTTAAAATGGTAAGTGGTGATTTTATAAGCAACTTAGTCAAAGTAATAACAACTAACACTTTCTTCGCAAATTATTTTTTACGTGTTAGATGTACGAGGGCCATCCGGAAGGTAGTGCCCGTTTGGGAATATAAAAAAACGAGTATAAATTAACAAAACGCTTTATCTGTAAAGAACATACTTTAAACTACTTTTTGCATAGTTACCTCGCAAGTTTAAGAATTTGTCGTAATGTGTGATAAGTTTTTGTATTCTCCACCGCCAGTGCATTACGGGTACTACTTTCCTACTATCCCTTGTACATTTCGAGTACCATGCCTTAAGTTTACTAGGTAATAAAAAATTGTTAATTATAAAATAAAATAAGATTATTATAAGAGCTCATTTAAAGTTATTATTTTTTGCCCTTGTCTTCAAGCCGTATTCTAAATTCATTCGTTGAAATATCAAGGCTAGTAAATGTAAACTGACTTTCTTTCTCAACCATATCCTTTAATTCTGGAAGAAGTATTTTTCAGAAATAAAAAAATATGTAGACCTTGTGATGTTATTAATTATGGTTGCTGTATTTTTTTTATTTTTGGCTGTCGGTTGTCTAATTGTATAGAGGTCATCTGTATGGGCCGCATTGCATCAGTTAAGTTATTTATCTGTTTAAGTTTCGCAAGCGTACTCCTTGATCGGTGTGCATTATCCATCACGCGTATTTTTAGAGTCAATTTGTAATTATCTCGCATTACCATTGAAGTGATAAGAGGAGTGTCTGGAAGAAATAAGTAGGTTGCTTTAAGGACGGAGCTATTTATGCTCTGAATAAATTGTCTACCATTTTTATTTTCAGTAATCCGTCGATGCGAATTTTTTAGACGCCAGTTTGTTTTTAATTTTAAATCTTTGAAACAAATCTTTAAATTAATTGGAATTTTGTTAAATAGAATTGATCACTATAGGTAGGTAGTGAATAATATGCAAATTGTTTGCTGAACACTTTGGTGCCGTATAGGACCAACCTCTGCATAACTTACAAAGCTCAACAAAATATTATGATCATAATAACCTTAACAATGCTTCTTATATCTCCATTACAGATGTTCGCGACAAGCCCACAAATATATCAGCCATAAAATGTACAGGTCCTAATGGTTTACCTTCAGTTCTATTAAAACCTTGTGCTTTCCTCTTTTACCGACTAAGATTATTACTGTTTAATTAACATATGTCTGGAATATTTCCCTCGTTTTTTTAAAAATGCATAAGTTACTCTCATTCTTAAAAGTGGTAAGAAAAATTCAATAAAAAACTATCGACCGGTATCTATTTTATCCTTTATACCAAAGCTATTTTAGAAAATTATTACACATAGTCTAGTGTCTAATGACTAGAGTTATATCCAATAAACAACATGGTTTTAGAAATGGTTGTGCTACTTAGAGTAATCAATTTACTTAGATCAATTCACAATGAAGTTCTTGGAGTATAATGTTAATTCTGTATATACAGACTATGACATTTTTCTCTAAAAACTCAAACACTTTAGTTTTATTTAATTGGTATAACTCAATCTGTTCATGTGGGTAATTTTATGTCATCGGAGTTTAAAGTTACGTTAGGGATTTATTATTTAGTTATTGTTCCCTGTTTTATATCTCATCAGAGTAGGACAGTTGGAGACAGAGAAACGACAATGACATCTTTATGGTAATATCTGTTTATTTATTTAGATCAATTAATGAAATATAATATTAAAATATTCCCATTAATACAAACTAAATATTTCGACACAAAAAAATAAATAATAATCGTTACAAAAAAAATCCTTAGATATTTCATTGGCATTGCGGCACAAATGCGTAATGGGCGCTCTTAATAATACATTTGTATTTGCGGTGGGTATAAAGAAGGTGGTGTTATGTCGCGATGCATAACGGGGTATATTGATATTTACCATAGATAATAATTGAGGTGAATCAATATCATTAGAAATTAACTTGCATAGAAACCTTGCATTACAATTATCTCTGCGTTCAGATAAAGATAAACAATTATGCTGTCTAAGAATATCAATGTATTCCGTCGAGAAATTTAAGGAATCGCTTTTGCACTCGTTCAATTACCGAGGAACCGGACATATAGATAGGATACCAAATGATTGATGCGTACTCTAACCGGCTACGCACGAGAGCAAAGTACATCACCTTCAGCAATTGGGTATCATTAAAAAACCGCGATATACGCATCAGAAATCCAAGCATTTAAAAGCAGATTTGCCTACCGTGTGGATGTGATCGGAAAAGGTTAACTGAGAGTCAAACCAAACGCCAAGATCCTTTATTTTATTGTCACGAGGCACAGAAGCAATTCCAATTTTATAATTATTAACTACCGGTTGTCTTTTCCGAGTATATGATACCACAACACATTTGTTTATATTGAGAGATAATTGATTAGCAGCACACCAATCAACTATAATGTTTAGGTTTTCTTGTAAAATTAAGCAGTCGTATTCCGTGTTGATAGTACTATACAGTTTTATGTCGTCAGCATAAGCCAAGACAGGACAATTTATAGATGCGATTAAATCATCTATATAAATATTAAACAATAACGGACCCAAATTTGACCCTTGGGGTACACCAGATGTGGATATGAAGAAAGGTGATTTAAACCCGTTATAATACACATAATTTTTACGACAGTCCAAGTAAGATGCTAAAAAGTTAACAATATTAAGAGAAAGTCCGAACGAATAAAGTTTATTGAGTAAGATTTCATGATTAATGGCATCGAATGTTCGCGAAAAGTCGGTATAAACAACGTCGACTTGTCCGCGCTTGTCAATCGATTCACAAATATGTTGCGTGATAACTGCCAAATTAGTTACTGTTGATCTGCCAGCACAGAATCCATGTTGTTGTGGAGACATATAACTTATCACATGACTGTAAATAATTTGATACATGATTTGTTCAAAAACGTTTAAGAAGTTTGAAAGAATAGACACTGGTCTATAATTTCCAATGTGGTTTTTGTCTCTTTTTTAAATATTGGACTTATTACAGCCGTTTTCCATCTCTCGGGAAAACTCATATTTTTTAAAGACAAATTATAAATTATGGACAACGGCTTGGCAATTACGTATTTAATCAAAAAACACAGAAGGCCATCATCGCCAAATGTTTGTGAATTACGGAGCTGATTTATACTATTTATTACCTGATTTTCTTGAATAATGGGCATCACAAGGGTTTCGCGGTTATTATAAGTGTCATTGATATTATTTACTTATCCTTTCGCTGTGAAAACATTAAAAAAAATATTAGCAAATCCGTCAACAATTTCTTGTGGAGAGGAATAAGTTAATGAATCACTATGAAGTTCTCCAGGAATTCTTGTCGTACCTTTTTTTAAATTCACTAATTTCCACAAATCCTTTGGTTTAGCCTTAAGGTTGGATTGAATTGTAAATAAATAATTATTATATGCAGCGGATATTTAATTTTTAATCAGACGACCTAACCTTGTGAACTCATTATAAAAACTGTGAGTTAGATGCTTTCCATTTACGATGGAAATATTTTTTCAATGTAAAATTACGCTTAATTTCAACTGTGAACCAAGGTGGAAATGTATCTCTTTTTGAATGTTTCATTAATGGAACAGACTCTGACAGGGTGTTAAACAGTATCCCATAGAAAGCTTGGGAGGCTTCGGTAACATGTAGGTTATTTTCAAGAAACGACCAATCTACATTAAATAGGTCTTCATAAAGTTTAACATAATTCGCCTTTTTAAAGTTAAATCTTAAATTATCATTTGAAGGGAAAGAACATTGTTTATTATCATGCAGATATAATTCAAAGGTAATACATAATGCAGGGTGATGGTTATCGTCCATTACCATTAGGCACTCATCCCTTACAACGTTGACAACACTGTTAAAGTTACATAAAATCAAGTCTAATAATCTATTGTTAGAATTTCGTACGTTATTCAGTTGCTTTAATTTGAGTAGTTGTATGAGATTAGATAGTGCTAAACATTTTCCATTATTTGGTGTCGAATTATCAGAATAACTTGGGATATTGAAGTCGCCAAGAATCAATATTGGTTGATTTAGAATATATAGCGAGATGGCCGTGTGAAACATTTACATATAAGGTATATCGAAAGGTTCAAATGACCGAATCTTATTGAATGCTACCAAAACACCCCCGCCAGTTGTTCTGTTTGTAGTTTGAGTATTTCTATCACATCTTACGACATTAAATTCCGGAGTAAATAGCTCACTTGAAAGAACAGATTCACAGTGCCAGGTTTCTGTAAAACATATAGTATCGAAATCGGTATTACATACGCTATTGTAAACTGTGTCAGTTTTTGAGCGAAGGCCTCGGGTATTTTGATAGCAAACATTGAGAAGACACATTCTGTTGGACACATTTAATTTTCCGAATTCCCGGATGTAGAGACGATTGTTGGTATGCCTCGTATATATTTGATACAAAGATCAGTCTCCCCTAAAGATGAACGTTGTAGAAGTTCCTTTTCGGTCACTCTGTACAATTCCACTTGGGCCGGAGTTTGATCTCGCGATATAGCAATATGTTTATATTCGTTGTTATTCCTTAAAGCCTTTGAATTTCGGAGAATGGATACAACAGATGATTCTTCAGGTAAAGTAACTCTAATGGGTCGCTACGAGATTTATCAAATCTACCCAGTCTAGAGGTATTGACTACATCTTGGCTAACTTTTAAGACATATAGGACTTTCTTAACAGTGGGACTGCTAACAGCCTATGTACCATACTGTGATAAGCCGCTAGTTTGTGTGATAAGGGGTGATTAGATTTATAATTGATTGTCGTGTCTGTGTGTGTTTGTATATATACCTGACCCGAGAATTTTTTAACACCATTTCTTCGCCTGAAGAAACCACAGTGTGGCGAAACAATTGTAGCGTCTTATAATATATTTTTGAAAGTACTTATATAGTTTTATTCGTATAAAGTGAAGATGAACTTTCAACATCTATCAGCCTCATCAATCAATTATTTGATTATTATTATTTCTACGTAAGTACTTTGTATTGTATTGTATTTAAACTTTATATAAATTGCATTACTTAAATAAATGTATAATTGCACTAGCAATGTAAGAAAAAAT
Organism: Ontholestes murinus; assembly: GCA_963969525.1. Lineage (NCBI taxonomy): Eukaryota > Metazoa > Arthropoda > Insecta > Coleoptera > Staphylinidae > Ontholestes > Ontholestes murinus. The sequence goes on from OZ018395.1 coordinate 21,894,689, forward strand.
ATATACACATAATTAAATACTTTAGAATTATTTCCCATAATCTATTAATAAATTAATTGAATTTTTCTAAGAAATAGATAAACCCTCCTCAATAAATTCTGCACTCTCCGAAAACCCAATATCCCCCTAATCATAAACAACCATCAATAACTCTTCATCAATTCATTAGCTCGTATTATTCGGACAGTTAAGCTAGACATAATTTATTTCTCTGTTTTTTTACATAAATTTACATATTATAACAGACGGACTAACCCTTATTTTAAATTAAAATGTATTTGTTCTAAATGTACTTATGTTTGTCCAAATAAAGGTGTTGTTCGTTCTCTCGATTATTTAATGATTTAATGAATCAACTAGTCGATTATGTATTTAGTTAATTATTCAATTACATTACTCGTTTAATTGACTTTGTTTTTAAATTAATTAATCTAAATGGTTTAATCTATTTTTTAAGATAATCACAATTAACTCTGATTAACATATTTTATTATAGAACACATTCTTAATACTATTCAACTCTCTAATAAATATATTACACTCAATTGATTGATGAATTCTTCAAATCTAATTATAATATTCGGGCTATTATTCATGACGACTCATGACTATTATTCATGATAATGCATTTCCTACACATTTATTTAAATACGGAATTAAAGCCCCAGCAAATATTTTCTTGATTACTCACGTACAATGAAATTCGCAATGTTGTAAAATTAAATAATCGTTTTGTATCGTTATAAAAATTATAAACTATTCATCATATTAGGTTTTATGAACTATACAATAACTAACTGGTCTTTTTTTAGCTAAAATACGATATTCCTCCTATTTTAGTTTTGTTTTTATTTATTCAGTAGTAGTTGTCCTCTGGATTTTATTTATTATTATCATTTATTATGTGTAGAACAAATATATTTTTTAATTCGAGTTTTATGTAAATAAAATTTGTATCATAAAATTCTATTGGATTAATTTTATTTGGTTATAATTAATTATAACATTTTCTTTTAAAAGATCTAAGGTTTTAAAAAATAAAATATATTTAGTTTTTGGAAATAGTTTAAAAAAATAAATGCAAATCTACAACTATAATTCATAGTTATTATATTTAATTTGCTTTATTAGAACTAACATTAGTTTATTGTATGTATTCTTTAATTTTTTGAATTTTGTAATTTTTATTAGTATTTAAATTCAACACACAAACCATCTGAATTTCATTATACGAGGGGAGTTCAAAAATTAATGCAACACATTTTTCGTAACAATTTTTGTCAAACATTGTTACAGGCGATGAAACATGGGGTTCATCACTTCGAACCCGAAATAATGTGGTAATCAATGGAGTATCGCCACACCCACTCCCCAAGAAAAAGTTTAAAGCCATACCCTCAGGTGGTAATGTCATGGCTACGATCTTCTGGAATTTTGAAGGGGTTATTCTGTTCGATGTTCTTCCCCATAGTAAAACGATCCACTCTATGTGTATTGTGCTACTTTTTTTTCAAAAATTGAAGAAACGACTTCAGTGTATTCGTAGGCACAAAAAAACAAACAAACTTCTCTTTCTTCTTGACAACGCCAGTAACGGAAAGGAGTGAGCAGCAGAAAGGAGTGAGAAACTTCAGTGGGCCGTAGCATGTAAATGGCTTTTCTTGTCTCAAGTGTATTCTATTTATTTTTGCCACCAACTCTTTGCTCTTTCTCTATTGATATTATATTTGTTTTATCTATTTTTTGTTGACAATATGACAATCAAATGTCATTAAAATAACTCCATGTAATATGGACCTAAATATGCCTATAATGGCCAAAATATTACCGAATGGTGAACATGTTGTGTCGACACAAAATTCGAACACATGAAGCAGAAAAAAAGGTCTGAGTGGAAGAACACGGAGTGAACTCCGCCTGCAAGTCCTGTGAGCTAAATTTTTGTAATATTTTTTTGTATATATTTTGAAGTTTTTCTTATATCCAATACCTACAGGGCATTGTAAAGTAAAATAAATAAATATATAATATATATTTTTATTAACAAGGGCATGATTTACAATCGATATTATGTTTATATTTCTGTAACCTACTTTCATCTTCTTCAATTTTCTATTGTTTTATTGTGTGATGTTGAACTTTTTCTTGTCTTAAGCCGTCCTTAGACATGTTTTTCACATCTATGTTTCTTATTATTATATTCATACTTCTTATATTTTTTCATCGTTTTAGACTATTCCATACTTTTTTCTATGATAGATATGCCATCGAATCTTTTTCAATCCTACAAAATACGCTATTATTTTTGTTTTTATCAACTATATGTTTTTATTGTAAGTATATGATTTCTTCTTCTTCAATTGTTTTATTGATATCTATATATAATTCTATACTTACCTTTGGATTTTATATTATATTCTTTGCTACTGTTGCTATTGAACGTTACTTATTTCCCAAACTTCCTTACCATGTTTACATTACATGTTTTTGTAAGATCTTCTTAATATAACCTTTGACAATAAAGTTAACGTAGATGAAATTTTAATATATTAATAAAAACTGACTCTACTGTCCTTTGAAACCTCCCATAATTATGTCCTGGAAACTTTTCAAGAAGGCTTCTTTGGGGATAGAGTTCAAAAGCCTCGTCACGTTTCGTTGAATGTCAGGAATATCATTAAATCTCTTTCCATTCAATGCTGCAAAATACAATGAAATTTTGAACCGTTTCATGAAACATCTACGCAGGGTAAGGCCCCAGTACTTACAATAAGATTCATGATTTTTTGTTCACGTCAATGCTGGCCCTCACACAGCCAATATCGTCAAACAGTTCCTCGCAAAACGGGTCTTTGGTCTACATTAATAAATTTAATACGCATTTCTCAACACATATCCTATCGTCAGCATTCAAACAGAGGCCATACAATATACTGAAAAATAAGCTTCGATCATTTGAACTACTATGAGGATTATGCCTTATTGAACTTAGGGATCAAATTTAATATAGCTACAAAGCTAAAAGTGTGTCACCGCAATGGTCTAATCTAGGCTCGCTACGATTTTTAGGTTTTCGGTTTTCACTTAACTAAGGTATAGATATAAATTCAAACAAATTACATAAGATATATTAGATTCTTACAACAAGATACCAAAAATTATGTTAAATAATTGTGGAAGTGGCTTTTAACTAGTATAACAGTCTTAATAAATAACAAAGAGAAGATACTATCATATAACAATACAATGATTTAATTACTGTAAAAGGATAAGAAGGGCTTTTAAATCCACAAAACTTGCCAATTGTAAACACTAACAAACTTTATGCTCCAGGTGAAAAAAACAAAGAGTACCACATTTTTACTTTCCCTATATACGAAGTATATATAGGGGAAGTATTGTGATCGTGATTTTTTTTGAAAATTTCTTTTTGCGGATATATCCGTTTTGAGGTCCCCTGAGTCCATTAAATTAATTTCTGGAATTTTTTTTTGTGTCTGTGTGTGTGTCTGTCTGTCTGTCTGTCCGTGGGTGCTGTATCTCAAAAACGACTGATCCGATTGAGATGAAACTTTAAACCTAAGGTTTTATCGTTAAAAACTGGAACTGAAAAGCTTTTGGTAAACATTTATAAACCGGAAGTGGGTGTTTACTCGAGGCGTTTTTTGTTTTTTTTTTCGATATTTTTTTATAATATGAAAAATATTACAAAACTTTTCAAACAAAAGTTAAAGAGAATGAGAAACTTAACAAATTTTGTTAAAATATATTTTTCATAAAATTCTTAGCTTTCGAGAAAAAAAATAAAAATTGAAATTTTTGACATTTTTTGCCAATTGCTAATAAACTATTGAAGCAACATGAAAGTTATATAACAAATAATTGTAGAGAATTCAAAATTGAATAAATTATTAAGAATAACCTTTTTGCATAAACCGCATAGTTTCGAGTAAAATATAGGGAAAGTATTATGATGGCCATATCACCATTTTGTAATTAGTATGGTCAAGATACTACATAGATTTATTTAAATTTTTGTTTAGAGGTTTTCATTTATTTTAGACTATTGAATATAGCTTTGATTACCTTTCTTATACGAGTCATGAAGTACGAGAAGTTACTAGAATAACTTATTATAAGCTGATAATATGTTGCCAAAATTTCATTTTGTCACACTAGTAGCTAGAGAAGTAGATGTTTCAATAATTATTGTTTTATAGTCTTAACAAAAATCATATTGTGGATTTACAGGAGGTATTAGATTCTCTAATTATTAGTACATTCATCTATAACCATATAACGGACTTTATTTTATATAAAATTGTGTACTTTTCGAATTGGAACACATATATTTTATATTTTATAGATATTTAAATCCGTATTTTATATACTAAACACCATTTGGAAAACACTCAATGATGTTCCAACACATGTTGTGAAGGGTATCCCATAAATATAGCATATAATTAATTCCACCAATTTTGCCTCTCCCTCTCTATAAATCTTAATATATGACTTTAACCATACGATTTCCTTACAGTTCCTTCCCATAAATCTTGACTTTCGATGTGGCTAATGGCAATATTTTTTCCCTAACGGTTAACACCTTTTTACAAAGCAGTAATCATAAACTTGAATGCATTTCTAATAGATGCGCCTTGAATTAAAAGAGAAAGTTTTTTTTATATACACAGCAGCAGCAGAGGAAAAAATGTATTAAATGTCCATGAACTTAAATTAATTTAAGAAATTATTATTAGTATGAGCCTACACTGAAAGGTAAATGGCATTTTTGATAAATATGTATTATTATGGTAAAAAAAACAAGGGCAAATAGTATAATTATTATGGAAATTATCACGTTAGATATTAAAGATACTCTTGTTAAATTTGCTTGGTTGTAATTTGTTAATCAAGGTATATCAAGGTGATTAAAAAAACGTATACATCATTTATGATTTAGTAATTTTTTATCATTTTGATCCTGATGATTGAGGAGTTATATGAAATAAAAAGGATGTTAAAGGCAAATAAGGTACTTTTTTAATCAATTAAAACTATAATGTACAAAACATTTTTGGTAATTATTTTAGATTTTAAAATTTTGTTATCATTTTGTAGTACTCGATTTGTAAATAAAGATAACCAACAGACAAGGATATAAAATTTTATAATTAAATATAGGATTGATGTGGCTGTTACTTGTCGAAACTCCAAAATAATACTTAAAAAATACTGACACCCTATACTATGTCAGTATTTTTTGTTTTATAATTAGTGTTATAATATTAATGAAGATAATGGTTGTGACTGTTTCTACCTGGTAATCCATACTTGGTTAAAAAAAATGACTTTTTTAATTCAGCGGATTATAATATGGATTTTAATAATAATAATTAATGGTTAATGCTCACATTTTAATTATATATCCTTTCGCTTGTTTTTCCGTATCAATTTGAGAATTCTCATTTATTTCTATATTATATTTACAATCAATCATAAACACTAATTAGTACGAGTATTTGATATATTTTTTACATTCGCATTATTTGTAATTTAATTGTTTAATACATTATTTATAAAGAAGTTCGTAACAGACGATTAATTATAATTGTTTAGTGAGTTATTTAATTACATATGAAGTTTGTAGAAAACATTTGTGAAGCATTTCCTAGAACAGATTCCATCTTGCTTAATTATATGGGCAAGACCAGTATTTCAGATTGTTACATTTCAGAATTTTTATGTGCGTTGTATTTTTACACTTAAGAATTTTTCTTGGATTACTTACATGCCACTGACGCAAATTAATTTCCCAGAATATACTACACATGCATAAAAAATGTAATAAGTGACTTATAAAATTATTACAAACCATATGAAATTAAATTTTCTTGCATTAAAAAATTTATATGAAAGTTTATTTCAATTTATTGTGAATTTAGTTCCTCTTATTATCATATTACTTATTGAGAAAACTATGTAATAAAATGTCAAGAAAATAATAGATAACTTAAAAAATTAGTAAATAATTTTGCATTATAAAATTATATGTAAGTTCATTTCAATTTAGTGTGGATTTAATTCTGCTCATTATTATCCTATTTATTTAGAAAAAAATATAATAAAATGTCTACAAAATAATAATTAACTTAAAAAATGAATAAATACGTGTTTTAAACTAATTTTAACAAAAGGTTTGATCGTAAGAATTGTTGCAACCGTTACTACGTGGTAATTCATGATAAATACTTTTCCTAAGATTTATGAATTTCATTAAAAGTTGTATTTAAGTTTTTTATATATAATTATTATAGGAACAACTTTTTAATTATTGTAATTAAAGTTAATAATATACGTTTGAAAAATATATTAATTCTGATACACTTTTATATAATGAATAAGGAGACACGATTATATAGTACATTATAGTTTCGACTAACAGCTAGTCATGATCAAACATAAAGTGGTATAACAAAGTAAGCGTGTCTCCTTCTTCATTATATTCAAGATGTACCATAAAGTAAACGCCTCCGCAATTTTATATTTTTACTCTTCTCATGTAAAATCCATATTGTATAATATCATCGATACTTGTTCTGCTATTCTCTTGATGGAACCAAATTTTCAAATTAGGGGAAGTAAAACTCTTGTTTTACTTCCCATTACTTTAGATAACTGACACGTGTTTAGGTCCTTGTGGATCATTATCAAACTTAAAACTGACTTTGATAATGATCCGCAAGGACCGAAACACGTGTCAGTTATCTGAAAATAAAGTAACATAACAAGAGTTTTACTTCTCCTAATTTGTATTTAATACTTCAGCGTTTTTGTTTTCGGTTCACCGAATGTCTGCAGGAAAGGAGATAAATCCTTTAGATGCGATAACACTAAATTCACCTAATGCCCAAAAAAACTTCTAACGAATGCGCACGTATCTCGACTACGTTTTTTTTGCAACGATGTGTAAGTACCTACGTTTTTAAGATTAACGAGTTCAGTGACAAATTCGCATTCGGTTAGTGTGCGTGTGCAAGTTTTCTTAACGGGTCATGTAAATTCAAATTTCTTCCAGAGTTAAAATAACAAAAGACTACTTGTAACTTTGCTACGTGTGCGTGCATAAGCTCGCGGTTCTATTTTGAAGGTAAATTTAATAGTGATTTTAAAATTAAAGTTATCCCTGTCGTAGAGGTAATTATTCAGGGCTTATAAAATCCACATAAAGATGATTATTTTTATTGTTTAAGTTATGCATTCTTGTATTTATATGTAATGTTATGATTAGATGGTAAGACTTTTAGTGTTTTTAGTTAATACAAGCTTATATATTTTGTATTGGTAGTATTTTAGTAATATTAGATTTAGATTAGTGTATTTATTAGTAACTAGTGAAATCTTTTTTCCACAGCATAGGTCCAAGGAGGTCGAGATTACAATCATTTTTAACCTTAAAAGCAAGTATGCATTCAGCCATCATTAACTACCATTGTTACTTAAAGTCTCAATCATATTTGCATTAATATTTTTCATCTTAATTATAAGACCCTTGAACATCAACAAAATACTCTACGACCCATTTTAAATATATAGTGTTTGTAATAGGTAAAGAATTGATAAACACTTAATTTGTTTTACTGATTTCATTGAAACGAACCAAGTGTTCATAAATTCTTTACCTATTATTTCATAATGTTTCACCAAGAGATAAGTGAGACAATTATTCAAAAAATATAGTGTTTGTGCTTGTGTTATTAGAAGAATGTTTCAACTGAATTCCAACCTAAGCCATCTCCTAAATAAAGAGGAAAGGATGAATTTGCAGGACTACGGATCGCCAGTGTAATGGTGGTATGTACTACAAATATAAGTCACTCATTTTCTATCTTTTTTTTCTTCTTTATTTAATGTTTACGTTTTCAACTGCGCAAAAATTAGTCCTGCGTTTTTGCGTACGAAAAAATCTGTGTCGCGATCGGCGTATAGATTCTTAACCACCTCTAAACAGTTCTTCATGTATGTATATAAACCCAACTCTTGTACTAAATATGCCACCATCCACCATGCCTAGGGTTTTTAAGGTCTGAATATATCAAGGGTGGCCTTGTGTGTCTATCACAGTGAAGCTTGTCGTCATTTAGAATAATGATTTTACGCGACCATATGCTTTTGACTGTTTTTTGTCCATTCATCCATCAGCTATGCCATTTACAACATATTTATTTATTTTTAGGATAATAATAAGCCAAATAATATTACTATTTTATTTAATACCCTTAGGTAATGAAAACATTAAATCAAGTGCACACTGTGCATATGCATATCTATTCTACAAACTATCTTTTTTTTTCTTTAATAAGAATAATTTAAAATAGTTTAAAGAGTTTAAGAATAGTGGCTTCTCTGTAAATTCTTTATATATGATAGAACATTTTTTTCACAAATATACATTCTTAACAGTTATCAGTTGATTTTCTCTTCTTCAGTTTTCATACCATCTTTTTACACTTCTGTTCTTAAATATGTATTTTTTAATATAAAATTTTCAAGTCCTTTTAAATATGTTCTTTATTGGTAAATTAAATCTTTTTTTTTTGAAATCTTGTAAATATTGTTTTGGCAATCAATCTCTGCGTTTTTTCTTTTGACAAATATTGTTTTTTATGAATTTTTATATGCTCCTTTATAAATTTTAATTGTTTTAATTGCTTGTAGGATAATAGTAATTTGTAAACTAAACATTTTTGCAGGATAATAATTATTTGTAAACTAAACATTGTTGTAGTCCTGAATGTAATTTCAGAAATGTAACGACAACAAACAGTTATATAATTCAATACCTGGCAGTGTTTTAGTACGAGGAGTAGTTGTTTTAACATTTTTAATAATGTAAATTATTTATTCCAATTATTATTTAAATAATTATTTGCTTTTATTTCTAAAATTTTAATTTTTCCAAAAATAACAACTTTCAACTCTTATACCTTCTTTCTTTATTCTTTTTGAGAGTTGTCAATTGTTTTTAGATATTATTTAAATTTTCTATAATCTCACCTGTTCTTAAATATATTTAATTTTTAATAATATTTTTGAGTCTAAATTTTCTTAATAATTTAAATTGTTTTTTCTTGGAATTTGCAAATGCTTTCTTGGCAATTACAAAATTATTTTTACGCAACTCTCTGCGTTTGATTGACAATTAATATTATCTTACGAAATATCAAATGTTCCTTCATAAATCTCAATTGTTTTTTATTGTAGGATAATGTATATTTTCTAAAATAATTAAATAATAATCAATCTAAGTTTTTAGATACTTGTTGAAAATAACCAAATACCATTCGAAATGAAGACAAAATACAAAGCCTTCTTTGTTAGTTGTTTCTTTTGTTTGTAAACTTAAAAAATATCTGTTTTTGATTATCATAAATTGTTTTTTAATTAATTTTCATATTTTTTTATATTGGGTTTAATAGTTATTGAATTTTTTGGTGCGTTTTTTTCGTTGTTTTTTTAATAATTTGTTCTGTATACATATTTTTTTTCGATAATATTTTTGAGTAGTTTTGAATATGTAATCTGTTAATTACCAATTAAATTGATATGTATTATTTTTGATAATTGTCAATTGTTTTCGTTTTATGAGATACTCCCTACTTTTCGTTAGTTGTCAAAATTTGTGAATCCATTTAAATTATTAGTGGTTAAAAGTATATCCTTTCTTCAACAGTTTTATTATTATCTATATGTACATTTCGAACCCTAAAAAAAAAAAATCAGAAGTAGCATATCACACTTTCTCTACGGGCCACAAGTTTTCAGTAAACATACCACGATTTTTTCAAATTTTTTTATTTTTTTTCTATTTAATTAAACATTATAATTAAGTCGCCCAACTTTTTTGACTTTTATATTTATTTTGTTATGTCAATATACTATTGACAATGAACACTTAGGGTTCGAAATGTACATATAGTTAATAATAAAACTGTTGAAGAAAGGATATACTTTTAACCACTAATAATAATAATGTTCAAGCACTCAAGTATTTAATCAGATATCCATTTAAATGGTCTAAACCCTATTTAACATTTATAAATTATTTTTTATCATTGTTAAAAATAAAGAAAAATGTTTTACTTTTAATTTACAAGAGGAAAGCTATTAGGAATAAAAAGTATTTTGTTTGTTATTATTTTTTAACTTTAATAGTTATTTGTACTACAAGTGTGGAAATGTTACGCTTTTCCGCGCGAGAGTAGGATGTTGGCATCAAGTTCCTACTCGAGTGCGGAAAAGCGCATTTCCCACGCGTTGTACACTCTATTTTTTCACATACTGCATATAACATCAATTATAAAGGTGTTTGACACTGACATATAAAAATTAGGTTTAATTACCGATAGTACGTGTGTTGTATATATTACTCCATGTATGTAACTGACACTGACATTGATTAATAGTAAATAAAAGTAGTGCGAAAAAGTGTATCCATGCAGAAAATTGTTGCTATGCGGAAAAGTGTTACTTTTCTCAACGATTTTGGATGTGGAAATAAGGTATTTCTATTCAGTATGTCAAAAAATATATTTTCAATAAATCTACTTTTTTGAGAAATGTCAATTATGTTCTTAAGGTTGGGACACTAAATAAAGTGTTGGCTTAGTTCAAGATTACTCTAGGACAATGATTAAATTATTAACCTATGTTAAGAGAACGAAAGAGAAATTAATATTTTATTAGGATAGGTCAAGTGTATGCTATGGCAATGAATAATTGGGATAGATTAAGAGTACGTTAGGGTAATGAATGTTATATTGATAGGTTAAAAGATAAATTATTAGCCTAGGCCAATATTTCGTTAGTGCGGTGATTAGTTTATTGGGAAAGGTTAAGAGTGTGCTATATTGGGATAGGTCGTGAGTATGCCATGGCAATTAATAATTTATTAGTACAGATCGAGAGAACCCAAAGGAAATAAATATTAAAAAATTACTAGAAGCGATTGAAATTTTTAAAGCCAAAACTAAGGGAATTTCCCTGCTTAACGACCAGATTGATGTATGTGCACGCCGCTATTTAACTGCTTTGTTTAAATATAATAACACCAGCTGTTAGTCTAAACTCTAGTCACGTGTAATTTTAAATAAAGTGGTAAAAAAGTCATCGTGTCTCCTTCTTTGCAATATAAAGGTTCATACATGGCAGGGATCCGCTACCTGCAGAAGGACAGTGTTTGGAGGGTGGATGGGAACAATAAATGCTACAAGTCTTACAAATTTGTAAAGATACGTTGACAAAACTATTAATATTTCACAGACTTAATCCGCATTAACCGCTTTAATGGTTTTAATAAGTAAAATCGATCACAGTATGTTTCAAAAAATACAAATTACACATTTATGCAATAACAAGAAATAAAACATTGATTTTTATATACATAAAAATGCAGATATAGTTCGTTCTACATATTTGTTATAAAATTATATCCCGCCAGTAATTGAGTATATGTATCGTTTTCTATATACTCCCACGTAAACGTGACAGTTGCTCATTGAACCATTCAACAGTATCTTATTTGTATTTGTGTGACTTGCTAATAATTAGCAACAGTATAGAGTCTACTGAAAAGAAACTCCATATAATGTGCAAGTGCAATAGAACTATTACTTTCAATAGTAGTCAAGACAAAAAATCAATTAATATAGATTACCGAAAATGTTTATTGATTATTGTAAAATAATCTCATTCAGTATAATTGGTTTATATTTAATTGCAGAACATTAATTTGTTTATTAATTAATTCATTCATAATGCCATGTGGTTTAAGCTAATTAATTACGTTTTTATCATCTAGGTCATAAAAATGTTCATGATAAATATTTATTTATTAATAATTTTTAAACCATTGACCATTCTCATAATAAATAATATATGTTTTACATTAAGTGACTAATCTGATATTCCCAGTGTTACTCATGTCTTAGATGTACGTAAACAAAACAGAAAAATTAGATCGTCTCATCAATAAACGAAACAATAATTTAACAGATTATCTAGAGTTTAGACCAGTTAAAAGCTTACATTGAAAAACTTTAAATATATTGCAGACAAAATGTTTATAAAAACTCATTCCATATTCGGAATCATTAATTTTAGAATATTCTCAATTGCTCTCCATGTCACCTATAATTATGTTTTACATAAATTTGCGTATTAGACTTGCTATATGTCTCGTATAGAATATGTGTTGCAATAATGTTCGTGAATGAACTTACTTTCCCTATATGAAATATAGGGGAAGTATTGTTTTCGTGATTTTTTTGAAATTTTTATTTACGGACATATCTGTTTTAAGGTCCCACCATTCCACTGATTTCTGAAAAAAAATGTGTGTGTAAAAAAAAAAAAATTGAAAATTGAAATTTTTGCCATTTTTTGCCAATTGATAATAACCTATTGGAGTTTCATGAAATTTATATAACAAATAATTGTAGAAAATTTAAAACTAAACAAATTATTGAGAATAGCTTTTTGCGTAAACCTCATAGTTTTCGAGTAAAATATAGGGAAAGTACCATGATGGCCACATCACCATTTTTTATTTTGCATTACTGCGTATGAATTAAGTCTATATTATTTAACTCATTAAAGTTAATTTTTATGTTTTTTCGATGATCAAATGTTAATTATTGTTTTAATAAAAGTATAAAGGCTTACGAAGAAATTTTATTCAAGAAATTATCACTATCTACCAAAAGGTTATTTTAATAAAGATGAAATTATTCAAACATGATCTTTGTTACAAAATGTTAATACTAGAGGACTACGTGGCATAACATTAAATTTTAAAAAGAGTCCCGTATCTTAAAGTCTTAACCGTTGATGCATTGATTTAACTATAAATGAAAGATTGAGTCTCCTTTCATTTTATTTATAGTACATAGTACATTTATAGTACAGTACATCTTCACGTAACTCAACAATCATTAAAGCATTGATTTAAAATTTCTGAAAATCTTTTGTGATTTTTTGTTATTGGTTTTCTTAATATTAAGTAGTCAAAAATTCTTACTTATAACAAGTTTATAGATTTTTAATTTATTTTATTCTTGTACTCTAGATAAAAGCAAATTCTCAAAGTGGACAAAATAAGGTTGAGAAACTTGAGAAACTCAGGTTTGGAGTATTTAAAAATCTTTGTGATAAAGTTCCGTTGGTTTATAAACTCTAAAAATCCGTTTTAAAGTCGCATTTAGTTTAAGGTTTTTGATCATTATATTGTTTAAGTTAACCTTGGTTTAATGCTTTTGAAAAAACTCTCGGTTAAAGTTATCTTTTAACTTAAAATTCGTTTGTCTCCAAAAGTCTCTAAAAAACCGTTTTTAAAGCTATCTTTGGTTTAAGATTTTTGAAAATCCTTTGCGTAAATTTTATATTTAGCAGCAAGTATCATAACATCTGGTATATCCGTTTATTTTGTGTTTAAATTTAGAAAAAAGTAGTTGTGAAATATATCTTTGTTTATGGTTAAAACATTTAAGTCTCTGGTATTACAGAGAGAGAGAGGATATTTGGTTTATGCTTGGAGAATTTTTTAAATAAATATAATGCTAACAATATTTGGTCAAAAATCTTTAATAATAAAAGTATTTCGAGTTAGTGTTACATTTGGCTTAGAATTTTTTGAATATCCTTAATATTAAAGTTTATTTTTTTTAGACTTTTAAAAGTTCTATTTTTTTATATTTGGTTCATAATTTTTAAAAAAGTATTGTGATAAAGTTCCCTTATCTCTAAAATTCCGGTTGATGAAAGTTGTTTTAGGTGCTCAAAATTTAGTGATTTTTTTTATGTATCTGTTAATGTATTATGTTAACAGGTAATCCAAAGCATTGTAATAAATAAATAAATAATTATATATGATTTTAGACTTATGGAAATCTTTTGTGTTAAAGTTATCTTTGGGTTAAAGTTTAGAATACATTCTTTGTTTAAGTTATAATATAAACTTTATAAGATCAATGTCAAATTGACATATTTAATGTTTCTTGTAAAACGAGCAAAAGTACGGTTTTAGTGACCAATAAATAATATTTGTATTCCAAACTGGACCTCCTACGACGGATCAGTGAGAAATAGGATCAGCGGGTTTGAGTGGAAGATCATTCGCAGGAGTGAACTCCGCCCTTCTACATGCAGTCAAAATCAATTGTATAATATATTTTTTTCTTACGGTTTGTGTACAAGTATATATTTATTTATATAATGCATGTTAGGTAAAGGTTATATACAACACAATACAATATCTTTGGTTTAGTAGTTTTACATTTCTATATTGTTTAAGGTTTATTTGGTTAAGAGTCTATGAATATCTTTTCACTTATGTTTGGTTTACAGTCTCTGAGAGAATTTTATGTTAAATTTATCTTTAGCTGCGAGCACCTTTAGTTTAAAGTTTTCGAATTTCTATTCTGTGAAGTTGAAGACTTTTAAAACAAATTTGATTTAGAGTTATTTAAAATCTGTGTGGTTAATTTACCTCTGGTTTACACTGTATCGAAATCGATTTAGATTCAATCTTAGCTTTTAAGACTTTAAAATTTTGCTCTGCAAAGTTATACTTAACAAAAAGTTTTTGACTATCGTTTGTGTTAAAGTTATTTTTGTTTTATAGTCACTAAGAGTCCATTTTCTTTAAGTTAACTTAGGCTTATCTTTGTCTAAAATAATAATAAATCTTTATCTACGAGTATCTTTAGTTTATAGTTTTCGAATTTTTATTTTGTGGAAGTTAAACCCTTTTTTCACTGATTTAGAATCATTGAAATTCTGTGTGGTTAAGTTATCTCTGGTTAATACTGTATGAATTTTTGTTTTGTTCTAATTTTGGGTTTAATATGTTTGAAGTTTTACTCTAAAAAGTACTTGGCTTATAGTTTTTAAATATTCTTTGTGTTAAAGTTAATTAATAAGTCTCTGAAAGTCTTTTTATTAATTTTTGGTTTAAAGTTTTTAAAAATCTTTGGTATTAAATTTATTTTTGGCTGCTTGCACCTTTGGCTTAGAGTTTTAAATTTGTATTCTGTTAAAATTGAACATTGTTAATGTCTATTCTCTTTCAGCCGGAAAAGTTGGCTTAAAGTGTTTTAAAGGTATTAAACATACTTAATAAGTCTCCGAATGTCCACTTTGTTAAAGAAGTTTCTTGAGTTAATCTTTGGTTTATAGGTTTAAAAAATTTATTGTGATAAATTCAAATTTGGCTTAGAGCGTGTTTTCGAATTTTTATTCCGTGAAAGTTGAACACTTTAAAAAATGGTTATCCCTGGTTTATACTTTATGATAGTTTGTTAAAGTTTTTTAATACGTCTAAGGTAATGTAGGATAATATATCCTCTGTTTTGAAAGTATTTATTAGTCTAAGAAATAGTTCTTGATCGTCTATTTTTGCAATTTTCTTTAATTTTCTTATGTTTTTGTAGTCACTATATACTAGTTTCTTTATTTTTTAAGTTTATTTATTTAATCACACAGTCTGATTCTTAACCTTATGTCTGGACTCAACAGATGCTATGGTTTTTTTAATACAGTGTTATAAGTTTTTAAATACTGGATTGATGAGGCTATTACTTGTTAAAACTCCAGATCACTTAATAAAATACTGACACAGTATATGGTTTTAAAAATGTTTTTATTTCTTCGTCAGGTAGATGATCATCTACCACTGTGTGGTGAAACATTGTCGTAGAAATAAAATCATTTTTGAAACCATATACTATGTCAGTATTTTATTAAGTTATAAGTATTTTAACCTGTTAATATCTAGGCTATTATGTATCTACAATACGCTGTGATATGTTTTGTTGTATTATATAAGTTTTATGATTGTCTGACAAGCTAAATTTTAGGTTAAATAACTCTAACTTAAATCAAGAGTTTTCTTTCAATAAGTCCCATTACCGTGTTACTTTACCCACAATAACCATTGATTATAGAGGCTTCGTTGTTTTGATTAACTTGGAATTAAAACGGTGACTAGTAGTAGTAGTAGTAGTAGTATTTGGTTATCGACCACGTGGTCCTTCTGCCATGTGTCATTTGTATATTTGTGTGTGTGTAAATGAGCTTGTTACTTTAAAGGATCGCCCCTGTTACTCTAAAGCACCTTTAATTGTATCCCAATGGCGAATGGTACCAGTCACCCATCCAACTACTGACCCGAACCAACGTTGCTGCACGTCAGTTCGGGGACATAACCGAATGCGTCACCACCTGCGTGTACGGTGACTTTATTTTACCCGTATATATATATATTAATTTGTTTTTCTAATAAAATAATGGGAAAAAATGTTTTCTTTCATTTTATTGCTGTCGTTATTTTATTATTTGTAACATTTGCAGATCATAAAATTTTAAATAGGTTTGTTATTTTTTTATTTCTCATAGCTTTCAATAAATCTGCAATTATACAGGAATCTCACTCTGTATTTCAGAGTTAGCGAAAAATTATTTTCAGGAGTTTATTTGTGATTATTATCTGTTCTTCAATTTGCTATTATTTAGATTACTACTTAGCCAATTTTGAAAAGTTCTCAATACTGAAGATATTAAATATTTACTACCCACCTACTGATGAAGAATCTCAGCAAAGGCTTAAAGCTATGCATAAAATATTTGGCTTCTTTTACTTATCTAATTAGAGTAAATTTATCATCCATTAGTTGCTTTCGTATTTCTAAGTAGTCTCCATGTTGGCCTTCATATAAATATTTCAACACACAAAGCTACGCTTTATAAATCATATGAATTGTAAATACTGACCTTTTTTCGTGAATTAATAATTAAGTAAAAACAACTGGGCTCTGTTAATACACCTAGAATATTAGAATTGATAGTTGAAGGCGGAGACTGTTGCTGTATGGTCACAAATTATGAAAGAAAATTAAGATCCTTTATTACCACTATTGAAATAGTGCTATAAATATTTTTCTTTCATATTCTTGGAGTATGTATAAAACATGATCCTCTTATGTATTTGAATTATTGCTTCATAGTTTTCTTGGGAATCTATTTTGTCTTATAAAATATCGTTAAAATGAAATTATAATACATAAATCGCGATACAAATGTCTAGTATTATACTTGCATTATATTGTATGCATATGCTATTATGTCCAATAAATAATCATAATTGACTTTTAACTGCACACTGTCCTCGCATTTCTATTTTGCAATTCATTAGCCACTGGCTAATTTAATTCAAATGCACGTTTATAAATAAGCATTCGTCAAATCGTACATCTAAGGAGGCGGTTTAATCAAAACACACGGTTAAAAAGTCAACATTGATTATTATATAATCTATTCAGGGACAGCATTATCGCTCGGCTGTGAGTTTCTATTTTGTGTATTGTTGTATAATACAGTGTTTACATTAATTTGGCCCGATGCGACGTAAGAAAATGTGTAATAGGGCGATTTGATTTTTTGCAAAGAAATTGGCACGTTTTTTCTGATCGTTGGCATACGATTTTCACGTTTGTTTTATAATTGTTGTCACAAATTTCTCAAAATATTCACTTCCTTGGCCAAATGTTGCTCGAGTTGTAATCCTGCCGTGGATAATTTATAATTTAAAGGCTAACGTTAATGCTTTATTAATAGATACAGGCAACTTGTGGATTGTTATTATGTAATTTATGTATATTTATTTCTGCGTTTTATACACACTAAATTAAAACAGTGACTATGTCTCGGTACTAATATTTATTTTAAGATATGTAAATATATAACAAAAACAGAAGGTTATTGTCAATTGACTTTAAAACTCTAAGGTACAGTCGTATTTTCGTAATATATTTACTTACATTAAAATACGTATTAGTTTACTATGTGTTTTAATTTAGGGTTCAAAATATGATTATCACTTAGATACAGACGCTATTATCATTATGATTGTTTTATACAGTTCAATTTCTTATATAAATATAAGACATATTTAAAATATTAGAATTTAAGTAATATATTTTCCTCTACTATGTATTATGATCAGCTTGGTACAAATATAGTTTCAAAATTATTCTTTAACCTTAAAACTGTTTATCTACAGGTACATTATGCTGTAGGTGAAAATTTTCCCTTAATTTCTTAAAAACTTGTTCAATCTCTTAGGTGATATATTTAACATTCTATCTAGAATTAGAAAAAACACGAAAATATTTTCGTAAAATCTACAAGAAATGAGTCTTATTAGGACTACAAGAACAAATCACTTTTGAAACAACTACTTCTTTAGCCAATACTTCGAAATGATCATAGTATAGTCACTCACAAACTAAGAAACGTACATTCAATCATATTTAGTTCATTTTACAGAAAGAAATACGTTCAAACTAGTGTTACTTTGATAGCCTTGCTATTTTGTAACACGCAAATTACTTTTGTATCATTCAATGTCTGCCAAAGTATTAGCTAGAGAAGTAGTTGTTTTAAAAGTGATTTGTTCTTGTAGTCTTAATAACACTCATTTGTTGTAGATTTTACAAAAATATTTTCGTATTTTTTCTAATTATTAGTGGATTTTCTACAAGGTAAAGGACTTATATATTTTTATTCTATCTAGAAGTTAGAAAATAAACCGTTTTGGAATTAACGTTCGCATTTGCGTCAATTATATTCATTATCAAATCTTACTTAAATGAAAGACCAACATTAAATCATAGACGATTTATAAAAAATACATACCTTTCAGATAGAGTCTAAAAAATTATATAAAACAGATTTCAATGTTCGATTAGGCTTTATTATCATATATCAGTAACGTACTTTTCTCGAAGAAATATTATTAAATGAAATTTCGCATATTATTAGAATAATTTTATACACATGTAAAATTATTCAATAGCTAAAATATACCAATGCAATAATGTTTACTCCAGTTGAACTTGTAAAAACATTACAATTTAATAATTATTTTTTAGGCATATAACTTTTATATGCAAGCTAAAATATATCCTATTGATACCCATTATTATTCTATTTATAAATAATACATGATTGATTTCGCATAATTCTATAATTAGATTTGCAAAGTATATTATTGATATAATTTTACAATCATTAGTTTTATGTTGGCCTTTCATTTAACTGAGCTTTGAGATTAAAATAGAATCAAACGCACACAAACACTCATGTTCATTAAAAATAAGATTAGTTTCTTGCTTCGCATATTTTTAAATTCTTTCTATTATTCAACTTATCACTAGAAAAATCTTTTGTATATTAATCAACTACATTTTTGCGATATATTTAAACATGTCCCATTTATTATATACCTGTTATACTGAAAATCTTTACATTATCTATTACGTTAAATCTTTGATTAAATTTGTTGAATCTCTCTTGACTACAGTTTGCCATCCTTATTGTCTCCAGATTATTCGATTGATTCTATGTTTAGCTATGTTTATGTCAGTTGTTATGTCCTCATTTGTTATTATAATGTTTGGTCATGCCTTTAACTTTGCATTGATTTTTCATTGTAATTCTTTGTTCTGTTTGTTCTTTTTGTTTTCCTTATTTAATAATATGGTCTATTGACTTTTTTATTATATTGTTTAAGCGCTTTTCATTTTGTTTTCATTCTTACAAAACTTCTGTTTAAGTACCCAGAATCTTTTTCTTGTTTTTTCTTTACTTACTACTTTATTTCTATATTTAGTTTTTTCATCATTGTTAAAATAATCAACCCTTATCTTTTTTGACCATAGCTAATCATTCTAATTGTTTTTTTATGATATACTATTTGATTAATTCTATGTTTAGGTCATCTGCTTTTATGCCTTCATTTGTGTTTTTTCTATGTTTTGTCATTCCTTTAACTTATCTTTGACAATTCTCTTCTATTGGCCTAATTCTTCTCTTCTGCCTCATGTTCAGGGCCAATATTAATGAAAGTTTAAGTTTAAATTGGTGTAAATATTGTTCTGTACTTTCACCTCTTGGTTTACTTTGTGACTTTTTTTTTCAATTATATTATAGTTTTCCTTATTTTATAATATCGTCTATTAATTTTTTTCTACTTTTTACATTCAAGAGTATTCAGAATATTTTGATTGTTCTATATCTCTCAGCAAGTTTACTAGAACTCAACTTTATCAAGTAGCATATACCTTCAATATGGGGTTCCGTAAGGATCCATTATGAGCCCCATATTATTTGTCATATACTTGAATGATCTCTCAAATGTAAATGGCTATGGGGGATACCAGTTCGAAGACGATACATCATTCCGAATTAGACTGTCCTGCTGAATATGATAATTCATGAAGCGAGTACTTGAATGACCAGCAACAACCTAAATCTAAACACTGACAAAAGCATTTTTTTAAATTCTAAACATGAGTTAATATGTATAAAGCACCTGGGAGTGGAGTTGGATAGTCAACCCAAATGGACAACTACATTCAAGTTTTATCAAGAAAACTGTCTAAAGCTTTATGTGGCATACGGTAATGCCCGTCGCTACGTAGCAAACTAACCTTCAACATGGGGTTCCACAAGGATCCATCATGGGCCCCATATAATTTCTCATATACTCGAATAATCTTTTGCAAAATGTAAAAGCGTATGGGGATATCAGTTCGGCGACGATACATAATTCATAATTAAAGGACAGTCTGATAAGGAACTAGAAATCAAATTGAATATGAAAGAAGCGAGTACTTGGATGACCTACAACAACCTAAATCTAAACACTGACAAAACGCAAAGATTAACTTTTCATTATAAACATGGGTTAATATGTATAAAGTACATGGGAATTGAGTTTGATAGTCAACTCGAATGGTCAAATCACATTCAAGTTTTATCAAGAAAACTGTCTAAAATATTATATAGCATACGTATCTTAATGCCCGTCGCTACGCAGCAAACTAAGCTATTTTTCCTAGTCATCTTTCATTTGGTATTATTTTCTAAGGCCAGTCACAGGACTCTCAAAATGTTCTTATCCTACAGAAGAACGCGGTCAGATCAATAAGTGGAATCAGCCAACAAGACAGATGCAGAGAGCAAAAATTGAATATACTCAAAACATCACCATTATTTAAACCCACCTGCGTCCTGCATGTCCATCGAAACAAAGACCAATTTCAGTCAAATTAACATTTTCATAATTACAACACTCTCCACAATACATCCCTCAGTATTCCACTCCATCGGTTGCGAAAGATACAACATGTGATTGAATATGTGGTTTATTGTACTCTACAATAAATTATTATCTACGTGGAAGGTCTTACACATAAACATACTGAACAGAAGCCTACGAAATGTTCTGATACAAAACCCTATATATTGCCTGTCAAAATATTATAATTTATTATAACATATCTTGCAACTGTAATTGAACTTTTATAATCTATCACAATTGAGCTTTAAAAACAGTGACATTTACATTTTACGAGAAATTAATTTACTACTTAACCAACCCGTGGTGAAAATTTTTTGTATTAATTCGATTTTTGATTAAAACATTTATTATTTTACTCCTTGAGAATGACATATAGTCAAAACTAGTCGGAGTAAAATAAAAAACAAGTGAAATTATAACAAGAATTTTGATCAACGATCGAATTTATATTTTACTTTATGTATTAATAGGCGAATTGGATAACTATGCATTTATATATAATTTTATAACGTATTTTAACTTTTCTTTGTCCTCTGTCTCTCTCAATATTTAGTTTTCTTTCATCTTTTTTATAACAATTATCTTATATCTAGTTTGACTACAATACCCTAGTTGTCTCTTTGTTGTGTTGATTCTATATTTAGGTCTGCTTTTATGTCTTTATTTGTTTTTTTTTCAATGTTTTGTCTTTCTTTTGACTTGTATTTGATAATTAATTTCAATTGCTCCAATTCTCTTCTCCTGTCTCATGTTTAGGTCCAATAACTCATACTCACTAGAGTTAAAACTGGTCTAAATATTGTTTCCTACTTTCATTTCTTGGTGTACTTTTTTTTCAAGAAGAAAAACTAGATCTCCAGCCACCCTACTTCTTTGATAATTTTGATGATTTTGCTGAGAAACAGGCCTGACAGGTTGATTTTGCCAATGAAGTCTTCAGCAGAATCTTTCTTGTTGTCAGAGCAGGACAATAGCACAGGATATGATTCGCCGACTCCGCTTCCTTCAGAGGGGTTCAGCTCTGCAGGATCTTCAGCGACTCCCAATACATAGGGGTGTTTCTTTGATGAGACCTTGTGATGTATTAAGATAGAAAAACTGTTTTTACTGTCTGTGTGGATGCAGATGTTTTCTCTTTCAATCCCCAGATCAGTTATTTTTTGGGCATCTGTGAGTTCCACCTGGATGATCGTAAAGTGTTTCTTCAAGGGTTTTTTAGGTTTAGATTCAGTTGAGCATAATATATACCTGCATCTGTTCTTTTCTTGTTTTTTTGCTCCAACCGTGAATTGGTTTGTGACATAGTATCTTTCGAAATGTACGCTGGACTAGCACGAACCTAACACTTTCCTAGAAAAGCGTCCCCCTGAGGCGCTCTTCCAAGTATTGCCCAATGTCTCGTCCGGTCCGCACTAGGCCGTTGTCTCTTAGTCTTAGTGCTGTATTTAGGGTCATTTCCTATATGTATAAATCTAGGGAAGGAAGAGAAAATAACGCATCCATTGCTGACGTCGGTGTGGTGCAAATGCTGAAAGTAATTCCCATACATGTTAGACATTGCATGTGCTTTAGCTTACTTATTGCAGTTTTGAGTTTAACCCTAGGCCACCATACAACTGCTGCATATGTTATAGTGTTGTCTGTGAATCATTTCACCACTATATTGAGCGCACCCTGTATTAGTTCACTGAGTACACCTTCATAGCAGACTTTAAGCAGAATTGGGACGAGTATGTCATCTGCATATCTTTCTGCTGGGAAGACAGATTCATTTAGTTTCTTTATCAAGTCGTCTATCACGATGTTCCACAGGAGAGGAGATAGTACTCTTCTGGCTTTGGGGACTTCGTTTTTTATTGATATTTGGATTGTCTTTTTGCTTAGCATCTGTTGAATCTACTCACTAAGTGCGACTGGAGTGCCTGGCATTGATAGAGTTTGTCCTATGCTGTTGAAACAGGCATTGCCAAAAGCTCCTTCTATGTCGACAAATAAGCCTAATGTCGACTTTTTATTTATCAACGCCTCCTCAATATGGCTAACCACACATCAGCAATTCTAAATTTGGCCGAGCGTCCTGGTATATACGTGTGTTGATTTGGATAAAGAGGATTCGTTTTTAGAATACCGATCGGAAAGCTTCTCCAAGGTTTTCATCATAAATGTTATGAGGCTTATCGGTCTTAAGATTTGGCATAGCTGTAGTCTTTCTTGCATAGTTTGACTTTTCTTTAATTTTGGGGACATATCTAAAAGCTATATAGGCCTTTACAGAGTCATCCTGTGTTGAAAAGTAGGTTCCAGTCTCCATAGATTACTATATTTAGTTTTTCTTACAAATCTGGTTTTATATCCTTATTTATTCTTTCATTGTTTGGTCACTCCTTTGATTTTTAAAACTGATTATGAAAACTCACGCTTAACTACCCAGATTTTTTGTTTGTTCAAGTTTTTTACATATTTCTAAATTGAGTTTGTATTCATGCCTTACTATAACAATTACCTTAATATTTTCAAATGTATTTTCATTTTTTCTCCTTTATTGTTTCATTATATTTTCTTAAACATCCTTCTGGGCTTAACCATTTCCTTTGCTTAGCCTTATGTTTGCCTGGTAGGTTTCTGGTATATTATTATTATTGCTCTTTGTATATTTAATTAATTACTCAATTAATCCATGATAAAACATTTTTTAACTATAATAAATTATCGGTAAAAGATTTTTCTTTGTATTTATTCCTTATAGCTTGTATCAATGTTTGTCTATCTTTGTCTTTTCCAGTATTCTCATTCCCTTTTGAAATCGGCAAATGCGTCTAAACTTTTCACAATTTTTTGTAAATTCTACTGATTATTTTTTAATGTAAAAGCATTAGTTATGTTTTTACATTTAAAAAAAGAATCATTGGAATTTCAGGGAAACTTAAAAAACATAGACGCATTCAACGATTTCAAAAGAGAATGATAATATTAGAAAAGACAAAGATTTAACTTCATTTTCGACAATATTTTCATTCTTTAATTTGTTTTCTTGGTGAATTGCGTCTGTAATTACAAAAGCCTCTATAGAATCAATTTTTCTGCACTGAAACTATAAACTCAACGTATTGAATTATCTCTTCCTTTCACATTTGATTAATTATTTGATTTGATAAATTTAATCTGGACCGCGGTTGCCTAGTGGGTAGCGTGCCTGCTCACGGTCCATGCGGTGTGGGTTCGAATCCCAGCCGGACGGTGGATTTTTCTGTAGGAAGAATTCACCGTGCGGATCCATGGATGTTTGTGTGTGTCCAGCATTCTCATATACAGGGTGTCCCGTTAATGCGGGGAAATGGCTAGAATTATATATGTCATATAATTCCCCGCATTAACGGGACACCCTGTATATGGAATATTAAATATAACAATTGACGTGTCTGAATGGCCGAGTTGCCTATGACAATTTTCCCTTAATCATTCACCACCCCAACCCGCAATTCCTTCCAACACCCTTCCTTAAAAAAAAAAAAAAATAAATAAATTTAGTCTATGTTTTAATCATTTCGTTTGTAATATTGCCTTATCTTGAAGCTTTGTCGTTATTTAAAGCTTTATTGCATTCTTATCTGGTCGTTTATTTTCTTTTGGGTTTTCTCTGTGTTTAGCAGTTTTTCAAAATATTCTTTCTGTATTCACTATTTCTCTGTATTTTTGTATTGTCAATTTTTTTAATTCTAATGTAAGACGCTTTCTGATTGACTCAATTTAAAGAACAATTTTAATGAAATTGAAATTGTTCTTAAAATTTTCATTTGATTCTTATAATCTCTTTTTTAATATCTGTCATTTATATTTATTACAGTTTGTTATTATTTTGAGAATTTTATTTACCAAAACCAGCATCTGTGAGCATTAATATATACTATGGAATATATAGTTTCGTTATATATGTTATCATGTTCACTTTTATTTATGCTATTAGCAATACATATTTTTTCGGTTATCGGTACGCGGAAGAACAGACACTGTTATCAGTGATCTGAGCGTATTCCAATTTATCTAAGAGTATCTTGTTAGTGTTTTTGTAGATATAATGTAATGTATTATGTGTTCTTAGATAAATAAAGCTATTTATTATTATTATTATTATATTAATCTGTACAATCTGTATAAAATTCACAAATATTGGTTGAAACATATTCCAAATTATTTAATTTTAGTGTTTAGATTTTTTTCGTGGGTTTATCCTTCTGGATATTTTTATGTTTTTTCGCAGTACAAAACTTTATGGAATTTTATATGATTATTTCTAAAATTTTATTAATATTTAGTTTGGAAGAATTTCATATTTTAATTAATCTCAATTCATATGAGTAAAATTCACTCTTGACATTAATTTTAATCACTATAAACCGTTTCTTTAAAAATGTAGAAAAACAATTATTTTATATTATTTTTAGCAAGATAAAATAACACCTTGTATGCAGCTCGCTTGTAGTGTGCCATTTGTGGTCTTAAAACTTGCGGCATGCCAATAAAGGTTAATTTATGAAGCATGTTACTTAAATAAGACGGTATTTGCGATAACATCGTGCATTATTTCAGTAATCTATAAAATAAATATTATACAACAAAACCAGTTCCTAATCGATCGACTTTCTTTTCCCCAGTTTACCAAAACTCGTACAATTGTAATATTATTAATCAGAAATTTATTACAGTTCGTCAACATTAATATTAATTATTCAATCCATAATTATATGAAGTATATTGGCCACGACAAAAAGTCACAAATGAACATTTACTAAAATTTAATTCCAGACTTTTATTTAGGTTATTAAAATCGTTTTTTAGTCGTAAGTGATCAGAATTTGATCAAACAATTTAAGATTATCTGCAAAAAGTAAGAATTAATGTACAAATGTCATTAATTAACAGTAAAAACGGAATTGAGAGCCCCGTGGAACACCAGATATACCAGATATCTTACGGGATATGTAATTATTACTTTTTACAATTTGCGAATGTTGCTATAAAAGCTATATAACCACTTACCAAACCCGATCTTCTCAAGTTTGTGACAAACTCGATTAAACGCTTTCGAGAAAGCCATGTAAATAACATCAACTTGACTGCCTTTCTCAAAAGCCTACAAAATATACGATTGAAATACTATAAGATTTGTTACAGTTGATTTTTCTTTACAAAAACCATGTTGTTCCATACAAATAATTTGTTTACAATTCCATATAAGTCGGGCAGAGACTATTTTATCAAAGATCTTAGGAATTGTGTACAACTAACATTTCATTTTTTATGTATTTTTTGCGATCTCCATTTTTAAATAAAGGTATTATAGAGCTTTCTTCAAAATTTGTGTACATGGTTCATTAATTTATATATTATTTTGTGAATATAGTAAGCAAGAAGAACAAAGTTGTAAAGAAAGAATAAAGAATAAGTAAGTGTGATCTATTTAGCAGTACGAATAATTGACCCGCTTCTTCTAATAATCAGTGCCTCTTATTGTTGATAGTCATCGTCTATTAATTAATGTCATCAATTGACCAATACCAATAAAATCAATGAATAATAGCAATCATGTTATTTCCTGCCCAGGGCAATCTATTGATCAAATTTCTCTAGAACTTAGTCCGATATATGTAATAATAGCACTTGCTATGTTTTGCCACTAAAAATTATCTAGTATATGTATACATATATTACAAACACACACGACATAAGTTTCAAAGTTTTAAAGTCATTATCACGTGAAGCTATTTAATGTATGAGTTCTATTTATTTTAATGTGTAGAAGGTTGGGGGTAATTATTGTCGGGCAGGTAAAAGAAAGGGGATTACGTATCGTTAACGGATTATATATTTTTGAAAAGTTGTGTGTACATTAAATCTGTTTGCGCGTTAAGCAGCTTAAAGTTTTTTTTTTTAAACTTCCTCAAATTCGAGTAGATATATTGTACCATTGATATAGAAAATTTAATATTTTGAACTTTGAGAAGTTGATGTTTAAATTCTAAAGAATTTTTTGAAAAGGTGCTACTAAATCTCGGTTCGAAAGGGGGACATGTTTGTCCTATATAAGTAGATTTGCATTTGGAACACATTTTGAAGGGACTAATTTTATCCTTTGTGTTAATAAAATGTTTGAAAATTTATAACTGACTAAATGCAACTCGATAATTGTGTTTTCGGAAAATGTGAGCAAATTTTTCTGCAATTTTAATAAGTGAGTGTAGTGAATGATTCTATATTTGGGGTTGGGATTTCTGGATAAATATAGGTTATTGTGTTTTGATGACTGTTTTTATCATTATTTACATTGGCAACCGATTATTTATTGTTTTGAGCAATTTTTAAAATTTTAAAGTTCTCGGTCTTGATTTTTGGGGGATAGCGGAATTGAAAAATGCGGCTAATTTATCACATAACCATAAATTGTAGAAAAAAAACTCGACTATTACCTGCCAAGTCTTAATTGTCAACTATTAACTTTTATTTATCTATTAACTGTTAACTCTGAACTGTCAATAACTAAATGTCTACTAATTACCTAATTATCGCACTTTGCCGTAACGAAACAAAAAAAATAATCAAATGAAATTATTGTAAACCGCAATAATAGGATTATTATTTTCTCAAGATGATTATAAAAATTTATATTCACCAAATTTCAGTCGTTCGTTTATATAGGTAATATATTTTCTTCGAAATATAATTTCATGGTTCTTAATGCATTGTAAAAATGTCATGTATAAGAGAAAAACAAAATTTGATGACTGAGAGATGTTTCGTGATGGAAGACTTGATACAAGAGTTCTTTAATCTCAAAACATCTCTGAACCATATCTATAATAATACATAGTTGTGTTGTAGTTTTTATTATCTTTTATCATGTCCATTACATTCAATATATATTCTCTCTACCATTTTTGTTAATCTTCTATTTTTGAGCTTATTATCACCTTTTTTTATTTTTAGTGTTTTCTTTATTTTGTTTCCACCATGCTCTACAACTCAATAATTCTATAATCTCTTATAATAAGATGCTAACTAAGAGCGACGGGCTTCATCTTCGGAATGTTATCAGGTTCATCCCGTACTTTGAATAATAATAATGTTTGTTCCCTTTATATTTATAAATATTATGTAGTGTAGAATACATATACAATAGTTAATCAATAAGTAATAAAGATGAATGTTTCTCATTGTTTTTCTATTTTCAACCGAATCTTGTTTTGGATACAATAGACTTTTCCCAACGTTTACGTCATTTCTTTAACCTTTCAAAAAATATGTCAAACTCTTTCAAACACATCATAAGGAGCAGCAATTCATGCAATTTGGACGCGACAAATCTGGATAATTGTGCTGCTGTATTATCGTGTTGAACACTTTTTTCTTAGCCAAATTGGCCCGTGATTCCTTCAAACTTCTTCGAGGCAGAAATACCTTGAAAATCCATTGCTGTCAATCAAAGGGCTTCTGACATAACATAATATATACAGGTTTTATTAATGGTAACACTCAAAGCAAAAACTGTTGCGAAGTTCGCTTAAGGGGATCCTTAAACTGCTTCATTGACTGTTGGGCGGCCTAGGCGGTCCTTATCAAAAACAGATATAATTAGCGATAAACAGAGTGCGATCCTTTAAAGTAACCAGCTCATACACACCCACACAAATACACAAATAACACGGCGGAGAGATCAGGTGATCGATAACCAAACACAGTACCTGCCAAATTAAAATTAAAATATGAATCAGTCTGAAATTTAGTATAGTGTCGTGTGACAGATGGCAGTACACAACGCTAATGGCAGAATCTCTCAGCAACGCCATCTATCTTCACACACTTATTAATCTACCCTCGTAGTTTTGGGGAATCGTTTTGCTATTTCTCAAGTTAACGATATATTCTGAATTTAGAGCTTTGAATATGATAAAGAATACCATTTTTTAATCGAAGTAATTTACGTGTAGAATTTAACAATATCAATACCATTTTAACTGGTATTAATGCAAGTAGAAACTCTTTTTGACATTTCAACACTATCATCCAGTTAACTAAAATGCATCGATATACTTCTTACTTACAGTTTATAGTTTATAAAAACTTGATCTACTATTGAGATATGTTCTTCCTACATGGCGAATTACAATTGAATATAACGAACAATTAAATAAAATTATAGCATTATTGATGATGAAAACAAAAAACCTCTGTACCATCAGAAATTATCATGTTAGGTAAGGTGTGTTGTATTCACAAATATGTTTACCAAATACTTCTGGTGTTTTGATTTTGACCTAAAAGTTTTTCAAAAAACACTCGATACATTTCCCTTTAGTTAGATAGTGTACATTTGTTGGAAAAGAAATACTTGTAACACTAGTATGAATGCGATAACAAAAGATAAAGTTGAAGGCAACCAAATATTTTCTTGGTAAATAATTATTACCAGTTTTTTATAAACATATTGTGTAATAATGTACATTAAAAATTAAAATAAAACTCCCACAAACAATAATTTTAATAAGTGTAATAACTTGTGCAACCGTGTTATGACCTTGAAATTTTACATACCATGAATACTTGCTGCATAATATATAGATAATCATGTTTTACAATGAGTGATATGCTAAAAATCCGTGTGTTGTGTATATAAAGTGAATATTCCATAATGATAATTATTAGATAAAATTTAATTGAACGCAAAATAATAAAAACAAGTAATTTTTTCAAAATTTGGTGATTTTATATATTCGGTTCTATCAATAATCTTTTAGGTATTGAATTAATTACTTATTTAACACGTTGAATTAATTTTATACAGTTAACAGTATAAATCATTTTATATTGAACTGGAGTTTAAATATAATTTGTAAGCCTAATTTGTAATTTTTACATAAAATATCATTGAAATTGGTGATTTTATTTTCAAACGCAATCATCATTAATATTATAATTAGGTACAAATATTTACAAAAAAATGAAATCACTTAATACAAATTTGAAAAAGTAGTAAAAATAATAGTAGAAAATATTCTATTATTATATAGATTTGTTATTTAAGTAGGTTTATTTTATTTTTTATATTTTTTCAAAAAGATACCAACATAACAGCATATCGTGAATTGATAAGTACAAATTGTAAACGACTTTATTTTATAGCCTGTCTGAAATGGTAATGATAATAAATAGATAGATATTATCTTCTTTACTATCACTACAGTGTTATCTAAAGTCAAGTTATTGATGTATTTAGTCTTATTTTATTGGTGACAATATTTCAGGCGGAATTTAAAATCTGTGCTTGTGTTATATAACTGTTAAGTACCATATTATCGTTTTGATTATCACTATTATGTAAGCTAATAAAATTTATTATCAATTAAACGTTCATTAATGTCACCCTTCCACGACCTGCACTACAACCGAGTTGGCGCACGTAGTCGAAAATATCCGCACTGAAGTCAAAAATTTTGCCAATCCGGAGAGGGGAGCTTAAGTCCACTTATCGGCGCCGGTTAAGCGCGAGTGTCGCTCAGAGCGTATCCGCAGTCGGTTCCTTCCGTTGAAGATGAAATCTTCCGCGTGCTTTTTCCTGCTGCTGGCGACGACAGTTCTCGCGGAGTTCCAGCTCCTGCTGCTGCACAACAATGACATGCACGGGAGGTTCGAGGAGACGTCGAGAAATTGCGGAACCTGCAAGCAGAGCCAGAAGAACAAGACGTGTTTTGGTGGATTCGCACGACTGGCGCACGCTATAAGGCAGGCGAGACGCGAGGCTGAAAGTGGCGAAGGGCCCCCTGTTCTGTACCTAAATGCAGGCGATACTTACACCGGTACCCCTTGGTTTACAGTGCACAAGTGGAAAATTGCCGTTGATTTTCTTAACCGACTACAACCAGATGCAATTGTAAGTACATTTAATTTTTACATTTATATACCAAACTTAATTATATGCCAAATGTATTATAAGATATTACTTTAAACTCTCTCTCGGAATTAATATGCATGTATTTATATAACTCCTCTCTTCTAACTTAAAACCCTATCAAAAACAAGATTTAATGGTTAATAATAATCATAAGAATTTCTTATGTAAAGTTCACTAATATATTAAATTAATACATGACACTCATAAATTAATACAATTGCATAAACATTACTGCAACGTAGACAATAAAATTGAACGTTCTGTTGAAATATTAATGATGATAATGATATAAATAACGCTGAAAATGGCATTTTGTGACGAAATAATTTAATTGTAATGATAAGAATAATTTGTTCTCTTCTATAATTTAAAATAACTTTATTATTTATTATAAAAACAACTCATTAAGCATTGAATAATATCCCTGATGCTTAGCCATGCAAATCATAACTAAATCAATTATAATAGATAATTAAATTAGAAACACTTGGTTTGTTTCACTAAATTTTATATATTAACTCGACTAGTTTCGCGTTTTAAAACATTTTCAAGAGTAATTATTATAAGAAAACCTGCGATGTTTTTGTACTCAGGTAATAAGTGATTTAAGTTTTGGGGAAGACCAAATCTCTTCGTTGTCGTTAACAATGTGTTTTCCCTCTTTTATTGCCCTATGAATTTCAAGGCCCTCTCTCAGATTTAAATTAAATCCCTTATTACCTGAGTATAAAATCTTAAAATCAATTATAAATTTAATAACTATTATCTATTTATGTATTGTAACATTATATTTAGAATTCATTCAGTTAAACCATGTTTTTTAAGTGAATATATATAAAATGGAATCTTGTAACAATAGTAATTAATAATCTCTACATAATTATAATTAACGCAAAATTTATTCATTACAAAAATCTTTTTAGAAAATTAATCTTCGGTTTAGAAGTACTAATATATAAAGTTACTTAAATTTAAGAACTTATAGATACAAGAAACCAGTTCTCATAGTGATACAACACCGCTTAATGACTTATCATATATTATATAGGTAATACGATTTATTTAATAAAGTATTTGTAATTGAAATCTGGAAATTAGTTAGAGTACTTTTATTAATAATTTTCCTGTAATCTTAGTTTAAAATTTATTGTATTATTGTATTTAAAATCAATTTTATAATAAAGCTGTACTAAAATGTATTCATTTAAAATGTCTCTACACATATATAGATCGATAAAAATTAAATAAATATAATAAAAATACATATACTTATTACAATTGATTTAACTTGTATACACACTTTTCTTTATTATTGTAAGTAGTAAAGCAACGTTTTAATAAAGTTATTAGCATCTTGACGTAACTCACTCAATCAAAACAATTGATTTAACGAACTACGAAACTGGTTGAAATTGATACATACCGCTAGAATATCAACGTTGTGTTTTAAGCTAACTAGTTATTTCATAAAATTCTTATGCGCTTCACGATATAGAATAGATTTTATTTGTTATATTTTCATCGACTAGTTAGAACTAAATACTTTACAAATCGACTTCAATTGATTGTAAAAGTAATAAAATTATTTCTTAGAGTACTTATTTTTTAACCCCAGAAAATACTAATTTCTATTTGTTACAAAATAATTTTCTCTTTAATCTATTTATTGAATTACTAAGCAAATCTGTACAATACGTTTTTTAAGTGACACTTACACAAGAAATCCTAATTAATGTAATTAACTCAACAATGCTCAGACAAAAGCGCTCACCAACAAGAGCTCATCATACGAAATTTAATGTTTAATTGTATAATTAAACCAATTTTCCCTAATTTCCTAATTTCCACCAATTACCACAGACCATCACAGGAGACGTTCGACCAACATAATCACAGCAATATGTAGAAGCGTGGAATTATTACTTTTTTATTAACAACAGCCACGGACCGGTTTCGATATATTATGGATCTTATCGGAGTAGTGCAGTTAAAAAAGGACACATTTTATTACACACTATTACATCGTATTTCGGAAATCCACCATGGACTAAAACCAGTCCACGAAGATTGCTTTTGGGGCTAGTGTGAGACCATTGGGTAGTACTCGTACGAAATTATCGTTAAAACTTTGTGATTTGGTAGTTTAAATAACTCTTTCTACGAAACGAAGCAGCAACACTGAGCGTATTTCATTTTCTCGA
This sequence comes from Ontholestes murinus, assembly GCA_963969525.1. Lineage (NCBI taxonomy): Eukaryota > Metazoa > Arthropoda > Insecta > Coleoptera > Staphylinidae > Ontholestes > Ontholestes murinus. The sequence continues at coordinate 21,928,032 of OZ018395.1, forward strand.
GGATTATTGGTAGCTAATTAAGTACCACTCATGATATTAAGAGGTCTTCGATGATATTGTATATCGGGAATTTTATTCCAGAAAAAGAATTTTTATCAATAATTTTGCGAGCTCTTTGCGATAGGAAAACGTTATTATAGTATGGAGTTTTATCACTGCAGGAGTTTTTTTTGATTCCAGAACCTATAGCCTTAAGCGTTGTTTGAAATAGTATATCTTAGCGATAAGTCATATTTTTATGTTGTGGTTATATCAAGAATTAACAAGAATTCTAGGATTTGCTTTTGTATTTCGGGAATAGAGAACAAAACAAAAATCGTACTTGGGTTTATTGTGATTCAAAATATTTTCAATAAAAATGTATAAGATAATTTTGTAAGAACTTTTAGAAATTAGTTTTTTTATAGAGCGTAGCAAAATTCACATCACTTATATTTTTAATATAATCGACACTTGTTCTGCTACTCTCTTGATGGAACCAAATTTTCAAGTTGTGAGAATTAAAACTCTTGTTATTTATCTTTATTTTCAGATAGCTGACACGTGTTTCGGTCCTTAAAACTGTTTTAACTTTGATAATGATCCGTAAGGACCGAAACACGTGTCAGTTATCTGAAAATAGAGAAATGGAACATAACAAGAGTTTAACTTCTCCTAATTTGAACTTTTACAAAACATGCATTTTAAAGGCTTTCGCCGCTTCTTTAGACAACAAAAAACGTTGATCTCGTAATTTATTTTTGATTTGGGGGAAGTTTTCAGTTCTCAAAAAGTCTCTTTTTTCAGATGTGTGAGAGAATGATGTGTTTTCAGCAGTTGGTTTCCATTATTTTCTAAAGACTTCTGACAAGCAAATGGTTCTGTACTGTGCAAAATTATCCACCCGACATTGCAATATAGGAATACTTGAGACTTTTCCAGGTTTTTTGAAGAAATAAAGCTAAAAAAACTGTGCTTTTCTTAGATTGAAAGACCTATGCAGTCGACTTCTGTTTACTTTAGAGCTCATTCATATATATCCATTAGAGGTTAATTAAACAGTTGGTGTTATTTAATTATAACTCTAATTAACATAAAAATGTTTCATCACGGGTTAAGTGAGAGTTTAGTTCATCGCATATAATGGGTTGTTCAATAAGAGGTTTCATTTTGATATTTAAAAAAAACGAGTATATTTTATGAGAAATCAATGCATACTTATTTCATTGTAAAGAGAAAGGTTAAAATTGAAATGGCCGCCACGACTACGGTTGCAGCAACATATCCTTTTCATGAAATTTTCCATGACCAATTCGCACATTTGTGGCTGTACATCCTCGATAACTTTACGAATTCCATCTTTAAGGTCTTGAATCGATTGTGGAGCATGTGATAGACCTTATCTTTCACGTGGCCTCAAAGAAAAAAGTCTAAAGGTGTTAAGTCACAAGATCTTGATGACCAATTGTTATCACATCTTTGCGAAATTACACGGCCAGGAAACTTTTCATGCAAAATTGTAATTGTTTCGATGCTTGTGTGGCACTTAGCGCCGTCTTGTTGAAAATATACGTCGTACATATCAATATCTTCCAATTCCAGCCTTAAAAAATCATTAATGATAGATCGATAGTGCAATCCATTCACCATAACAGCTGCACCAGCCTCATTTTCGAATAAGTAAGTTCCAATCACACCGTCAGTCCAAAAACCGCACCAAACACTGACACGTTGAGGATGTAGAGGTTTTCAATAAGCATTCTTTGATTTTTCGAGCCCCAAATGCGTCAATTCTGATTGTTCACGTAGCCTCCGTGGAGAATATGGACCTCATCACTGAAGATGATCATTTTGATGCATCTCAAGGATTTTTAGTAGTTTAGTCCTGAACTTTAACAATTTCAATGCGTTGTTGAAGCGTGTATCGTTGCAGTTTTACTAATGGCGTAGTTTTTACTTGTCAAATGTTAAAAGATGACAGCTGCAAATGTGACAGGTGCCCAGGTATCGAGCTATTCAAAATGAAACCTCTTATTGAAAAACCCTATATATACATGATTCGTCACCTATTACAATATCGTAGACGTGTTTTAAAGCACCGCAATCGTATTTTTTGATCGTTTCTTTTGGCCTATGGATACGAGCCACCTTTGAGAGATTGTTATTGGCCCCACTAATACTCAAAGATCTCAGTCAATCTTGCACAAGTCACATGATCAATGTTTTCTGAAACAATAACTGATTTTGGACCACTTTCACGAAATTTATCTTTATACGTACTACAGTCAAGAATGGATTTCGTATACCTTCGATATAAATTGATTTTTGATAGTGCTTTATCACCAAAAGTTAAATAAAGTTTATCGATGCACTGTTATTGGGTTAATCTACTACGAAATGAGTTGTAAAATATTATCGCACGTAAATATTCACGATTTAATTAATTTCGTTTCTTATATGATAAATTAATCTCATTTCTTATACGATAAATTAATTTCTTGTTACTTAACCTATGGTGAAACATTTTTGTATTACTTCGAATTTTGATTAAAACACCTTTTTTTGTGTTTTAATCAACATTCAAATTTCAAATTTTTATGTCAACAACACAAATAATGCTTGAAAATCAAAGCGTTATTAGTAACTCTACTGAAAAAAAGGCGAACCTTATGGTAGGGTCATCGGTTATGGATGGCAGCACCTGGATCGAAATATAAAAGCCATCCATTGTTACCGTTTTAAATAGTTTTACCTTATATCAACATCATCTGTTGGTCCTGTAGAAAGTTGGCGCGATCTTTTTTATCACTACTTTATGCATCTAAAGAAAGTTTTGACGAATTGAATGGATTATTAGAATACTACTAATATGTTCCCAGAACTTCATTAATTTTCTTGGTAAGATCAATTAACTTCCTAGGAGGCCTTGTCTGTTATGGCATTATCGACATGTTTCCGGTTAGGGCTAGTTTGGTGCTAGCCAGTGTAACACACACGTATATAATGTGCTCAACCGTTTTCTTTGTCACATGGTGTTGTCCACTTTACCTATCTTCTAAAGATGTTCAACCTTTTGCTGTGGTTACGAATTAAATAAGTTGGGCTGTGCGGTTTATGATGAGTTCGTTCAAATAATTTATTTGCTCTGGCATTATTAAATCATAAGTTAGTGTTTTAATAAACTATCTAAAACTTCTGAATGGTTGGTTTCTCTGTTATAAGGAAAACATCTAATAATTAATGAAATTGCCGTACTTGAGAATACTTCACTACACTAATGCTTAGAGATTTCAATAAATTTTGTATACAAATCGACTCACCAAAACGCATTTTAAACTATGCACTATAATGAAAGTAAACTAGTCCACATATTAAATCAAAGTTAAGAGAAAAGTATTCTAAAATAGCATTGGCCATGAATAAGATAATTTATGATGAAACTAGTTGTAATTTAAGATCAACCAGAACAAGGTTGCTATATAAAATACATTTTAAATGTTCATGGGATAACATATTGACCAAAACATGAATAATCTTCTAGGAATGCAGTTCTAAATGTACTCCTTATGCCATTAGATCATGGTAAATGATCCTTATTAAGGATCATTCCGAATTTCCGTCTAGGAAAGTTTAAAGCAGACATAGTTGACATAGTTTGACAAATTCGCAAATGTATACTAGCAATTGTGAAAAATATATAGGATCTTTTAATTTGGATAGGCACTAAAGTGATTGCCTTGAATATATACGTACAAAAGATGTTGTCTTGTTTACAACAAATTAGAAGCAATATTAGCATCTAAGTAAACTTCCTAGAGAGCTATTCTTATTGTTTACCAGGAACTTTGACGTTTTTAAATTTAAGTTAAGAAAAGCTTTAATAAATTTAAAAATTAGAGGTTCTTATTTAAACAATCACATCTCAAAAATAAAGAAGACTGCATGAGATTTTGGTTTTTAGTTTTTTAAAATTTCGTAAGTAATAAAAATGATGAATCTGTTGAATACGCAGTAAAGATGTCTTACTTTCTTATAAGCAATATGAATACAGAAGTATGTTTACTTACAGTTATTTAGATCGTTTGTGTTTAAAAAGGCACGCAAATTCTTAAATTAATTGTTAGAAATTGATAAGGATTTGTTGTTTAAATTCAAAATATTTTAAATACTTGATCGCAGAGGCATTTACTTTTTAATACGTTATTTAATAATTTCAATAAAAGTGTTACTGTGTAAGTATAACACAATGTTTTTTTATCTTGTATTTGTTTCTCATTAATCACTTGGTTAAACATTATGTTAATAATAGGTAGTTGAACCAAGTGAATTTTTAATCAACTACCTATTATTAAAAAAGTCTTTTAGGGAATAAAAAAATTATGGTTACGTTAATTATGTCGGAAATAGTTAGAACAACTTAAATGGAATTATGTATACTTTCCTGAAAATCCGAAGATTCACGTAGGGATATTTAATGTTACGAAAATTCGAAAATTTGTGTTTCTTATTTCAGCAATCAAATATCAGAAAATGAGAAGAACTCATGAGATTTGTAGTTTAAGTAGTTTAAAAATTCTTAGCCACTAAAAATATTATAATTATGTTGGATATATTAAAAAGATGTTATCTTACATATAACAACTTCAAGGCAATATTAGCAAGCAACTAAATTTTCCAAATTTGAGTTTCAAGAAGCTTAAATCAGACACCTTGATGTTCCACAAATTCGCAAATAAGGGATTTTTATTTCAGCAGTTTAATGAAATTAAGATTAATGTATAGGATTTATTGTTTAAATTGTTGAGTTAATTTTCTAGGCAATAAAAATTATGATGATTACGTAAGGGACATGCTGTCTAACTAATTTAGATTTTTTGCCAGAAAATATTAAGCTTCTGCCTTTGAACTTATAAAATCTTAAAGCAATCGTATTTAATGATCCATAAATTTCTAAATAAGTAATTTTTATTTTAGCAGCCACAAGCCAGAAGACAAGAAGAATTAAGAAGAATGCATGTGATTTCTTTCTTAAGTTATTCAAAATTTCAAAGGCAATAAAAACGTTTATAATTTTGAGTTTAGAAAATTCCATAAATTCTTAAATTAGTGATCCTGGTTTTAGTAAACTAAATGTTATAAATATAAAAAGTAAGATTTGTAATGTTTAAAATTTTCTAGGCTATAAAAAATATGATTACGTTGAATGCGTAGAAAATAAGTCTCAGGTATAACAACTTAGAAATAACATGAGTATATTTCCACATAGTTATTTATTATTATTAATTTTCCTATACAAGTAACGGAGCAGTATTGTGATTATGATTTTTTTGAATCCGATTATATCGCGAGAAATGTTAAGTTCTTAGTTCAGGTAGTTCAATTTGACTATTTTTGAAATATGCCTGGGTAAGTTTAGAAAATTTTATTCTTTATAAACGTTGGTGCTTGATCTTAAACATACAAAAAAGATAAAACAAGTGACATTCGATGCTATATTAGCAAAATAAACAACAACAAATTATTCTCAGTTTTGTCGTATCTGTGTAAATTATGGCGATTAACTTTACAAAGCCGAGCAGAGTTGGTGCTAAAATTTTAAAGCAATTTAAAAGGACCGGAAAATTTGATTTGCATTTAAAAAAAGAACCTACTAAACCAGTGAGAAATGTAGAGAATTCGTCGGATATCTCACAAAGCATGGTTGAAAATCGTCAAATATCTTTTAGAAAATGCGCCAGAAATTTAGAATTGGGAAAGTTAATAGTACATAAGGTACTAGCGGCGAAAGAGTTTAAAGGATTTTAACCAAGATATGTTCAAACTTTGCAAGAACATGATTACGACAATCGTTCTGAATAAGGTATAGGGTGAAATAAAAATTGATAGAACATATCCTAAGAAGAACCTGTTCACGGATGAAGCTACATTTACTACAAACTGTCGTTGATGATCAACAGAAAATCCAACATTCCGAATTATCTGCAAAAATCTTTATTCTCGAAAAATAAATGTTTGGTGTGGAATTTTGAACAGAAATATTATAGGACCCTACATATTTAGACAGAGTTTAAATTCAGAAAGATATTTAAAATTTTTAAATATGAAATTGGAAAATAAATTTGACATGTTACCTTTGGCTACAAGAAATTCTCTTCGGTTTATGCAGTATGGGGCATCTACACAGTGTAATTTAACGAGAAATGTATTGGAAGACATTCAAGATTTCCATGGCCTGCTCGCTCACCTGACCCGATCTAAAAGCACTTTTTATATACTTTTTTATAAACAGAGTTTATTCTGAGAGTCCTTTCAAAATTTAGAGGACATGATTCGCTTCATCAGGCAGATAAATACTATTATTTAAATATATTCGGTTGTCTTTCATCTTTTTTTTTGGTCATGAAGTCATATTGTTGACCTCTTTTTAGATTCTTCAATACTTTATAGAGGTTTTGATGTCTTTATATTTTTGTTAGAAGTTACTTCCTCGTCTGTAATGTTGCTATTTTCTCTAATTACCTTTTTATGCTTGCGATAACTTCTGCCTTTCTTCGTCTTAAGAAAGGTTGTTTATAACTGTTTTTTTTTTAAATCAAATTAATCAGTTGCTTTATTTTTTTGCTTTAATAATCTATTTATTTTTTTGTGTTATTTTGTTTTTAATTGTTTTGTCACACATCTTTTAATTACTATCTACTGATAGCAATTTTCTTCATATTTTTATTATCCATCAAATAATATTACGTAAATTAAAATTATTAAAAGTAATTGAGCAAAGTGCGATCGAAATTATTCATCCACTGGTTTACTTATTAATTGTATAACTTATGTGATAGTAGCAAAATTCAGGGAAATAGTTATATTTAATAAAAAATGTTTTAATATTAATATATCCAAAATGCTGAAATTATCTGTATGATTTGTCTCTATATTATTTTGTTAAGTATAACATCCAATGATCTCTTCCATTTATTATTGTAGTACTGTAAATAGTTCATATCACAAACTAGTTGAACGTACAAAAAATCAGATATATTTTGTACTTAAGTTCAAAAAGCATTATCTTTAAAAACAAATAAAAAAGATTTTGGAATATATTATATAATTTATAAAGAGAAAAACATTTTTAATTTTAGATTATTTGCACATAAATTTGGCCAAACCTATAACTGTTAAGTAATTTATTGTTTAAAATTGTAATTATTTAAAGGATATGTTTAAAACTAAATCCAAAATGTTTAGGTTAATTACCGTATTTTATTTCTACGCATAGCGTATAATTAATTTAGCCAAATAAAAGTTTCCTTAAAAGTATCTAAACTTTTAATTATTTGTTTTTTAGACATCTCAGAACAATAATATTACTTAATGTTAATGTATGAAGTTGTTTTGTTGTGACACACAAAGAAATAAACACAAACAAAAACTAATTTGCATAATAAGTATATTAAATGTGCAAATTTTATTTGCACGTGCATTCGCTTAGTTCCGTAATTAACATATTAATATCAACGTGAATATATAAACATATAAATATATGTATTGCTTAATTTCATGAGTTAATTATTATTTTTCTATTGATACAGTTATGAAATGTTCTTGGAGATCATGTATATGATCGAATATTTACCGTACGGTTTGATTTTTTAAAGACTACTCTCACTATTACTACTTACCATTATTTTGCGTAAATTTCAACATACTCACAATTTTATTTTGACGTGTAATTTCACGTCAGAAAATGATGTAATTAATATTATAATTTTATATGTCATTTTTGACAGTCATAATCCCATCTGTAAAAAGATGAAAAGTAAGGCCAAAAAAGGCAATTAATATATATGGTACTGACTACCAGAAACAAGGGTTAGAGTGGAAGATCATCGCAGCTGTACGAACTCCTCCCAGCTTCATCCATCCAAAATTTTTCTAAACAAGAGTGATTTGTAAAATTTCCATTGGATGTTTTCCACTGATTCGATATGATTTTGGTAAAATGGATCCCAAAAAATTGCCCCATATTCAAGAATAAGTCGCACAAATTTGATTTGTAAATACTTTCGCATTACGGATAATAAAGCTAAGTGCTGGGCTTTGAAAATCATAGAAAGAATATGTTCATTAAAAGTAAGTAGTGAATCGAAAATTATTCCTAAATCTTTAGAGATAAAACATATTTTCAAGATTTGATTATTAATGTGTTAGGGAAAAGAAGCGTATTTATTTTCTGTGTGAAGATAACTATTTTGCACTCACATTAAGAAATAATTTATTGACACCAGTCTGATACGGTATGAAGTGCACTTTGATACAAGACGATGTATCAAAAATCGGTGAATATATTTTGAGATCGTCAGCGAATAACAGATGGTGATAATGTAAGGAGGTACTTGGATCATTAACGAAGAGAAGGAAAATTAATGGCCCCAGGTTTGGCCCTTGGGGTACACCACAATAAGCAACAAATGTAGTCGATGAGTGTTCATTTACTGATACTTGTATCGGTCGGATAAATATGATTTTTATAAATTAATAAGATTTACGTGAAAACCGAATTCAGTAAGTTTATTGAGTAAAATACCAAGGTCTACGCGATCAAAGGCCTTGCTGAAATCTGTGTAAACATAATCAACTTAACCTTTATGGTCAAGTTCACCACATACAAATTCGCCAAAATAGCTGAGATTTGTTATTGTGAATCTTTTTTCCATAAAACCATGCTGATGTGGAGAGATAAAATTTTTGACATTCAGATAAATGAAATCGTAGAATATCATCTCAAAAACATTTGCAAAATCAGACAACAAGGAAATAGGCCCGTAACCCTATAGAAATTTCTTGTTGAGTTACGTGAAAATATGATTAAAACTTGATTAAAACAGTAACACTTTCTTCACAATTAATTTTTATTTCGCTAGATGTACATTTTGGGTACTATGCACCCATTATCAATAGCTTATAACTATGTAATATGTAATGACGCTAGGATCGCTTGAACACTGGACAGATTTGTGTTTGTTTCCAAATTATGGGGAACTACGATTTTTTCAGAATGAAATTAAAAATTGTGTTTAGAGGTTTAACCAGGGTATGTGCACAATCTTATATTAAGATATTTGGAATACCATCGATACTACAAACATGGAACTATTCAATCTATTTATGGCATTCAAAATATCATTAGAGCTAATGGTTGTTATGTTAATAGTTGGTAGATAGATATTATGGCTCACTCTAATATCATTAAAACCTTCACTCCGGATATAAGCATTTTCAATAAAAGTCAGCAAATTCGTTGACAATTGATTCCGGAGAGATCAGTTCCAAACCATTAAATTTGAAGAACTGAGAAGCTTAAATTTATTCAACTACATTTTACTTTTTGATTTATTTTCTTATATGTGGACTCGTTCAAGCAAAAGATAAAGATCCTAAATAAAATAACCTTAAAGCTATGTTTTATGTTATCCTTTCTTTTGTCAGGATTTTAATTATATAAAGATTATAATTTTCAAATTAAATTTATTCTGTACTCTTTTATTATACTTGGTTTATATTTCATGAATGATTTTCTCATTTACCTCTTGGTGAAACATTGTGGAATAATAGGTAATTAACACTTGGTTTGTTTCACTAGTGAAACAAACCAAGTGTTTTTAATTAATTACCTATTATTGGTTTATATACTTCTACACATTATCCGTTAATAAAATTTATTATATTTAGTTTATATATTTTTTTAGTGCTTTACGTTACAGAAAAATTTTTTTGACACCAATTGTAAATTATATGCTTCCCAATTACCTTGAAGTTTTTGTTATAAAGACACATCAAAATTAGTATTTCCTAAGGCTAAGTTATAAGCAGGGAAATTTAGTTAAAAAGATGACTAGACCTAACCTAGTTAGATTTCTCCATATTTATGCTACCTAAAATGGAAGAAAGTATTAATAATATACAAAAAAGAATTCCATGAATTACATCAAAATATTTTATAATCAGAGAATACTGTATGCAGTGCAGTATATTTTAAATATTATTTATCGTTGCCTGGTTTTATGCAGACAACGAAACGGCAACGACTTTAACATTTCCTGTGATTACAGAACATTTACATATCACTTGTGAGAATTACTTTAATTTAATTTACAATGATGGCTTAATCATTTTTATATATTAATGTAAATGCTCTGTTAAATATTATTTGTGCTTTTAAAGCAATATTTTGGAAAAATGAATTTTTAATGAAAGCAATTGTATGAAATAAGTATTTTAGTAGCTTTTCAGAATAACTTTCCAGTATTGCTAATAAGATAATAACCTTGAATATTTTGATTTTTGTGAGTTTGTGTTTGGACACAAAGTGACACTATCAATTTTTTAATACTGTATTTAAGCATTGATAATAGTAACTTTGTGTCCGAAATATATATCTGTCAATTTAAATAAAATTATGAAGAAATGTTTTTAGTGTCTTAATAATTAACCTTGAATATAACGCTTCATGCTGTTAGTTGCATTTTTTTTTAAATTTCCTTCTTACTAAATATTGTATATATAATAATTATTAGTCGATTATAAGAATGGTTGTTACCGTTCCGGTAATTCATAAGGTTATAGTTTAACCTTTGAAAATGATCGGGTATGATCGAAACACGTGTCAGGAAACTGAAAATAAAAGTAACAATATGAAGTGCTTTTCTTTACCAAAATTACATGTCTGGTTCCATAAAGAGGTCAACAAGTATCGACTATATTAAATTGTTGTTCTCTTTGATTACTTTTATAGAATTTTGCTTGTTATTCAACGTTTGATATTCATAAAGACAGGGATTTTTGCGATGGCGGACTTCGCGCTTTTTGGAATTTTCTTTGGACAAACATTTTTGGTCCCATTTCATTTTTCAACAGAGGTGATAATTTCGGATTAAATTTTGTTATCTTATCTTCAAAAGAAGCAAGAAGTATCGAAAAATCTGTTTGGTCTTTGTGGCTGCGATCTTTTCTGCACGTTTTGGCCTTATTAACTGCTTTTTAGATGATTTTACCATTTTGTGGTCATCTTTATCTTAGTTTCTATAGTACCGGCGACCTTAGCACCCGTCAGCGAACTAGAAGAGATAAAAAACTTTTTATCTTTGTTTGTGTAACACTGACTTTATTAAGTGACTATAGTTTCGATAATTTAAGCTTGTCATTATCAAACTAGAAGTATTTCTATAGTCACTTAATAAAGTCAGTGTTATACAAACAAAGATAAAAAGTTTTTTATTTGTGAAAATTAATGTATAACGGTAGAAGCCTCCTCCGTTAACTAGAAGAGAGTTTAAATGATTCGGGATACTCCGATGCTTCGTTCATACGAAGAGCAAGGTATGGACGAGGGTTTCAAGTTCACAGTCGACTTCAAGAATTTCTTAATCAACGGCAATAACTTCTCAACATCATAGATTTAGCCAATCATCCCTCTACATAAAAAATCCCTATCTATATCGTAGTTATTCTTATAGTTACTTTAAATTTAGTCGCAGCAATCAACACATGGATAATTTTAGTATAGAATGCAATCAAAGCAATTATTTGGAAGAAGAGTTTTTTAATAAAGAATGAGAAGTCATGAAAACTGGATTATTATTAATAATATTAAATATTTGATTTTCCGTTCTTTTTCTGTTGTATACTTTTGACATATAGGGATTAAAAATTGCAGTTGGGATGCCGGAAATTCTAACATAACTTTTTAAAGTATTCAGTAAATTACAGTGCAAATTGCTATAGATAAGGTGCATATCAGACAAATATTCCAATAAGGAAGAAATGTTGCAAGCACATGCGAATTGATTGAATAAATAAATAAATTTTTGGCGGTGTTGCATTATAGTATGGGCATTTTGGATTAAGCGGTTTAAAAGCGATGATTTCTAACTGAAGGAGAAACAATGCCCTGAAGGCCCTAAATGTGCGACAACGATGTGCTAGAGAAGATTCTCGCCGAAAATTCGCCACAAACGCTAAAAGAGCTTGCAGTATAGATAGAAGTAATCCAGCAATTTATTTTATATAATACCATCAAGAATCAACTAGTGGGGTATGTCTTTCTCTGCTCAGCGTCGAAAGTATTTCTTGTAGAAAATTGTAACGAGCGATGAGACAATACAAAACAACGAATTTCCCTAATTGGTCACAAAACCCAATCGTTTCGGAATGATGGATCTTCTCTGTTGCAGGCAGATGAAACGGTTACTGCAGACTGCTACCAACGTCAATTAATCTGCTTTCAATACAATAATTGGAACGAAAAGGGCCGTATATTTGCAAGGGAAAGCGTCCAGAGAATTTGTCTCATGACAACGCGGGCCATACTTTGCTTCTAATACAAAAGACATCATAATAAGTCTTGGTATCCGTAAATTGCTTAACGATTTATCATGTCCAAAGACACACAATTTTTCTGAGATGGAATTCATGAGTTGCCTGAGATATGGCTTAAAGTGTAGAAAGCAACTAAGAATACTTCAAATGCTTCAAGCATCCAACATAAAAGTACTTTGATCGAACAATTTAATTTACTCTCTTTTAACATAATCCATGAATGTAGCTGCAAAAATTGGACCTAATAACAACCGTCCTTCTTATTTGTTATCCTAAGAAGACGAAAACTCTTCTCATAATAGATTTTGAAGATGATAGGAGGATTATACGCCTTTTCTGAAGTGTGTTACTTTTCAACAAAAATCTTATTAACTTCTCATCACTTTCGGAAATGAAAGATTTTTTGCCTTTCTAGGAAAACCATTTTTAAAATTTGTCATAAAAAATATCATTAATTCTATACTAGTACATCAACAGATTATTATACTCGTAGAACTAGTTTTATAGTTATGTTATGTACATCGCAAAGTTTTTTTCTGTATATTTCTGGATATTTCCTATATAAACAATGCAGACCTTACACCCACACATCATATATAGTTGATTTTCTTAATGTATTGAAGTACATAATTTCTCGATAGCAATTTGTAATTCCAATCGTAGAAGAATTAATCTGTGTTTATATCATCTGTATAACATTACAACCGATTTCGTCACTCGTTTGCGATATTTATCATAATTCATTTAAATGCGAGACAATAGTGGACGTGACCGAATTATGTATTATTAATGAAGATGAATATTCGAGAAGTCGTTTGGGCCACCTAGGAACAGAGCAGAAAACAGTATTGATGGTGTGAAAACTTGACCATCGAAAATTAATTATACTAATTTCGCAATAAATGCAATCAGTATTCAGAGTATGACGCGATGTTATGCTGTATTAGCTCTTTCCAAATCTAAAGATATTAAAGTGTTGCATACATTTTAATTATCATAATATTTTAAATTATAAGTATGCATACTCGTATATGGAATATTATTTAATATATTATTGTTAGTAATGTATTTGAATTATGACTGTATGAATATATGAACTCTGGGTCGTAAATTAAATCTTGGGTAAAGTGGTAGAGTAGATTTGCTAATCGCTAATCGCCCAATGTTTTGAGCAAATAAAGATCTTAATTATTATTATTGTTATTAAATGTTAGGGTAATAAAACGTAATTTTATTTCTAATTTTATTGCCAAAAATTACAGCTTGATGGTGGTAATTATGATTGTACAACAAAATTAACTTGTTATGATCTAGTGTATAAACTACTATAAAATAAAGTGGAAATGATCCATTTAATCTTGTTGTCTATTCAGTTAATAAATTGCACTAATTCTATAACATATGAAATAAATCTTATTTTTTTAAATAATCTAATTATTACTTAACAGTACAGTATTGTTTGATCCAAAAAAGTAAAGTAATTTATGTTTGGAATGAATGAGCAAGTTTTATTATTGATGCGCACGATTCCTTAGAAAATTACAAGGTAACCTTAATTTTCTAAATTACCACCTGTGCGGTAGGCATTACCGTGAAATAATTGACAATTGTCTCATTGCCAGTGAGTACTCCCTCACACCGAGATGATTGTGCAATGACGGCATTCGCCAGAGTCGAAGATTATGTCACTGGTCCTCGCATCCGAAATAGCCATCGTGCAGCGGTAAATCCTAATTGCGCCAATTTGTCTCTGCGTTTTAATGAATTGGCGGAAAATGTGACAAATAAATCCTCAACAATTATCCACACTATAATTACCGAGTCTTGTAACGCATAATTTAACAAATAGAGCACAGCGATCGATCAACGGACAAGGACGTTTTTTTTTGCTTAAAATTAAATAATGTCGCTAGATCATTCAAGGTTTTTTCTTTTCAAATTTTGACTTGCATGTTCCCCTTACAATATATTTTTTTAGAATTAGATACTTGAAATCGTAGGTCATTTCATTTATTTTAATGAATTCGTCGTAAATTGACTCATAAAGTAAAGTAGTTTGTAGTGATTAATATTTTACAGTGGTTTAATTGTTATACCAATAATAAAATAATAGTACTAATCTGGAAATTAAAAAAAAAAGATGAGATTTAATGGTCAAGGCAGTGACGACTTGTCATTATGGATTGATTAATTTTAATATTGTAATTGGATTTTCTCTAATTGGAAATTGGTCATAACAAACTATGATGTGTCCATCATAGTATTCTTCCTGTATTTTTTCAAATTATGTGGTTTACCAAGAAAGCTTATTTTATTAGTTTAAGTTTCATGAAATAGAAAAATTTTAAAAAATGGTAATGTAAATTATATTAAGAATAAAGAAAACACTTAAATATGTTTGTATATATAATATTCAATTTAAGTATTTGTTGCACGCATAAATCGAGATTGTGAGTTGTTTATTCATATCGTAGTTATATTTATGGTAAGGAATATGAAATATGGGAAACGTCGAATTGATAGGTTAGATGCATTCATGTAAAAACTAATTTTAGAAAGGTGAAACGTGTATCGGACTTGATGAGAAATTTATGCAAAAAATAATGACACTTCCGCGTTAAATCTACGACAGCACGATTTGTTAACTTGTTGAGCAAATGAGAACAAGCTAATATTAATGTCCGTGTAGTCTAATTTAAATGCATGCATTTTTAAAAACTAGTTCTGAATATTTTCCTGTGTAATAATATAAATAGTTTGAGATGGGAACAAATGAGAAATTTGAAATATTGTGGCGACAAATAAAATCTAACATATTTAAAGCTTGATTACATAATAATTGCTCTAAATCATTGTTGACAATACTGTGACAGAAATGAAGGACATAATAAACTGAGTTTATTATGTCCTTCATTTCTTACATTTAGAGATGTTTCGAAAGAAATAGTTATTACAACACCAGTGCACAGTAGATATTAAAACATCTTGTAGTACCGTAAAAAAAACAATTGTATTAGTTCTTTAAAAAGTTTAAGATCGCCAGCATATAACAATAATGAGTAATTTTGTATACCTTGAGAAATGCTGTTAAAAAAAAAAAAACAAATACGGGCCAAAATCTAACTTCTGTAGAAATACCGATAAATAGTTTTGAATTTTAACACACTGGACGCATTTTATAAAACCATTTGGCTAATACAGCATGGTAACCCAGCCCCGATTATCTAGCAATCAAAATATTATGATTGATGCGATCGCATTGGCTAAGTCCGTAAGAACAACATCAACTAAATTGTTGGTTTCAGCAGCTTAAAGTATAAAAGTTCTAAATGGTAAAAAGTTTATTATACTTTAGCTTCTTATCCAAAAAAATACATATAGATATACAAAAATATTATAAAAAACATACAAAAATTTTGGATGGATGAAGCTGGGCGGAGTACATGCAGCTGCGATGATCTTCCACTTTAACCCTTGTTTCTGGCAGGCAGTGAGAGTCTCTTCTGTCTATTTACCATTATTATTTATATTAATATTTGCCTTAATTTGGCCTTATTTTCCATCATTTTACAGATGGGATTATGACTGTCAAAAATGATGTTTATCTGTAAGAATATTTTTGCACAATCATAAGAATTTCATAACAACCAGTTTATCCAAAATCGAATATGATAGAAAACGTTGTTGATCTAGTACAGCTGTTACCTAGGCTAGGAGATTTAAACGCACACAATCTATTCTATCGATATCAGCGGTAAATATATTGAAGACTAGATATTATAGTAGTCATACTCTTAACCACCGGCCAGCTGACTCATTTTAATACCTCAACTGAATCACTCATGAATCAGCAATAGGTTTAAAGGTTTAACAATATCTTCACCCACTCTCGCTACCCGTCTTCAGTGAAAGCCCTCGACTATCTGTATGGAAATGACCATTCCGATTGTGTTATCAATAAATATCCCAAGGGTCATACAACGTAAACCCAGGCGCTAACACCTGGATTAGCAAAGTGGGATGGATAAGTTTCGAAACGAAGTCACGTTGCCAGAAAACTTCAAAGATATTTCTTCAGTTATTTTGAGTGGCAATCTTAGCAACACTGAAATAGCAAAAAAAGTATATACTATGTACCACTGCTCGACTGAGAAAATATCCGTCCGTTGGTTGAACGTTAGGGTTAGTCGAGTTATCGCAGATAAGAAAAATAATCTTTTCGATTTTAAATAAAAGCAAGCCGAAAAATCTTAGAATCATAAATATATTTATGGAAGAACTAGGTTAACACAATGTCAAGTGATGTTACAATCACAGGTGTCTGGGTGAAAAGTGCATGCTATCCACGGACAACACGCTTTTGTAATAAAGGCAGTACAATTACTAAGCCTCTTGAGGTAGCGGAAGCATTAGTAACTTACTTCTTCAGCACATTTATATCTTCAAACGATTCACCTTAGTTCGTGCGTAGGAAGGGCGTGTTAGCTAGAAGTCCCAATTGACTTTCCAGCAGATTAGAATCATTATTATAACTATCCATTTACAATGAATGGATTTAAGAGGCTAGTTCAGGCAAAAACACTTCTCTTGGCCTAGATGTCATCTCATATAGTATGATGCAAAATCTCTCTATTTGTAAGGCTAGCATTCTGCTACTCTCATTGTGTCGGGGGCCATTTTTAGCCGTTACCATGGTTTGGTCTGGAGAACATCAGGGCTTCGCAGTCCGCACGTTTCTTGAAAATGGCCGTTCTTACGTCGCCACCCAGCTGGCCTTCCGGCTGCATTCCAATCTTGCGTGTCGTCATCCCGTACCTCACAGTAATTTGTTGGGTGCGTACATTAGAAGAAACTGGTTCCACTCAAAGACGTAGGGGTTTAGGAAGACCCAGAACGACAAGAACACCCGAAAATATAGTAAGAGTAAGAGAAGCTATCGAACAGTCACCTACGCGCTCTGCCCGTAAGCATGCAACTGCATTGGCCATTGCTAATAGCTCTTTAAGGCGGATATTGCATGAAGACTCGTTCCACCCCTACAAGATGATGCTTGTTCAAAAGTTAATGCCCCCGGATTATGAAAACCGCATGAATCGCTCCCAAGAAATGTTGAACCGGATCCATGCGAGATCAACTTTTTTCAGTAGTGACGAGGCCCACTTCCATCTCTGTGGAGGGGTGAATAAACAAAATTATTGATACTGGGCTGTAAATAACCCAAGGCAACTTCACAAGAGACCACTTCACTTCTCAAAAGTTAGCATGTGGTGTGCGATTTCCAAATTTGGGGTGATTCGGCCTTATTTTTTTGAAGAGGATGGACGAACCGTAACTGTCACTGCTCAACGTTATGCTTTCATGTTGGAAATTTTTTTCAACTTCGATCGGCAGAACTGATGGAGGAAGCAGATCTGGGAGACATCTGGTTTTAGCAGGACGGGGCTACGGCCCATACTTCTCGAGTTTCAATGACGAAACTGCGACAGGTGTTCCCTGAGCGCCTTGTTTCTCTGAGAGGTAATGTGGAGTGGTCCGCACGCTCCCCTGATCTGAGCATTTGCTTGTAAGTATCTTATATGTACCAATACGTCGACGACTTCGTAATTTAAATGGCATGTGGCACAATCCCAGCCATTTGTAAATAATTTCAGAAGAGCATTTATAACATGTTCGAATCACTTTTAAATTCAATGATGGTATGTGCCCATTCTTGTCGTCTAAGAAGACCACACAGGGAATCTCGTCTACAAATATATGGCCATGTTATTCAATGCATCGAAACTTATCAATTCCTAGGACTAATATTCAACAGAGCTCTGTAATTCCGTCCCCATATTAAAAACCTTGAAACAATGTTATTTCTAATAAGTGCCTTTCTAATATTAATTGGGATTTTGTTGCGGCTGTATCAGGCACTGGTTCAGCCTAGGCTTGACCACGTGTGCGCAGTATTTCGTTACTCGTAATTCATAGTTACAAGTTGTATATTAGATACATTATGCAGATATACGATATGCTACAGGAGCTTTAGTCTCTGCTTCCAGACGTGATTCGCTTTACAATATGAAGTGTCATTACGTAGTAACTCAAAACACATAAATTTAGAATTTTTAATAAAGCAGACACACATCAAAAATTTGTTTGACTGCCGTTTGTTACAAAATTAGTGTAGAGTTCCGCAAGAGATCAGATATCCATTTTTCCGAAATGCGGCAAGTTGGTGTTTATAAGATACTATTTTGGCTAATTATACCTACATCATATTCCAAAAGGGCTTGAGTGGAAGAACATGATTTGTAATTGTGAACTCCGCCCGTGCTTCTTTCGTTCAAAATTTTACGTATGATTTTTGTAATTTTTTTGTTTTCTGTATTTTTCAAGAGAGTCCAAAGATCCAAAGTCCAAATATCTAAATAATTAATTAAATATATAATAAATGCAAAGCTTTGGGAAACAATAAACACCAACTGCAAGCCTTAGGGTAAGTTAGATGGAAACACTATCGATACACTAATCTTGCTGTATATAAACAGATGGATCTAAGAAAAACTTAAAAACTGAAAAAGACATTGTGGTTGATCATAACTCTTACTCATTGACTTTAAATCTGATCTCATCTGTGTATACTATAGAACTTTATGTAATTTGACAAGCAAGCAGTAGCACATTCCTCATAGTGTCTGATATATTGTCATTCTAATTATTTAACATAATATTAATAAATGAAGCTGTCATTTGTTAAAAATTCACTTACACTTTTTAATCGTAAAGTTAAATACTTTAGTGATTTTGGATTTTTTTAAGAATTTTTTAAAAACTCTGTTCTACTGCGGTACGCTGATAAGATCTAAAATAGATCGAAACCAGTCCGTGGCTGTTTTCACAGTAAATCAATAATTGAATGTTTTAAAGAATATTTCTAATGACAATAATCATTAAGTTTTTCTAACGACGAACTCAGTGGAATGGAAATAGCTCTAATAATTAAATAGATATTAGTTATAAAAATAGAAACAAATAATTGTTCCACATATCTCCTTTCTACATTAATTTCTTTACAAATAAGTAATACCACAACACTAAAAATATAATAATTCTTACATCGTTTACACAATTAATATTTAGCATGAAATTTACCAATTCAATTTGCGTAGCAGCATTATGGTAGTATAAGTTTAGTTTAGTTATTTTTAATTGTTAGGGGATTCTACTGCAAAAATTATTAAAAATACTTATACTTATACTTCTTGCATTATTATAGAACTAAAACATAAATTGAACTTACAAAAAACTGGGTTTTGTTTATATTAAGGGTTGTTTAGATTATTTATATATTATATTATATTTTTTATATTTATTATATTATATTTTGTTCATACAAAAATTTTAAAAAAATAATGGAAACAATTCT
Source organism: Ontholestes murinus (assembly GCA_963969525.1). Taxonomy (NCBI): domain Eukaryota; kingdom Metazoa; phylum Arthropoda; class Insecta; order Coleoptera; family Staphylinidae; genus Ontholestes; species Ontholestes murinus. The sequence continues at coordinate 21,947,794 of OZ018395.1, forward strand.
AGGTTTCTGTTTATTTGTGATATAAATTTACAAATGAAAACAATTATTTTAAACCAAAATAGTATTCTGTTTCTTTTAAATGTTTTAAAAGTATTTTTTTTTAATAAATGTATCAAAATGCTTACAGATTTTAGAAAATTGCCAAAATTTCTAACTTAAAATTTGTTTTTCTCTTAAATGAATAAATAAATATATTTGTTTCAAACAAATAAAAATGGTGAAATAAATTAACATTTGCAATTTATCAAGAAAAATAAATAGAATTTGTAAAACATGTTTTTAAATTAAAAAATATAAAAACAATGCGGAAACAGTTGTAGTTGTAATGCTTATATTTCTTATTTAATTTTTAGGAAACAGTTTAGTCCTCTAACAGAATTTTAATACTTCACTCGATTTTAAATCATAAAAAAATGTTTAATAATCTTCATTCATATACATAAAAATATTACTCATAAATATAAATAAATGCCGTTATTCTTTTATTCTTTTGTCCTGTCTTGAATAAAATGAGGGAAATATAAAAATGTATTTGGCTAGTTGAAATGTCCTGACGATTCGCACAAATGAATTAGTAAATAGTGAATGCAAATTGTTTATATTTTTCAAGAAAAAAAAAATAAGTGTTAATAATTTTAAGTTAATTCCATATTTTACATATGTAAATCAGATTGAATTCAAAAAGTTTATAGTTATGTTTACGTAAATTTTCTTTTAATAATCCCTAAAACAAATCGAAATGTTAGTTCGAAATGAGAAAATATTAGTCAGTTTTATAGTTTCATTTTTTCCTTTGTCATTTGTTTAATAAAATTGAGAAAAATAATTTCTTAAAATAAATCAACACGAATTGAAAAATGCAATTCGAAATTAAATATATAACAATATTCATTTAATAAAAACGAATTAAAATCACCAAATTGAAGCAGTTTTAATAATGTTAAATTCGTAAAATATTCGTAATCTTAGTGTTTTTGTTAAATTTAAATTGAACTATTTTAAAATCAAACTAATAGAACTAAAAATTATAACCAAAGAAGTAATTACAAGGCATTGTATAAAATTACTAAAAAAATTAATTTAAATTACTAAAAAATTAAATTTAAAAAAATATATTTTTGAGAGTTAAATTATTATTTCTATGTCAACGACTACTGAGAAGTTTTGGCCTATTTGTTAACAGTTTATTTATTAAAGTAGGTAAATCGATGAAACATCCAGATCTCACCTTACTGGTGCCTCTATCCTGAGTACTTAAAAGTTATTTTTTAATTACATCTGGAAAATTTTTAAAACAAAACAATTAAAATTAAATTTAATCATTTGAAAATTTTAACAAAAAAATGCCTAATAAAGGCACATGACAATTAAAAAAAATGTTAAACTTAGCAGAAAAAAATAAGAAAATTAGAAGAATAGTTTCAAAATTTCCTACCAAAAAAAGTATTCTAAAAGAAGCAATTAAAATTTTATTAAAACGTAAAAACATTATACAAAAAATATTTAAAACTTATTCTAAGCAGATTCTATTTCGGAAAAAAAATCAAATGAATATTTTAAACTTAAAAACAGTTGGTATTGCCTAAAAATCGATTAAAGTTCGGAAGGCATAAAAAATAATAATCAATTTATTCAGCATAAATACATAGTAACTAACATTAAACTTTAAGATTAAAGCTAGTTTATAAATTTATATTTTCATCACAATTGGTATGAATTATTTGGTATAGCTGTATTCTTCCTTACCTAGTTTTGTTATAAATTTCACGTTGAGCCAGTTCAGTGCAGCCGGATGTTGGAGAAAATAGTTCAGTCTCCAAACTGAATACCAGTCCCTTTTAGAAGGGAATTGATGTTAATATGTTTTTTATAGAGAATTTTTTACAGTCTTGGGGGTACTTTCCTGGACTCCTTGAGGTTGTCAGTATAGTTTTTTATAATTATTGCGTTTTTCGCAAAATTACTATTCCTGCGTACGGTTGGTGCCGAACTAGAGATAGCGACAATGCAGTGTAGTTAGTGTAGGGTCTGAAGTCGAATGGGTTACAGATACCAGTAGTAGTGTTTGGCTATCGACCACGTGGCCCTTCCGCCGTGCTATTTGTTTGTGTGTAAATGAGCTTCCCCATTACTCTAAAAGCACCATATCTGAAAGTACAGTTGGTGGTGTTCCCATTTGCGAATTCACTAGTGATATAAATCTATTGATCCTTTCTTTTCAAGTTTCTGTAACTTTTACAAATGTTTTCAATTAAGTTATTAAACTTACACTGTCAGCTTCATCCGGACTAGAAAATATTATAGCTGAAGAAGAGCAGGGTTTTTGGTCAGGTAGGTTAACTAGAAGAAATCTAATTACATATAATTGTTTTATATCAAACGCCTTGGATGCTTTCTACACAGATTTCTCTAAAGGCGTTCGATAGGGTCTTCTATAAGTTGATGGATTCAACTCTAAAGTTGTAAAATGCCTAGGAAGTTTTCTCAAGGATCGTAAACAATATGTTAAGACAACTAGGTGTTAAGTGAAATTCTGGTAAAGTTTGGTGTCCCACAAGGATCTCATATGAATGACATAGCTGACTTAATTTCTGTTCTTGCTTACTGCACGCTAAAAACCTAAAACTCTTATCTGTTGTAAAAAATATGGAAGATGTAGCTTTTATCCATAAATATCTCGCTTATTATGGAAAAATGCAAATCTTTATCATTTTACACTAAAGTGAAAAATGGACTATATTTTAACCACAAATAATTATTGTAAAAATATTATACAACATTTAGGCACAGTTATATAAATCTAAACAACACAACACGACTCGAGTTTCGATATTTTATCGTCATTATCAAGTTGATTATTTGGTTTTAAGTCTAGCGGCAACTAAATTTCATATTCTACCTACCACTTGGATTATGTACAACTTAGTGGGCATTTAAACATTTCCCTCTTGCAGAAACGTTACATTATTGCAGATTTTCAGTTTCTGTTTAAAGTAATAAATATAATTATCGATTGCCCTAAAATATTTATAGAACATTTTAATTTCCAAGGGTCTGGTATTCTAACACGTAGTAAGGCTATTTGCCAACTTCGGGTATCATTAAGCTGTAACGAAAATGATGAGAATGGCCAACATACTGCAGGAGTTTGATAAAATCAAATTTAAATAATCAAATTTAAAAATTTGTAAAACTTTAGTTTTTTCCACTTTTTTTTCTAATGAAATAATGTTACAAAAAATAATTGTAAATCAGGGCTGAAAATTGCAAAAAAGGGACTATTATTTTACCGTTTAGAGAAAACCATGCTTTGTAGGCAAAATATCATCCTTTCTTAATTATACATTTTATTATTTTTTTTTCATTTTTGTTTTAGTAATAAAAATAAAGTTAACTAACAACAATGCAATTGCTTTTTGAGAACTTTAAATAAATTATACACCCCCTAGAAAATTGGTTTTATTAAATTTTGTAAAAAATTTAATTATCATCAAATGACGAACAAGAATCCGGAAGCAGGAACGACGTGCGTATGATTGATGTATCATTATTATTATCATTATAGGCCCTTATTTTAATATATAACAGATCAAGTATAACCCGGACTTATTTCCTTTTTCAAATTAACTTATCGTAATTAGGCATTAAATTAAGAAAACAATTGGTACTAATTACCAACAAAATCATTATCACGACTTCCGTTACTTTTTATTAAATCACCGATACACAAATTGCCTTACGTTAATTACTATACGCGCTTTGATTGATGATAACACCTCGGGTGAAACTGAATGGAAATTAATGTTGATTTCATCGATTTGCATAATCCGTCGGATACATAATTATTACGCGTGATTAAATATTTATTTCGAGCGCTTCGGGCCGGCGATTGTTCAGTTTCTAATTGGATTTTAAAATGTGATTATTCTAATTGTACGATACGATATGCTAATCATCTGGAATTATTAGATGTTGTTGATTTGCATAATTATTTATGGCGTGCTTGTGATTGCGTTATGCATATCGTACTTGGTTCATTTACTTACTGGATATGCGGTTAACACATGATTTATATTGCGGGTTTATTAAGAAGCTTATTATTTTAATTGGTGTTTACACTTTGGTTTAAAATTGTACTAATATAGGAAATACTACGAATTCAATTGATTCATATCCGTAATGAAATGCATAATATCTTTAAAAGAAATATAATGAATAATTATCAATGTATGTTATTAATAATAGGTCAAACATGATCTTTTGAAATAACTATTTTATGTAATCTATTTTCTTTATTTGTTATCTTTTAAATAACAACAATTGACTAATTTTGGACAGTAGTTGATATTTTTTCTCTAGACTCAAGTTCAAATCCTATAGATAAACTTTTACTGTTGCTAAAAACTCTATCTGATATTATAGAGTTGCCATAAAGAAGCTACAATTGGTAAATTGTAAGTAAGGCATTTGATTTGTATGTATAACCTAAAATAACCTAAAACTTAAGAAAAAATATGGTCAAAAGCCACCATTATCGTTGCTTCTAACCTCTTATAAAGCATATTTAGATATATCTTTAAGGCATAAAATTACCTTACTAATTATTAATTCATTCGTTAGAATATTCAATTTTATATTAATTTTGCAAGTTATATAATTTAATTCAGTTAAAACCAATGTCTGAATAAGTTCACAATGAAGTAACGCAATAAACGCGTTGAACAGTTATTTCAATTCAATCCTGACAGTGGGTATACTAAAGTAATATTAAATAAATACCTTTCATGTAAACACCGATTTTAAATGGCGAAACTGTATTTTGAGAAGGCGGACATGTTTTACTAATAAATTGGAAACGCCGCTTGAATTCATAAAATAAACATCTCGGTGATTATTTATGGGCAATGTATAATCGGCCTTGATCGCTGATTTGCTAGTAATTTTTAATTTCGATCAATAGCCGATATCAAAAGTGGCGTTAAAATAATGCCGACTGGAAGCTATGAACGTGAGACTTTTTTTTAAATGTCGAAGGTTGGCATCGATGAGGAAATGCATGATATTTTTGTACGTGATGTTTGGTGCCTGAATATGGTTAGGCGTTTGATGTCATGTTCAAGAATCCTTCCTTCGGCCTTACCTGTAATACCATATTTAAATTGCAATTACATGGTACTAAATAAATAATACTATTAGTAATTAAATAAAACATTTATAGGCTGAAAGATCAACGGTCGATAGCCATGAAGTAGAATCATAATAATTATTGTTATAATTATATACTGTAATTACTACCTTCAATAAAGTTGTTTCTCTATCGATAAAATATTTATTAGAATTCAATTACTTCAGAGTTTAAACTGTGTATTTCATTCACGAAACTAAATAACAAACAAAAAACTATTAATACTAATATTTTTCTATTATAATAGTGAAGGAATGGTAATATAATAAGAAAAAGGAAATAACTATAAAAGTTATTAGTATTTAATAAATTATTACAATAATTATATTGAATAATGATAAACGAGGTATAAACCCACAGAAAAATATTTTAAAAAAATGTATTAGAGTCCTTTACATTGTAGGAAATTAGTTAATACTTCGAATTATTAGAAAAATATAAAATAATATATCTAATTTTCTATAAAATTATGTTTTGGCATGTATGTTTTACCATATTCAAAATCACAAATTTTGTGTTGTAATAACAATTACCTACATTATTTTTAAATTACATAGAGAGTTTAAATTAGATTCGCCTGAAGGATTATAATTTACATCCGCAATATCTAATTTGTTTGCAGTAATTAATTACTAATCGTGTTGCACATCCATAATGTTAATTACCGGCAAATTCCGCAAGTAAAAGTGAAATCCGTTATTCAAACAAACTGCAAATTCTTATTTCGCTATCTCAACGTCTATCATCAAGGATTATCAATTCTTATCGAAGGATTTAGCCTAATCTACGTCTATTGTTATATGCATGTAAATATAACCTATTATTTATTTATTTTATACATTTCGCAAATAAAGCTGAAAACCAAATATTGATACAATTATTTTCCTGGATAATACAGTAATAAATATATCTACGACGAATAGAAGTACTTTTAATCTTAATTCATAGTCGATTATTATCTAAAAAACTTGTTACCACAAAAATGAGTAATATATAAAAATATATTATAAATACACAACTTATTACTTCTTGAATGGCTTTCTCATTTATGACTTGGTGAAACATTTTGAACTATTACTGATTAAGGTTTAAATATAATCACACTTGGTTTATTTTACAATATTTTCTATATTTACTTGACTAGTTTCGCTGTTTAAGGCATTATCGAGGAGATTTGGAATTCCTCGATCTTAAAATTCCTTATTACCTGATTATATAAAAACTTGTCAGTTTCTTTTGTTGATAATGCCTTAAAAATATGACATAAACCAAGTGTAGTTTAATTTAAATCTTCTTCAGTAATAGCGCAACTTAAGTTTCGACGTTTGAATGTTTTTGAATTATTTATTATTACAGGGAAAAGTTTGTAGTGTTATAAAATTACCAAGTCTATTTGTAAGATTTTCTACTAATTGCCATATCATTTTCTGGGGCTTTAAAAGTTTCCTAATGAGTTATGTGTTTGTAACAAAAAATGCACAAGCATATTTATAAAGTAAACATACATCTTTATAAATATGCTTTTGCATTGTTTGTTACAAACACATATGTGATGTATACATGTATACGAAACATTTCGCAAATCCTCAATAATGAGTCTTATTAACACTACAAAACTACTACAAGACTATCACAGATATTATTGTAAATTGATTATTTGAAAATCAAACCAATACTAGTTTTAATGTATTTATTTCTATCAAATAATTTTCAAGTATTTTACCCTATGTAAATAAAGAGAGAATGCAACAATTTTTTTTAGAAACAATAAATACTTGTTTTGTTTAATAGTTTGGCCTATATTAAACTGGTTCATGTCAAAGCGACAGTATTAGTAAGCTTTTCTACAAAGGCAAGAATGCAAATTGATATTTGGTAATTTCAGCATTATCAGAGGTACTCAAGAATGTACGAGTAAATATGATTGGGGTTTTTGAGGCTATGAGTTTTTAGTGAATTTTTCAGAAATGTGTTTCAAGCGTTCCTCTGTAATAATTATTTCGGTTAGCTGTGTAGGAATATAGGATAGTATTTAGAGAGTGCTAAAATTTTGATGAGAAGATACGTTTCTTTAAAATATTGCAGTTCTTTTTAATATTGGATAAGAAATTATTAACTATGATGACATTGTAATCAATATAAGGACGGTAAATCATCTTATAAATATAGATTACTACTTGGAAGGAAATCCAAAATGTTAGTATATGATAAATTAGTTTCTCACTTAACCCGTGGTGAAACATTTTTGTATTAATTTGATTGTTGAATTAAAACACTTGGTATGATTTCACTTATTATTTATTTTACTGAAGGAGATATCTCCTTGAGAATGACTTATAGTCGAAACTAGTTGGAGTAAAATAAATAAGAAGTGTTTTAATTCAACAATTAAATTAACCAAAATGTTAGGATTTGAAAATTCTGTCTCATCTCATTATGAATATAACGGAAATAAATAGGTTTTAATTAGGATCTAATATTATTACGAGTTACTGTATTAGAAGGAAGAATTGTGTACTTAATTATATTTATTTTAAAATTGATTGAAACGTGAAAATCAAAATAATTTGACGAGTAAAGGACTAATTACTTTTCTTCACTTTTATTTGAATTACCAAATTCTCATTTCGGACCATTATCAATGGATTAGCACTCTTTGCTTTGCTTTCCTTTATTCGTCAAATCATCAGAATATTTAAACACATTAAAAGTTAATACGATGCCGATAGGTACTCATAACTTGTAAAGCTCCACAAGCATTCTGGAGAAAATTGAGAACCGAAAAAATCCCGAAAACAATATTATCTTATTTAATTTTCTGGAAGAACTTGAAGAAGGCAACTCGACTAGACTAGACAAAAAAGCAAAGTGGTACAAGATGTAAAAAACATACTGTAGAATATTGACACATCTGCGACTCGGTAGGAAATCGCCTAGTCCAATCAAAATCATGCTTGCAAACACAATCGGAGTAAAGAAGGTTTTGTAAAATAAAAAGAAACTTGGGAACAACATTAAAATTTGCGCCGACTTAATCATTGCCTAGCGTGAACAAAATAAATATGTTTTCACCAAGTTAAAGAGAATACAATATGCAGGAGAAAATATATATATAAAATGGATGCATAATGTACCAATTCTTAAGAAGTAGAGAAAAAACGTAGTGTAAACCAACAGGCAAATATCAAAATGTAGTACCACAAGTACGTGGTAATTTCCTTAACAGAGACTTGGCTTAAATCAAACGTATAAAATAACGATCTTTTTGGCAATCGATATCAAGTCTTTCGAAATGATCGAAGTGGTGGAGTCCTAACTGCAACTGATTTAAATAAATTCAATTGTGAAGAAATAATGTTTGACAATCATGTCCAAAATATTAATGTTGTTATCGTTAGAATATCCCATATAAAGCCTTGTAACGATAATGTTGTCTTAGTTTGTACGAATATAGCGCCTGAAACTACCCTAGCAAACTATACATTATTTTTGGAAGCTTTACTTCATTTTAATTAACTACTTGTTTTTTAACATTTCTTACAATTCAATAACTTACTTCAGTACAATCGAATAACAAACCAAAGAGGAAGAATACTAAATGTTATTTGTTCATCCGATAATATAGTAGCATCACTTCAATGAATGCACACCAAGTTTCAGCCATATTGGTCTATTTCTTTGTGTTTGGCATTCGTGTGAATCAGGAGACTAAAGAGAAGCTTGATAAACATTATGGTGACTCTGCACCTACGATTAGAACAGTTTATAAGTGGTTTCAAAATTTTCGGACTGGCCATATGGGCACAAGTGACGTTGAACTTTCTGGACGCTCTGTGGAGGTTATGACTACAGAAATCATTGATCAAATCAATGATATGGTGATGGATGATAGAAGAGTTAAGGTGCGTGAGATTGCTAGTGCTGTGGGCATATTTTGCATAAATATTTGGACATGCGGCAAGGGTGATTTGCAGCTGTTCCAGAAGAAACCGTAGGACTTTAAGCGTCGTTTCTTCACTGTGGATGAAACATGACTACATTACTATACTCCTGAGACCAAACAACAATCTAAACAATGGGTTACCAAGGGGGAATTGCAGACACTAATGGATATTTTGCAGACATAGACAAATCCTATTATTCGGAAGGGATCTTCGTTTAATAACGTTTCCTCAAAAGATTTAAACTACAACTTTAAAAGGGCGAACATTCCAGATCTGTATGCATCAATTTTAAATGTAAACTGGGATCCCTTGACTCAAACTAGATATTTACCAAAAACTGTAGAAAATGGCCTATAATAAATTGGTTCTCTAAGAAGATTAAAATTAAATAAAAACAATACTGTCATAAGTTAAAAACAGGTTACCCAGATATCTATAGATATGTTAACGGTGGACGCGGAAGACGTCCTCGTGACGGACTGGCAAGGAAGTAGCACCGACGGTACTTTCTGGAATCAACACGCACTGGAGGCGGCCCAGGGGTCCCTGGCGAGGCTCACCATCGATTAGCAGCCGCAGGCTTCGATTAAACAGTTTCCCTTCGGTGATACTTGCTTGAGCTTCCACGCCACGTCAACGAATGGGCACCGGCTAGCTGTGAAACAGAGTAAAGAACAAGAGAAAGTGTGTAAATTAAACCATGGGGCCGGAGAAGAAGAAAATATATTACAAAAGATAGACAGACAGAAAATAGACATAGAAAAATATACAATATATACAAGAGCAAGAGGCTTGAATCGGCAAAGCCGACCAGGCCGACCACCGCTGCTGATGGCAGACGACTGGTAAAGAGCGATGGCCGGAGCCTGGTTTTATATGGTGGTCTTCGGTGACGCGGCTTTGTTTCGGTCACGTAGGCCCCGCAATTCCGGGAACAGGTAATGATCCTCTTCGCCGAAAAAAGGGCCGGTCTTATTGTTCCACACTGGCAGCTGCACATTTTGGAAAATTATCTCGTTTGGATTATTTCAATAATGCGGAATTTATGCAAATTATTATTAGGAGCAATGGGTAGCTCGTAAAATGGATTAAAATATAATTACGCATTTGTTACCACGTTCAGGTAAACTGAACGCCGGTAACAGATATACTAAAAAATTTAAAGATCTTAGAAAAACTGTAAAATTATTGATAGCTAAGGATATTAAATGCAACCCTCGGGCATTATTTAAATATCTTAATGATATAAAATGAACAACTCACATACCTGGCTGTATGAAAATTGGACATATAGTAATAAATTTTTCCCAAGAAATTGTAAATGGGTTTGCAGATTATTTCAGCTCGGTGTATGATACTACCGGAATTCCTGGCGAACTAGAAAACAAATGATTTACAGAAAACACAATTTCAATAAAATATATAGAGGAAGTTGACGTATGAAAGGCAGTGATGTAAATCAAAGCGACAATGTTCACTGGACCAGATAAAATACCATTTTTTCTTATTAAAGACCTTATCAATGTATTTCTTACGCCTCTTATATATCTATATAACCTATCTTTAAAATCTAATGTCTTCCCAAATATTTGAAAAATTTTGAAAGTCAGTCCAGTTCACAAAAATGGACCTCAAAATGTTATAACTAATTATAGACCTATAGTAATTATCTCGAATTTTGCAAAGATTTGTGAATATATCCTTGCTGATAATATTTTCAATAATATATCACAACATATGTCAACATATCAGCATGGATTTATGAAAGGTCGATCTACCTGTACCAAACTAATAAACTTTGCTCAGATATTTCTGAAGCTCTTGATGACAGTAAGCCTGTAAACGTAATATACACATATTTCAGTAAGGCGTTTGACAGAATATCGCATCATAATATTTTGGAAAAGCTGTCAAAATTTGGATTAGATAATAACATAATTGCGTTATTTAAATCATATGTAAGAAATCGCATTCAATACGTTGAATTCAAGGAAGTGAAATCTGCAAACTATGTACAAAAATCTGGTGTTGCACAAGGATCAAACTTAGGACCACTAATGTGTATCTTATTTATAAACGATATTTGTGATATCTTTATTTAAAGTGCCTAATCTATGCTGATGACTTAAAATTGTATCGGGTTTGTGATAGTGAAAGTGACTTAAGAAAACTAGAACTTTGGTGTGCGAATAACAACGTTACCCTAAATCAAAAAAAAATATGCTGCGATGACCTATACAAGGAAGAAAACAATGATCAAACATTCCTTCTAGATCAATGGTGTTACTTTAGAATTTAAATCAAGTATCAATGACTTGGGAGTTACTTTTGACAACAAACTGTGTTTTATTGTTTTATTGTGAATGAATCGTTGAGGGTTTCATAATAAGATATACAACACAGTTTGTTAATACCAATACATTAATGACATTATATATTATTGTTGTTAGAAGTAAATTAACTTATTGTTGTATGGTTTGGAATCCTTTATACAAATGTCATATATCATTTCTTGAAAAACGACAAAGAAGACTTCTAAAGTACTTATATAAAATGAAGTATGGCATGTACCCCAATTACGATGTTCACTATCTAGACCTTTTGACAGAATTTGAGGCAAACAGCATTACACTCTCAGATTGATGTTATCTACACTGTCAAAACTAAATATTCAAGTACCAATAATCAATAATAGGTGTAAACAAATGACATTTAAGATTAACCTCAGTCGAACTAATGTAGGTTTCAACTCGTCAATAAACAATATGTCTCGGCTATATTAACAAATCAGTTGCAGCATCCATTTAGATATCTTTAATGGCAACCCAGTATTTTAAAGGAAGATTTAATTAATAATTTAATCCAATAAGTTATTTTTCTTAGTCCTAACGATTTTATTAATTATTAATCTAAGTAGTCGTTTTGTGTGTTTTAAATATTATGTGAACTATACAACCGTTATATTCTTATAATTACATACATTGCCTCAGTAGCCAGAATTATTTGATGATAATCTTCACCAGTTACCAATGGGTCGAGTGGAAGAACATGAGGAGACGTAAACTTTGCCTTCAAGTTCTATGTTTCAAATTTTTTAGATAGTGTACTTATGTATGTATTTTTATAAATTTTTTTAATAGAACTTGTAAAGTAAGTAAAATAAAATTAAAATAAATAAATTACTGTACATTGTTGTATTTTACACTATATATTTTATTTCTTATGCATTTTTATACTGTATTATTTATAGTTTTTGTATTTTATACGTTTATATGTTTTTCCTGTAATTGAGCAATAACTGCCTGTTGGGTTATTAAATAAATAAAATAAATAAATATTTATTTTTGCTTCAGAATTATAAAATAAAATAAGAAATAGAAATTTGTAAGGATTATGAATACTCTTTACTTTATAAATCATAAATGTATTGTATTTACTAACGTCCTTAAAATGAATTTGTTGACAGTGAAGGCGTCTACATCGCGATGCGATTCTCATATTGTATATTACTTTTACTTTGATAATAATCGACGCTTGATCGAAATTATGTTATAGCCTCTAAATAATAAAAAAATGTATTATATTAATAAAGGAAGTGCCAAATTTAAATGTATATTTTGTTGACATAATAAAACACTGGTACAGCGTGAGGTTTCAAAAATTATTTGTGTGGCGAAACAATTGTTCTAGTCAAATAAATTAATTTTTGAAATGTCACGCTGTACCAGTGTTTTAATAATGTTTTGGCCATTTTTTTTCAATGGGTTTTTATTATCTTTTGGGTAATACATGATGCCACGCTCAAAGACCTTCTGGCCTTTCTCAGCAAAATAATAAAGCAAATGCTGTTTAATGCTATTGTATGAATTGTACTGTTCAACATTCAAAAAGTTTTACAAAGATCAGAACAAATGGTAGTCGGACAACGCAAGGTCTGGTGAGTATGATGTATGGTCCACCAAATCCCATCCAAGTTGTAACAACAGCTGGCGGGTCACTAAACTTGTGTGGAGTTTCGCGTTGTCATGGTGGAGCACAAACATATAATGGGAAATGATAAAAGCCCCCTATGCCTTGGGTGTTTGGAAGAAAGAGGAAAGAGGAAACTCCCCAGCACCTACTTTGTACTTGCGAAGCATATAAACGAGAACGCACAGCGAAATTTGCGAAGCCTATGCTTCCTGTAGAAGAGCTAAAGAACATCCCTTAGCAGACACTCCTGGACTTCATAGAAGATACAAGAGTATACAGGAACACAACGCCCTTACGATTTGACAACACTGGACACTTTTTGTTGATGACTTCCTTTCTGTTGTCCAAATGGCGACAGTATATAACCATATTGATGATTTGGTTCTGTGGTAGCCTTTCAAAATACACGACGCCTTTGAAATCCCACCAAATTGAGAGCATAACCTTTATTTAATTGATATTTGCTTTCGAAGTGGTTGCAGTTTGTTCATCGGGCTTGCACCATGGCCATGTTTGCACCACGTCGTCGTAAACTATCAATTTCTCATCATTTTCTTTTTGCTTTCCAAAAACTTGTCGCTGGCATCTATGCGTTTTGTTAAATGAATTTATTTGAGTTCATGGGGAACCCAAATATTGAGTTAACCAACAGCTTATGCAAATGTTTTTCCATGGTCGTGTGTGTAAAATGTATTTCTGCGACCTCTTGAGTCATGAACGCCAGTGCCAGAATTGGTTTGCCTAATTCCGATCCGGTAATTTCAATGTTAAAGGTGTGCCATATTAAAAAGGCCAGTTGAGGCTCAAGACGATAAAATAAAGGCATCAAAAAGTTTGCTTTGATTGATGCCTTTATATAAAAAAATATATTAGTAAAATAGTAAACCAGCGATATTCCTCTGTTTGCATTTAAATCTTTCAGCCACTCCTTTACCACGACTACTGAAACGATTCACTTACTTTTTTTAAAGACAATTAAAGAATCTCCTGTAAAATGATATTTAGGCTGAAGACAGTTAAAAATAGTAGTTTAAACCAGGTGTCTTTTATTAACGGTTTCTATCTTATTCTATTTCATCGAAATTTTTTAATTCGTTTGAAAAGCCTATCGATGCCATTATGTATCGTACAAATGTCCGTCGCTGATTTAAGAAATCCCCACTGGAAAATGTCATGTCAAATCGTACGATCTCGGTGGCCAGTACACATCACCTTCACGTGAGATGAGCATTCCCTCAAATTGCTCGCGCCGTCCTGTTGAAACCAAAAGTCGTTGGTGCCTATATCATTCAATTCAGTCGAAAAGAAGTTGGTAATCATCGAGCTACATCCCTCGCCGTTGACGGTGATTGCCTGGCTAACGTAATTCTCAAATAAATATGGACGATATATTGTTGCTCTTGGATCTCATGTGGATTGATATCGTCCTAAATTCATAAATTTTGTTTGTTTGCATATCTATTCATCTAGAAATGGGCCATTACTGAATGTGATTATTTTGATGAAAGTTAGGGTCAGTTTTCAACTATTCCAGTTCCACCACAACACATATCGTTGTCTATGTTCCTTACTTTCACCTCCTGAATCAGTTGATTTTTTTCGGGTGTAGGTCCAAGTTACGACGCAAAATTGAGGTCTGCAAAAGGTCGAGATTTTGAGAACAACCTTAAATCGGCTGTCTCGGATTCTTCTGCACACTCTCATGGACAGTGGCGATGAATTCGGCAGATCTTGCATTTCGACGTCATCCTGGTATTGATTCATTGTTTACTCAGTTGTAATCAGTGCAATCATATTTTAGCACCTACACTGGGAATAGTCTTCTGGTTAGGGTGATTATGGCGGACGTAAAATTGGAGAAGCCTGCGGAACAACCATTTTGCTAAAATAATTTAAAAATGTTAATGGCAGATTAAACTAATTAAAAAGAGAGTTAATTCGCAATCTTCAAAAACATAGCTGCTATCAATTACCATAGTCCCTATTGGAAGACCCTTGAAATTTCTTTGTATTACATATTGGATTATTGAAAATATATTTTATAAATTTTTAATTAGATTGTAAGTTTTTGCAGTTCTAATATATTATATCATAATATTTTCCCATTTAAAATTAAATTAGTACATTAATTGAGAGCATATATAATGTAAACTTATGACAAGGTTAATATGTTTGGTTCCATACGAGTTAGAAATCATAACTGCCGCTGTAATTATAGAGAAAATACTTTCACCCAAAAAATGCATACCAAGTAGTTGACCTTTAGCCTTGAAAACAAAAATACCGTTGGTACTACAGATAATTAAAATTAATAGAAATTATGATTGGATAAAAAATGGGCACTGATAAAATTGATTAATAGTAAATTATTTTTAACGTAACATTAAATGATCATTTATATTTCTGTTTTCACTTAACTTCTCAATTTTTATATCTATTGTGAAAGTAAAATATAGAAGGTAATGCTTGTTATGCTACATTCTTGATGGAACCGGATTTATAAATTTAATGAAGAAAAGCACTTGTTATGCTCCAAACAAAAAAAAACAAAAACAAGTGCTTTTCTTCATAAAATTTAAAATATAGAAGACCCAAATGAACACAATGTAAAATTTCTTTATCAATTCAACAGCGCTTTTCATATTTACTTTTATATAGAATCATTTTCTGTTTATAAATAACATATATTTTCCTCATATTATTACACTTATTCAGCTGAGAGTTAAAATTCAACCTACATTAACACAACTTAAAGCTAACATTTGACAGTTGATTATCTGACAGTTAACTGTAGACAGTTGATGTTTAACAATTTTCAATAAACTATTGACAGGTAATATTTAGCGGTTATTTGACTACCAGTCGACAGTTGAAAGTTACAATTGAGAGTAATAGCTTGCTGCCAACAGTTAACAGTTCACAATTAACAACTATAAATTGATAGCTTATATTTTATAGTTGACAGTTGACTTATAATATTGAATAGCTAGTATTTGGCAGCTGATTATTGACAGTTGATAATTGACAATAATAAGTTTATGGAAAATTGTATGGTCGATGAGAAATGGATATTCTATGATTATCCGAAATGGAGAAAGTCATGGATAAATCCCAGCAAATCATCACAATCGGTTTTAAAGCCCTATCGCTTCGAAAAAAGGGTTCTTCTATGCATTTGATAGGATATGAAGGGCATGCTTTATTATAAGTTGTTGCAAGCGGGTAAGACAGTTAGTATGAGCTGCTATCAACATAAATGAATCCCCTTGAGTCAAAAATTGGAAAGAAAATGACGTATACTAACAATTGGGAGTTTCTTGGGGCTTGGCATTCATTATTAGTTATTATATAATCCTGCACAGTTTTGATGAATAACTGTTCTAACCTCCCAAACTTTTTTCTGAAGATGGCGCAAACTCCTCCTGATATTTCAAATTTTCTGCTTTATAATGAGATAAATAATAATTGAGAAGTACTTGAAATAAATGAAACTGTTTATTTAAAGTTAAATCGTATCGACTCTAGTACCTATGAGAGAGCTAAGCTATGATTTCATTAAATGCTTCTTATTTTTTTCTGCTCCAGAACTGCTGCATTATTTATTTTAAAGTGTAAAAGGTTCGACGTTTGAAATGAATAATTTTTGTTGACCTTGGGGTGGCTTTGGATCACACATCGTTGATTCTCTCTATAAATTGAAATGACCCATTTTACGACCTTACATCATTATAGAAAAACCTTGGTATCCTTGTAGATTGAATAACCATACTACATCTCAATTTTGATAACCACATTTAGTTTTCTTCATCCAATCTTGTCAAATGTATGATAATACTACAATATTTTATCTATTTTGTCCTCCATTATTGTTCTACAACACTAACATAATCTTCTATTTTAGAAGTTCGTCTGTCTAATCTTTTGCAAAAGAAATTGTGGCTTACCTAAGTAGAACAAGAGTCAATAATGTATTGTTTTCGTTTGCATAAAATTTTTGCATAAGCAGTAATTTGCATGAATTTTTTTAGCAACTAAACGATATAATTATATGTAACATTATGATTAGTCTTAATATATTTATTATCTTTTAACAAGACTAATAACAATTTTTGTTTCAGTCACTAGGAAACCATGAATTCGACTACAGCGTCGGTGGCCTGTTACCATTCGTGGAAAACTACAAGTACCCCCTCGTAGTGGCAAACCTGGACTTTTCAGATGAACCCGCCTTAAAAGGAAAATTCAACAAATCCGTTGTATTAGACGTTAATGGCCACAAAGTCGGCGTTATCGGTTACCTAACGCCAGAAACAAAAACCGTCGCCGTTGGTGTAGAGTCCGTAAAGTTTCTAGACGAGGTTACTGCTATTAAGGAAGAAAGTGAACGATTGGACGCGGAAGGAGTAAAAATTATCATCGCTGTGGGACATTCGGGTTACGACGTTGATCAAAGTATAGCGAAGAATGTGCCTTTGGTCGACGTTGTTATTGGAGGGCACACAAATACGTTTTTGTGGACGGGTAAGCAACCTGACATTGAGGTGCCAGAAGGACCGTACCCAACCATGGTTGTGCAGGCTAGCGGAAAGAAAGTACCAGTGGTTCAAGCTTATGCTTATACTAAATATTTAGGAAGGCTGTTAACTACATTTGATGATGATGGGCATTTACTGGATTATACAGGAAAACCATTGTTACTCTCAGGGGATTTACCACAGGATGAGGATGTTTTAGAATTACTCGAAAAGTATAGACCGGCTGTTGATGCATTGATGAAAAAAATAATTGGAAATTCAAGGGTTAACCTTGATATGTCTTCGTGTAGGACGAAGGAGTGTAATTTCGGAAACTTCATTGCTGACGCGATGGTAGCAAATAGGGTACTTAATTACGGGGGTCATTACTGGACTGATGCTCCTATAGCTGTTTTAAATGGTGGATCAATTAGGATGAGCGTTGATAGGGGAGAGTTATCCGCGGGAGACTTCTTAGGTGCGATACCCTTCGATCAATCTGTACATTCGTTTAGCCTTAATGGTTCGGATCTCTTAACAATGTTAGAGACAGGTGTTAGAAGTAATGGAGAAACTTCAAGAGGAGAATTCTTGCAAGTTTCCGGACTTAAGATACTTTACGATCTTAAGAGACCAACAGGTCATCGTGTTTTGGATGTAAAGGTACGCTGTGCACAATGTAATGTTCCGATTTATGAACCCCTAGATACGGCGAAAACATATCGCTTATTGACAACATCCTTTGTATTGGGAGGAGGAGATGGATTTTCGGTCCTAAAAGAGAAAGGTTTTAAGAAGCACATGGAAGACCTTAACGACCTAGATACGGTAGTATGGTTCCTCGAAAAAAACCAAATCGTCTATCCGGAAGAGAACGGTAGAATAGAATTCCTCAGCGATAGAAAACACACGTCAAGTGCGTCCATATTTACGGCGTCCATAACTCTAATAATAACAACGGTCTCCATTCTAATCCACCAATAACACGCTTCATGTAAATATTGCCGAAGAATTTGTAAATAAAATACTTAAATCCGAGGCGCGAACGGGCCATAAATTCGAGGCTTTACGGCTATCCGTTGTAATGGATTTTTTTTTATAAATAGCCACGGAAATCGATTTTTTTTAGTGTCACTTGAGTGATGCAATCACATGGCGGAATCTGCAATTAACGTTTGCTTACTACTTTGTGTTTTATGATGGCACATGGTGAACAGAGCATTAGAGTTCTATTATTTTCTTGTTTATAATCAGCTGTTTTATTGCTTGAATGGCTATTTATAAACAGAATCATATGATTAAAATGATAAGCATTAACTATCGATTTATTATAGATAAAGCGCTGTAAAAATATATCACATTTACATTTTGTATGGTATTGTCAGTATTTTAAAATCGCCAAAGAGAAGATAACTGGCTTTTGTTTACTCAATTTCTTACTCCAAAATATGATATTAATATCATATATTTGTTCTTTGTTAAGTTTATTTTTAAAAAAAATGAAAATTGATGTATCTAAATACAATCTTTAGGTTTTAGGATTATAGTAAAATGTTTTTTGTACTGAAATAAGCAATCTTACTTTGCAAAACTATTTGTTTACATCTTATATTTCAGATACATCATTTTATTTTTTTGTATACATTGATTCCTCCCAGTCTTATACTGATGAAATATTAAAAGCAGTTTTGATTAATAAAAATTAACCGTTTATAATTGAGTTACATTATCGTTTTCCTTTCTTGGTTAATCGTTGACGCGTTAGCTTCTTGATACATCTTGAAAATTTTAGTAAAAAAGTTTACTTTGTTGATATCAGACTTTATTTTTGAGTGACTCGAGTTTCGATCATTAACTGAAGTATGATATCAACAAAGTAAACGCTTTTGCTTCGATTTCCTTTTATTTACCTCTTATATTAATAAAAAATTTTGCTGACAGTATGTCATATTGTAATAAAAAGAAAAAAGTTCTGTTTTAGATGTGAATCTTAGCTATTATATGTTTTACGATCATATTTTAACTTCTTCTTTTTAGTCATTGAAGATAAGACATATTATGTTATACAGTGTTTTAATATTTTAATATATGATATTCCAAAATACACTTCATACCCTCTTTTCAAGAGAATTTAAAAACATTTCACAATTTTAGATTACGCAGAAATAAAAGATAATCATTGCATTTTTTCTACATATTTCTTAATCTATTTTTGAATGATACTATTAATTGTACTACACTTTTTTCAATTTTTTTGCATGAAAATCGTATTGTTGTAAATATATACCGATAAGAATAGAATTAATCGTACGAATAACTCGTGAGGTATTCTGGAAACAATTCTAAATAGCTTGCGAGTGGCATTTCAAGTGTATAAGGAAAACGTGCAATTATTTTATAATATTTTCATCCGCATATTTTGTTTTGTTTACTCGGTGTGCTATATTATCAGCGTTCAGTGCATTTGTACATAATAACATTTTATAGTGTAAATATTGTTATGTTGATATTCTTTAAATTAAGAAAAATAATGTATGTTTTAATCAATTTCGTGAATCAATGAAAATCAATAAAATATTCTTATTTTTAACTCTTTAACCCTTTTGTATAAAATTTATTTTCCTGTCCCCGTTTTGGTAAATGATGGTGTTTATAAAAGTATAATATTTAAATTTATATTACAGATATTTACTATTCTAATTTGTTTGATAACAAATTTTCAGGTCAAGTAGGTCTTACTTTTTATTTACATTATTTAATACATTGTTTTTGTTGCATAAAAAGCAAATTACAGAGAAATTGTAATCCAGTTAATCATCCTCAAACTTAAATAAATAGGTCATATTTTGTATTTCAAAAATATTTTGCAACAAACAACACGGTTTTAGCAACTTTAATAAATTTACCAATAAATAATATGCAAATGTAATATCTTGAATTTCCTCGAAAGTAATTTCTATTGGATTCTCTATACACTGATTTTCAAATGTCAAATCTTGTGTCAACTGTCAAATATAAACTGTCAAACATCGAATAAAAATTGTAATCTGCAATCTTGTTACTGTTATTTACGAACTGTCATCTGTCAAGTGTCACTTGTCAACTATTATATGCAAGTTTTTATTTGTTAAAAACCATACGATAACTGTAATATGTCAAATACGAAAAATTACATGACAATTATAAACTGGCTTTTGACCAAGTACCTCATCTAACATTTAATAGTAAACAGTACATGTATGTTAAAATTAATAGCTCAATTTCAAAAGCAATAAGTGTAACTTCTTGTTCTTCAAGGCTCCTATATGAGTCAATTTTATGTTTTTATTCGTAAATGATTAACCCATGTGATAAACATTACAAAATTATCTTGTTTACCGACCATCTGTTATTTTGCTCAGGTAAAAACATAGTATATGAATGTTTACAAAAACAACATCTCTGTATGGACGTATTGTCAACAATAATCATAATTAATTGAACGGGTAATTAAGAAAAGGTGAGTTATAATGATTTTTAATAACAATTTCCCAAACACACTGACAACAATGCTGTATATTTTTACACTTTATAAAATTAAATTCGCAAAATGTTACAATTGATGAGATCAGTAAACATTTGCGTATTGTTTCACGAATAGTTATTCCTCTGGCAATAAAGTTCTGTGAATAGTCGTGTAAAATTAATAATATTGTAGATGAAATATTAACGAAAGTTACCTTACTGTCATTCGAAATAGTTACCTCCCATATCTATGCAACGCTGAGATCTTCTATACATGTCCTGAAATCTTTTCAAGAAGGCTTCTTTTGGGATGATAAAAAATATCGTCATGTTTCGTAGGATGTCAGGAATATCGTCAAATCTCTTTTCTTTCAATGCCCGAAGGTACATTGAAATTTTGAACCCTTCCATCAAAAGTCTAGGCAGGGTAGTTCGTCTTCTTTTGTTCACGACAGTGCTCACCTTGACACAATCAATATCATCAAACACTTCCTCGCAACAAAATATTCCACCATACTCGCCAGATCTCAATCCTCAAGTCTTCTTCCTATTCCCACGACTTAAACTCGCTTTGAAATGGAAGAGATTTGGCGATATTCCTGACATCCAACGATGATTGAAGATATTCAAAATACATCCCTAGAAAATCACCGTAAAACACATCAAGTGACATTTTTATTTTATTTTATTATTATGAAGTCTTTTAATGATGCTAATTTAAATTTAAAAGGATACAATGTATTTAGATTAGATAGGTCACCCTATTGCTGTTAAAACATCACATAAATTCCACCTACCTCAAATGTTTCGTTATATGAGAATCACATATTGAATATCGATCAAATTTGTATAGATTGAATATATTTTTTTTGGAAATTAGTATAAGTTCTCTTTGTGATACAATTGATGTGTGCGTTTCTATTTTTATCCAATATTAAAATCTTAGAGATTTCGAAATCAATTGATCCTTGGTTCAATAATAGTACTCATCACATTGCTTATAGTTTTCAGTTTAATTTTTTATTTTATCATCAGACATTGTTTTTGTTTTGTATTATGACTATGTGCCGATTATGATAAATAATTATTTAGCATCTGTAGATTGGAAATCCCATTTGAGTAATCAGCATTTAAATATTTCTGTAAATAATTTTTATAATATTATTAATCTTTACTTATTTGTTCCTGTAAATCGTAAGAGAAATTCATCATATCTATGTTGGCTTAATGGTGAATAATTTCAGTTAATTCAAAAGAAGAAAAATGCGCATGGTAAGTTTAAAACCTCAGACAATTTGGAGAATTATGATGAGTTTAAAATTCTAAGAGCTCGCTGTGCAAATTTAAGTAAATCCCTCTACGAACCATTTATTATTGTGGAATATAACGTTAAACGGAATCCTTTTTTTGGAAATTTGCTAATGATTGCAGGGTAGGATACGTGGGTTTCCTAAACAAATGTGTTACAATTGCATTGTTAGTAATGAAGGATATGAGTTGTAAATTTATTTTGCTAAATACTTTTCTACGGTGTATTGTATTACTGAATCTCATAAAGTGACTGAATGTGTTGAATCTCTTTGTCTTGCGCTCTCAGTTAATTCCATCAACATTTTAATTATATAATAATATCTTTATTATGTTAATAGCATTGCTGCCTTACAATTGTCAAAAATACTTAGTCTATAAAGAATATACAATTTATTACTATATACACGTTGTCCCCTGAAATTTTGAATACGGGCATTTAAATGCGTTACTTGTTGCTTAGTTACCACGCTCGTGACGTATTTTAATGGACTGACCAACAGGAAATAATCAGTAATTTCTAATTAAAGTGTAACATATTTACACAATTCTGACGTAACGAATAACAAATAACTACAATGTTCATCTTATTCAATGTTCGAAAACATCTCTTTATTGAGCCAAACAATATCTCAGACGATCAAAAAATTCCTGTTAACATTTTGAACCTATGTAAGTCAAATTGACATGCATATTGCAGCAACAACCATGGCAACCAATAATAATCGAGATACATTACATTACTCATATTCAAAATTTCAGGGGACAACGTGTATGTATACAATGATTAAAATAATGTTGGAATTACCGTAGAAGGGTGGTGGATAGCAACACACACAAGTTATAAATATATACATAAATTAACAATAGATAAAATATAAAAGTTAAATATACAAATAAAATAGATAAAAAGTCAATAAATAAAATAAAATCCGCTAAAAATTTGTCATTAAAATTGAATATAATTAAAATTAAGGTAATCGTCCAAAATATTAAAAAACACTATCACATAAATACAATGTACAAAAAAAAGGTCAATAAATAAATAAAATCTGATTATAAACTAGTCGTTAAAATTATTAAAATTAAAATTATAATTAAAATATTCGTCCCAACTGTAGAATGCATTATTACTCAAAAAAATTTTAATTCTTTGCTTGAACGTGTTGGTGGCTAAATTCTTAATATGTTGAGGCAGTACATTATAAAACTGTATAGCGTAGTATCTCACTCCAGTTCGGGATTTGGTAAGTCGAACCAAGTTAGGGTAAATGTTATTATTTTGTCTGGTGCAGTGAGTATTAATGCTTGGATGGGTATCATATGTTTGCAAATGTTTCTTTATATATATCAGGCATTCATTTATATACAAACATGGTAAAGTTAAAATTTGTAAGTTTATGAATCCCTGTCGACATTCATCAAAATATCCGTAGCCTCCAATTATCCTGACAACTCTACGTTGTAAAGCAAATAATCTGTGCCTAATGCTTGAGTGGCCCCAAAGAATTAGCCCGTATAATAAATGGGACTGAAATAAAGAAAAGTATGCAGTGCGTAGAACCTCCTTAGTAACGTTCTTGCATAGGAACCGTATCGCAAATATACTAGAACATAACTTATTTGCAAGAGCATCACCATGTTCATTCCACGTTAAATTTGTCGATATGTGTATACCAAGAAATTTGGTTGTGTCAACTTGGTTATCTGATTTTCTTAAAGAAAATAAGTGCTTTGAATGATACTAATAGTTTACCTCCTTATTTTTTAAATATGGCGTGTGTCCTCTCTTACATTACTTATCCTTACTTTCTTTAATTGTTCTTCACCTAGTGGTACATTTCCGCAATTATGGAAGGAATCTTTTATTAATTCATTGTTTAAAGATAGAGATAGGAAAACGTTTGCAATTACAGAAGTATTACCTTACAATCGACTATTCCTAAACTGCTGGGCTATTTAGTTTCAAAGTAAGTAATATGGACTTATAAAAGCATTATTTCTGTAAAGCAGTATAGTTTTATTGTAGATAGATTTACTGTTACTACTTTGTTATCGTATCAGCATTTTATTCTACGTGCTTTACACCGATTTTTCGAAAGCCTTTAGTCGAGTGCGTTGTCATCTAGACTTACTGCCTATGGCTTCAGTGATTTAGTTGTGTATTGGTTTCGTAGTTTTTTATGTAATCGCAAACAATATGTAAAAATTGATAATTGCATATCTGATTCAATAGATGTAACCTTGGCCATACCGCAAGGTTCTTATTGTGGACCTATTCTATTTTTGTTGTATATAAATCATACAGACACATCTTTCAATACTTTCAAATTCCTGATATTTGCTGACGATTTAAAGTAAATAGATTGTCCATACTTTTATAGATTTTAATTTTTCCCTGGTAAGAAAGACCCCTGCTACTTTTTTCTCCATATTACAAATTGTGGAAGTAATAATCTTATCTAATTATGCAAAAATCCTAAGTTTCTTATTTATAATTCATGTCTTATATCGTTTAAATATAGCCTTAAGTTTATACTTATTTTTGATAGATTATTTTTATTGTATGTGTGAAAATATAGTATTGTCTTATTCACTGTTTTATTTAAGTATATGTATATATTTACAATATGTTATTTTGGGATCATACCACATTTGAATTATTGTACTTATTTTCTCGTTGTTTCTGTTTTTCGCTTTTCTGTGTCATTTAATACCGTAGGTAATATAAGTATTTTTAGTGTAAATTGTACTCTAAATTTATAATTTGTAAAAAAGGTGTTATCCCTAAATAAATTTAAAAAAATAATAATCGATTAGATTATCCAAAGATTATTGTTCAAATAAGTATCCCAGTTCCTAATAAGCTTAGACATGATCGATTTTTCTCAATAACCGATTCCAAAAATTATTATACTACATTTTCGCCATAGACAATTTTCCTGTAGGTCTTTTCTGTGCTGAATTATAACATTTCTACAAAACCCCTACATTTTTCGACGTTTAAAAGATATGGGGCAGAACTGATTGCTCATTTGGAAAGGATGTTTTGATAAATTAAGTCTGATAATTTTATTATATGTTGGTCTACGAGGGATTTTCGGAAAGTAGTACTCGTATGCACCGTGCGGAGGTTCTCGGTTGCGTCTTGTTGGTGCTCACTGTGCTATTTATGTTGTTAAAGAAATAAAGAACACTACCAGTTGTGAAGTTGCGATATTCATTTTCAATTGAAGGATGGGTATGAAGGATGGGTATTATGAGTGTCATAATAAGGAAGGAAGGGGCGAAACTCATTTAGACGAGCATCATTTCGTACGAACTAGTGAGTTCAAGTAACGAATTAATGAAGAACGATCGGCCCGTTACAATTGATGAGATTAGTAAATATTTGCGGAATGTTTCAGGAAATTATAAAGGGCCACCTGTATTATTTGAAAGTTTGCATTTCCCTCGCATGCTTATTGATGAACACAAAGCCACGCGTACGACTGCAACACTAACGATTTTTGAACGTTCTTCTCTTGAAAAAGACCTTTTCTTGATTCGCATAGACCCATTCGACGAAACATGGGTTGAAAGTAAAAGACAATCAATGGAGTGACAAAATGCCACCAAACAGTATCAGAAATTCCAAAAGAGTAATGTTTATGCGGAAAATTATGGCAACTATATTCTGGATCAGCGAGGTGTCCTGCTCATTAACCTTATGACTATTGGAGACACTATCAATGCCGATTGCATATTGTGCAACTTTGAAGAAATTACGAGGGGCAATTAAAATCGACTGCGAGGTCTGTTGTCGAGTGGCATCATTTCCCTCTAGAATAATGCCAAGCCTCATACGGCTAACGCAACCAGTTGTTTAACAATTCAAATGGCAAGTCCAGACTTAGCTCCTTCAAATTGCCAGCTGTAATCACGTATCTTAATATACTCGTAAAAACTAGTTACACGACAAATGCTTAAATTTACGAGATGACCATACAGTGTGTTCCCAATTTCGATTTGGTATCTCTGTTATTAGAAGAGATGGATAGATAATGTAAAGGTTTCATAGCGGTCGCGTTAAGCGTTATAGCAGTGTTTTCCAACCTTTTTTGTGCCATGCCCCACCTAAGCATTTCTAAAATTCTTATGCCCCCCTATGTAATATACAGAATTTTTAATACTAAAAAAATTGAATTGTTTACTTAAGAAACTTAATTGATAGGTTTCATCATCTTCCCGTTGTGTTATATCTAGACGATTTATATTTCTACCAGTAAATCATTTACAGAACTAAATCCACATTCAGCTAAATTTTTGTTTTTGTTTCCTCAAAAAGCAATGAATTTCTGTGATTTCTTCTTCATACTGCATATTTGATATATCACACAAATCTACTAACGTTGGCTGTATCATCCATGTTGGAAAATCAATTTGTTTTAAATCTGAATATATTATATATAGCGGTATCATTAACTGCAAATAAATCTCGTCTAGGTTCAACCTCTCGCCTCCCTGAACATGGAAGATATCATCTTCAGAGATGAAGGTGAAGCTGAAACCTTGCGACTTCCAGAGAAAGCTGCCTTTAATCAAAATTTACGGGCACATTAGCACTTGTTTGAAAAGATGAAAAGAGAGGAATCTTCAATCTGAATACCACCAGATAAGCTTAAATGCGAAGACCCAACATAAGAAAGCCGTCGTCACTGTCTTCAGGTTACACCGGTATAAACTAATGCCTTTCGGACTCCAGAATGCGCCCGCAACATTCCAGATAATAATGGACCGATTGAAGACCGGATCTGAGTTAAATAGAAGAACACTTCCAAGACCTGGAAAAGCTATTCCGCAACCTAAGAATTAATCAGATAAAGTGTATTTTTTACCCAAATTTCCAAATCCTTGACGAATTTGACAAGGAAAAATGTCGCGTGAAGCTGAGGACCAATGCAGCAGGTAGCTTTTGAAACAACAGATAGCTGATTAAACTGCTTCATTTGTACTAATGATCGACGCTAGCTCATACGCTCTTGTCACAGCTTTGAGAAACCTAAAGGAAGATCCATGAGTTACAGTCTTGACCATATACTGTACTTATTTATCAAGAACAACATGAGGTTGAGGACTGAAGACAAAAAATAGTAGAAACATTTGAGTAATAGCATATCAAAATACAGCGTAAAGAATTCCTAAAAAATAACACGATAATCATACAGCTGGATACTATGGATGTAACAGACAGAAAATCATTTGGACTCATTACCGGCTATGTATAAGAAAAGATATTACCGACTATGCGAAACACTCCCAAGAATGTCAAAAATACAAAGCAGAAAATTACAAGCCCCCTGAATTACTATAATCCTCCGAAATGAATAGAAGTTCTAAGTAATCGCAATGCTAATTATTAGCACTGAGAATTTTCTTGTTTTCAGCTTTTCAACAAGTTGTTTTTTAATATCTTCGCTCATAACTGTATTGTTACTGAGTGGCATAGCTTTTACATCTTTATCATCTTTCTTAAGAGCTGTTTTAAGAAATGCTGATATTGACGATTTTATTAAATTGTCACCTAAAATATATATAAGATTTAGTGATAAATAAAGTACGAGCAGTAAATAGAGAAATCTAGCATTGCATTTAAATGTCCCGACTCGTGTCGAGTCCATTTTCGAATTGCCCCCTTAATTATCAAATTGCCCCCCTGTGGGGCATAGGCCCCACGTTGGGAAACACCGCGTTATAGTGTTAGTGAGAAAAATTAAAATTAGCAATTTTTTTTTTCAAAATATTTTAAATTTGAAAAAAGTTAAGATGAAATTGAAATGGGATTCATTATGAGCACTGATTTCTGCAAAACATTCCCCATTTAACCGTTGCTCTATTTCTTCTGATAACAGAGTATAGAGAAGTTCGTTACAAGTAAAACATAAATATTTGGTAATATACACTAGTTTTTTTTATATATTCCCAAACAGGCACTACTTTCAGGATGGCCTTCGTTTTTAAAACCTGCGTTACTATAAATACTCAAATTTAAGTAAGCCCGTTTAAACATTTCCATAAATATTAATACTTAACAAATTTTGTGTGAGACCAAATTGAAGATATTTAAAATACAGTTCCAAAAAAACGCCGTAAAACATAGCAAGTGACTTTATTATTATTTTATTATTGTAAGATCTTAAATAATGTAATTCATTATCTAAAGATTATTGCTTAAATAAATATTCGAGTTCTTAATAGGCTTAGACAGGAGCGATTTTTCTCATTAACCGATTCCAAAAATTATTGTACTATTAAAGTCTCCTTTTTTTCCATGTGTACTATCTATAATCATTTACTTGAGTTAAATCCTTAAAAATAAATATTTAATTTTAAAACCTTATTCTTCTTTTGCGTAATGAATGGCCTTGGCTATGGTTGACTAGGAAAAACAAACTAGACAATGTAATTCAGTAGAACTGGTATAGGTCTTGTATGAATTAGTGGACACACTTGTAAACGAACAGACAGAGAGTGAGAGATTAGTGTTAACTAATATTTTCCAGGAGGTAATTATATTATAGAGAGAGAAGAGTGGTTGCCGATGATTAAAAAAGAGAGGTTTAGTTAATATATAGTAGCAACTGGAGTAATAGTTTTTGTAAGAGAAAATAATATGGTTAACATCTCTGGTAATAAGTCTTCACTCGAGGGTTTTAGGGTTAAAAAGATAGAGACAAAATGAAATGATTAAACGAATCTGTTAAAAGACTATGTTTGCTATCCGAATTGTTCTAATAATCGATTTATTATAGATTTTTCTTGTGAAATCGATTAATTCGTTCTGGAGACCCTAAAAATTAAATTTTAAAGAAGGAATGTATAATTTCTTAGTAAGTTTATTTGAAAAATAACACATACATATAGTCTTGAATATCAGTCCTTTTCATTTTTAGTTATGGGGCGTTTAATGACATGTTCAATGTCGATTGCTTTTCCTTCATTTTTAGGATTTGATTAATAGCATTGTCGTTGTTACGATCCCCAACCCTACCGGAATTAGCTTGCTTTGAGTGCCATTCTAAGACCATTTCTCTGTCATCCTCAAACTTCTTCAGAAGATCTTTAATGGCAGATGTCGGCATTGGTCCTCTATCGTTTTCCTCTTGTTCGGAAGGAGACACATTTCACTGTGTTTCTTGGTGTTCTTCAATCAAGATTTCTTGGAGTTCTTCTGTCATCAGTTCATCTTCATGTTCCATTATGACCTCTTCTATGTCATCCTCATTCACCTCCAATTCCAGATCTTGTCAAAATTTCATCCATAATTTCAGGGATGCCTCTCTGATCACCTCCATCTTAAACGAAAGATGGATAAAGCTTTTGCCAAGCAGAAATCAACTGTCGCGCGATTGTACAATTTCTTTAAACCCGCGATAACCTCTTGAATAAGCGAAGTCGTAATCGGAGGTAGAAACTGAACTGTCAGCCAGGGAAAGATTGTCAGCAAATTATTTTCAAGATCCTTTGGGCGTCCTGTGCATTGTTCAATAGCAATATAAAGGTAGTCCCTGATGCTCTGGACACAAACTTCAAACAGTCATTCTTTGACCCATACCCTCTGGTTCGATCACCACATTACTGGCAATAATAAAAACGAGGTTAAATTCCTTTCTTCACTGTTTTTATTTAAGCACTAAATGTACATTTCGGATAGTTGACTAACTATTGACTTTATTATTAATATAATCTTCACAAAACTCAAGAACACATACACATTACTGGTAGTTTTCTCTTGGTTATGGATTTTTTTGAATGCTCTAGGATACTTACAGTGGAACAAAGAAGTGGTGTAAGCATCATATCACCACTACTGTTAGCTTCCAAAAGTAACGTCAATTGGTCTTTCATGGGTTTGTGCCCAGGAACTCTTTTCTCATCTTTCATGATGTAGGTACGGTTTGGCACGCGCTTCCAAAACAAACGTTTTTCATCACAATTACATATTTGTTGTGGACGATACCCTTCTGTTTCAATAAATTCTTGAAATTTCAGACAGTACTTCTTAGCTTCTTCTTTATATGCACTAGCAAACTCACCATGCATTAATACATGATTAATTCCAGACCTCTTTTTAAACTTTCCAAACCAGCCAAGGGTAGCCTTGAATTCTAACTCCTCGGATGACGAAACTGGAGTTTGTTCTTTCAATTTCTCAAAAATTTCTCTAGCCTTCTCTTGAATGATAGCCATACTAGTTACATCTCTTTTCATTTCTCGTTCATTTATCTAAACTAAAAGCAATCTCTCCATTTTTTCATGTATGGCACTTCTTTGCTTCGCAGATGTGATGTGCAAAAAATCATAATCTCAGCAAAATCCACATCATGCCCAACTTAGCTGTAAGGACACACCAAATTTTGAAAATTTCTTCACCTATTACAATTTATCCAGTTTCTTCAACATTAAACTTTAATACATCGACAAGTTCTTATGAATCAGATATTAGACTAATTCAAAATAAGGTTTCAGAACTAACACAAAATATATAGGAGTAAATCTTCAAATAAAAAACTTGACGCACACAAGGTCTTGATCCTAAAAACAAATTTTGTTGGTTTCATTATAATTTCAAACATAAGGTGCGCAAATTTATAGAACCGTATGAGAGGAATCTAGCATTATCACAGCTAATATCGTACCTTTCCTTTTTGTATTTCCAGGTCGATTTATCTTCATTTGTGATACTAATTCTGGGACACAATATTTAGTTGACATGGGAGATTTGCATTTTGACAGCAAATTAACGTTTTACAAACATTCATCGTCCATCAAAATTTTCATTTGCCATAGTAGCGGCAATTTAACACCGACATATTGTTCTTCCAAATTAATAGTACTAATCGGTCTGGATTTAACATTCAAGTGAAATTTTGTCCATGTTAAAAAATCTAAAAAATCATTCAATTCTTTCGACATTTCAAAATTGTTGGTAATATCACTAATTATTGCCTTATGAGGAATACACGAAGCCCATTAGAAAAGCCTTTCACCATATTCAAAATTACTGCAGAAATTTCCAAACCTTATAACCCTTTTTGATCTCATCAAATCAGTTAAACATAAAGTGCAACACAACATCACAACTTCTGGACAAATTTTAAACCGCAAAAAAAGAGTTTAACAAATTGTTGCAACTCGGATTGGTGAGGCCTTCATCCCATAGGCCATGACATCCTGTGTGTAAAGCTTAGCGCAAGTGGGGTAACTACCGTGGTTTGAATAAGGTTTCGATTGTTATCCTATATTTATTATTCATGATTTCACTTACAATTATTGTAGTTGTACGTTATTTTAAAAAATCGATATCACAAAATTCCAATTCATTAAAATAACATTTCAAAGACTGCTACCACAATACTATGGGTTAGGTTTTGGATTGAGAAACGCCGCTCAAACGTTTTATAGACGCATGTACTTGGTATTGCGTGGACTACCGTATTGCTTCACGTGCATCGACGACATTTTGGTCTTTAGAAAGAATGAACAAGAACACATTCACGTTTTAAATCTTCTGGCATTAAAATTAACTACGACAAATGTGTTTTCGGTACAACTAAATTTGAATTTTTAGTTGAAAGTTCTGGAGATATAGTATTAATTGGGATTAAAATAATAATTATAATGAGGAGAAGCAACGGTATCAATTAGAACTAATCTCGTTATATCTAATTTTATCGTAAAACTTGGGAACCAGAGACAAGTTACTTGCTTTTTCTAAGCATTTGATCGTGTTTACACTGATGTGTTTCTGTATAAGTTCTAGACTCTGTAATTAAATAACAAATTTATTAAAAGAGTTTTCTCAAGGAAAATAAAAAGTACTTACCTACTTTGTATCAAGTGAAATAGTGGTTATAATACATAACCAACCTCAATACTAACATTTAAGTCATATTAAATCTTAATTTCTGCACTGGCTTATTATATGCCAATGACTTAACCATGTAGGCAGCACAATGCTCTTGAAGGGTGGGAAAGCGTTTTTACGAGAGGAGAGGAAATCATAGACACTCGTCCAGTAGTGAAGGACTCTCCTACCGGTTAAAACCACTCATCCGAGATCGCTATGACTAATCCGAAACTTTTCGGACTCTTCTAGTCAGATCCTAAGCGGAATGATCACCAAAATTTGTTGAATCCGATCGTCCTCTCCTCAAAAGAAGCCGCGTCAACAAATATATTAGTTAAATAAATATTACATAACCAAGTGCTTAATTAATCCTTTTATTATTACCATAGGGTTTTAAATTACAAAGTCTTCTTTAGAATAAAGATACGATTGAAATCATATCTATTGGCTAACATGAAGTTTTTACATTCTCAAATGCACTACGCTGATTAAACACAAATAGGTCGAAATCACTTCGTAGTAGTTGACGAGCAAACAATAATTTAATGCTTCCCTTTTTAATGGTTTAAAGTCGCTGCAGACAGTTCCTCAATCGTTATTAATAATGAATTAGGAAAATTGGGCAAAGTAAAACACTTGTTTTATTCCACAATTTTATTCTTCGTAAAGTATTCTGTTCTGAATTAGGGAAATTAGTACAGCATTCAGACAATAGTTAAAATAAAGAACTAAAAATATATTCTTAATTTATTACCACCAAATATAAAAATAGCATAAACCAGTTATATTACCAAAAAAAGAAACTTCCGACATAAAAAATATTGATACTGTTGTAGTAAATACCAAAAATATTTATAAACTCCTTAGCTTACAATAAGTAAAAAATGTAAAAAATTGATTCTTTTTTTATAAATTCTTATCAAAAACCAATACGCACTTGGCACCATCATGTGCCTCATTAAAAGCCTTTTTGTAATCATCAATATAAACCTTCTTAATTTCGGGCATTCGTAATTTTCCCTCACCTAGGTAACGGAATAACTTATCAAACATCTCAAATCTCTTGCTCGAAGAAAAGTTCCGTTTATTCCACTCCGTCATCCAATACCCTCGAACTCTAATATCTTTAAAAATTAAGTCTGCGACATCCACCTCCAGTGGTTTACCAGACATTCCGCCGTAATTCACTAGTGTACCACCGTAATCTAAACTCTTGATCAATTCGCGAGCACTAGTAGCTCCAACACAATCAATACCTAGTTTCGGTTTAGGGAGCTTACTAATACCAGCTTTCAACTCTTCCTCGGTGAGGACTTCAGTGGCCCCATATTCCATAAGGCAGGACTTCAAGGAGGCAATTTCGGGTCGATTTCTTACCACGTTAATGGTTTTTAATCCCCAAATCTTTGCTAATTGTATGACGAATTTGCCACAAGCCGAATTTGCTCCATTTTGGATCACAACATCGCCAGGTTTTAGTGTTACGAAATCTGTGAGTAGTCGATAAGCTGTGCAGGGATTAACTGTAAATGTAGCCGCATCCAGTTTCGATATATTTGGCGGAATTGTCATCAGAAGATCGCTTGTTGTAATTATATGGGAAGACCAGGTGCCTAATCTATTCGTTAAGGGAACTACGCAATTTCCAATCTCGAAGTTTTTTACAGCGTTCCCTTTGGCGACCACTAAACCCACGCCTTCGTTTCCTGGAATCGCCGGTAGTTCTAATCTTGACGGATACCTACCCTTTATAGTTAGTAGATCCGCTGGATTTATTGGGGCGGCGAGTATCTGAACGAGTACTTCATTTTCTTTTAAGGCCTCCAGAGGCCCTTCGCATTTTTGTATAACCTCTGATGGTTCCCCATACTCGAAATACTTCAATTGTGTGGCGTATTGCTGAGAAGTATAATTTATATTTATAATTTTGTTATCGTGCGTCGTATTAGTAAATTACCTGTGTCATGGTTGATAATTACACTTCAACTGGGAGATAACTATGCTCTCAAGGTTCGTTAATAGTGCATAGTATATGTATATTTTCTATGAGTGCGACTGAGTTTTATAAAGAATTTATAGTCAGTGGCGCCGTAATAAATGAACTAATGATTTTGCTTTAAACAAATATAATGTAAATAGATTCAAGGATAAAATTAAAATAATTTGCGACTTTTTATTAATAGATAGTTTTATGTTATTATTATTCTGCTATATTTTTTATGTAAATAATTAGTAAATTGTGCTAATGTTGGCAATGCTGTTGATATTTAATATGACAGGCCACAAAATTGATCTTTTAATTATTCTTATTATTCGTATATTGTTTTTACCTTTATTATAGCAATGATTCAAGTATTTTAACATTAAATATAATTTTAAATGCTGTCAATATGCTTTTTACTAACATTGTTTACAACGGTTAGATAATAGAAAATAGAATAAATTTATTACAATTATAACTAGTATTGCCATCTAGTGTATAATAGAAAAAATAACCGTATTGATTAATTACAACCATAGATGAACGATTTTGAATTTTTTCTTATATAATAATAATGTTAATGAATAAAAAGCTGGATTGTGTTTAGAAAATTTTATAATATTTAGATTAGAAAGAAACACAAATTGAATTCGTAATTTAATTGTCGGTCCGCAACCGAATTCAACAGGAATCTGTAATTTTTAAAATACCTGTCACACAATAACCTAAAAAAATACTCGAATTTCAAAACAATACCATCATGTCCGTAAACTTACGTCCGGTTTTTAATTTATTGCGGAACACCAGTCATGAAATCCAATTGCGGCGGTTCCATAGTGTCGTCGCTTCGAAATTAATGTACGAGGAGTACGGCGACCCCGTGAAAGTGGTAAAAAAGGTCGAAGAGGAAATGAACAACTTAAATTCGAAGAGCGTCCTGGTGAAAATGCTGGCAGCCCCTGTGAATCCCGCCGATATTAATACAATAGAAGGAAAGTATCCCTCCAAGCCGAAATTACCAGCGGTGCCGGGAAACGAAGGTGTCGGTGAAGTAGTCGAAGTAGGTTCCGCTGTTACCGGCATCGCAGTGGGCGACCGCGTGGTCCCTCTAACGAACATGCTGGGTACTTGGAGATCGCACGCGCTCTTAAGCTCCGATCAAGTTTTGAAAGTCCCGAAGGAATTAGGATTAGTGGAGGCCTCCACCTTGACCGTAAATCCGTGTACGGCTTACAGGATGCTTAAGGATTTTTCACAAATGCAGAAAGGAGATGTGTTTATACAAAATGGAGCAAATTCCGCTTGCGGACAAAACGCCATCCAATTGGGGCGAATTTGGGGATTAAAATCTGTCAACATTATAAGAAACCGTCCTAATGTGGACCAATTAAAAGATTTTCTAAAAGGTCTAGGCGCCGACGAGGTTTTAACCGAGGAAGAACTCCGATCGACCGACTTATTTAAATCGAAAAAGATGGCAAGACCCAAACTGGCGCTAAACTGCGTCGGTGGGAAAAACGCCATCGAAGTGATGAGACATTTGGACCACGGTGCCACGATCGTTACCTACGGCGGAATGTCCAGGGAACCGGTGACCGTGGCCACTTCAGCTCTAATTTTCAAGGATATCAGAGTGCGAGGTTTTTGGATGACCGAGTGGACTAAAAGGAATGCCAAGAGTCCAGAACGCCAGGCTATGTTCGACGAGATTATCGGCTGCATGGTGAAGGGCGAGCTTCAAGGTCCTGCGTACAAGATGGTCGAATTTGATAACTACAAGGAGGCCCTCATGAATACCATGACTATCAAGGGGATGATCGGATTGAAATATATTTTAGATTTCAAAAAGTAAAACGTATTCTTGTAAGTTCTTAAGTTTTTGTATGCGTAATAAATATTTTAGTTTTGTTTATTTAGAGTGTCATAATTTGTTATTACCTTAAAACCCTTTCCCTTTTTAACACATTTTTATATATTATATTTAAATTTTTGTAACTATAATTTTGACACAATTAAGCTGGTCATTCTTAAACTAGAAGCACTTAAAATTACAAATGTGCGCAATTGTTATTTTAAGTACGTTTAGTTTGAGGTCGACCAGGTTAATTATGTCGAAACTAAAGTCATAAAGTGTGTTTTTTTAATATTTCTGTATAAATCAGGCAATTTATGTAAATGTAGGTATAGCTGTTCTCTCCGCGAATAAATATAATTGAATTAGATATTCAAAGAAATTAATAATTATCCTTACATACTCTTAGTTTATCGTAATAAATGATTCATTATTCTAGCGTACTTTGACCTAGGTTAATAAATTGTCCATTATCTTAGCATACTCTTGACCTACCCCAACCAATTATACATTATTGTGGCGTAACACTAACCTAAGCTTTTTTTCATAAAGAAAGAAATGTTTAATTTTAATTTTGTTTTTCTCAAACACAAAAATATTTATAAAAATTTTGTTTTAATTAAATTTGTTTAGTTTTTTATTATAATTTATTTGAATTTTTGTTTCAAATTATACGTTTTGGAAAGTCCAGAAAACAAAAACAACATACATAGAGTAGACACATGCCAGACCACAGGCAGATTTTAGACAAACATAAATAAATAAAACGAACATAGATATCAAATGTCAGATGATAGGCCAAAAATTATTAATTAAGATGACAGATGACAGAAAATAGATGCTAAATAAAATAAAATAAAGATCAGAGACGATAGAAAATAAACAACATTTGACAGAATGTAAATAAACAAATGGTATACTATAGATATCAGAAATATGACAGATGACAGATAATAACACACTACAGATTTCGCATAAATGGCAGACAATAGAACACAGATGAAACAGATGACGACAAATGACAGATAATAGACGATAGATGATACTGATGATAGACGACATATACCAAATAACTTATGACAAACGAAAGAAATAACAGAGAGATAACAGACATACAACAAACAACAGATGGCACTGTAGTTTTTCTTTTCACTAGGGCTATGCTACGACCTTTGCACTATGTTAACTTGACTAGAATCCGGAACCTTTTAAGAAGTAACATATTTTATAGATACCTTTCTATAACTGCTCGTCTCTTATCTTTGAAATCTGCTATCCAAATTATATCAGGTAAGGACAGTATTCTTCGTCATTGAAAAGGCTTAATATACAACATGGTATTTCTGAATTCTCTAGAAATGACAAGAGACGTTAGATAGATTAGGTAACAGACATTTAATTGAAGACAGTTTATAAATAGACAACGGATAGATGAATATGTGGCAAACAGATAATAGCCAAAAATTGCCAAATGGCGAACCAATAACAGACAGCCAATAAAACATGAGAAAAAAGTGATGCATGCGTCTACGATACTAACAGATGTCAGATAGTAAGTGATAAACTACATTGTCAATTAGAAATGACAGGGGTTAAATGATATTTTCTCAATTAATAATAATAATAATAATAATAATGTTTATTAGTGCTAGTAATTACAAGTTTTACACACGTCATATTGTCTTATTCATAATATATGTAATGTTATTTAATTAATTCTAACTTAAATCTAATACACAAATCAGGATACACTTATAAATAGGTAGAACATAACATCTACGATACAAATAAAAATAAATAATTGTCTATAGAAAGTATAGTGGAAGTAGTTAAAACTGACGTTTATATATACACATTGAACACACGATTACAGTTTAAAATGTGGTGAAGGCGTAAGTGTATGGTAAGTGTAATTAATTTAATCAAACTAATAAAAGAGCAATAGTTGGATTGTCTTAAAATTCATTAAGGTTCGGGTCGGCTAAATACTCATCCCAGCTGAAATAAGCCTTACTGATAAGAAGTTTTTTCAGAGTTATCTTAAATTTCTCAAATGGTAGGATTCTCATTCTCTGAGGCAGTTTATTGTAAAATTTAATTCCCCAGAACCTAGGGCCATTTCTACAGTTTATTAGTCTCGTTATGTTAATATATATATCATAATTATGCCTGGTTTTATGACTATGTTTGGTTGAAATGATACTATAGTGGCTAAAATGTTTCGCAATGTAAATCAAGCAGGTATAAAT
The DNA here is from genome assembly GCA_963969525.1 of Ontholestes murinus. NCBI lineage: Eukaryota > Metazoa > Arthropoda > Insecta > Coleoptera > Staphylinidae > Ontholestes > Ontholestes murinus. The sequence goes on from OZ018395.1 coordinate 21,986,192, forward strand.
GTATAAAGAGGGTAAGGTCATTATACTTAAAGATTGAAAAAGAGGCTTGCATTCCTCTCGGTAGCCTGCTCCTGCTATGATTCGAATAGCGCGCCTTTGTAAAGCGAATATTCAGTGTCTCCCGGAAGAATGTCCCCAAACAAGCAGTCCATAGCTCAGTAAACAGTGACAAGTTCCGTGATATGCTGCCCTTAATATGTGTCCTGAGACATGGTTAGACAGGTTTCTTAATAAAAATATTTTGCTACACAATCTTTTGGCTAGCATGTTCGAGTTCTGCACCCACGTTAAGGAAGAGTCCATGACTAATCCTAAGAAATTTGATTCACTCGAGAACAGACTGGCATCATATTCCCAATTGCGAAGACTACAGAGCATATTGACAGTTTTTGTTTGATTAAGTTGCAGTTGGTTAGCGTCAAACCACCTCTTGGACCTTAACAGAGCACTGCTACTGAGCTGTAGACTTATATCAGGGTGATCACTTGTGCTTATCAAGGTGGTATCATCAGCATACATGATGGTTTGTATATTATACACAGCGTGAGAAAAGTCGTTTATGTAGACCAAGAATAATAGTGGTCCTAGTGTCGATCCCTGTGGTACACCATGTTCTACCCTAAGAGTGTCAGAAGTAATTCCATCCACCTTGACTACTTGTGATCTCCCGACCAAGTAAGATCTAATCATTGCACAACTAGACTCACAGAAACCGTAGAATGCGAGCTTTTTTATTAATAAGCAGTGGTTAACGCAGTCAAAAGCTTTTGTTAAGTCCAAGAAGGTGACTACTGAAACCCCCCTATTGTCGAACGTCTCTAAATTGTTTTCACAGAGTTGTGAAATAGCATCAGTGGTAGAGAACCCTTTTCTAAACCCAAACTGGCACGCATTAAGCAGCTGATTATTTTCCAAGTAAGATACTATTTGGATGTACATTATTTTCTCTAGGATCTTTGAAAAAACGGGAATTATCGAGATTGGTCTGTAGTTAGAAGCGTCACATTTGTCACCCTTCTTAAAAACAGGTATCACTATTGAGGTCTTCATTAAATCAGGAATTATACTGTACCGCAGACAAACATTGATAATGTTGGTCAGAGGTATCAGTATAGACTCCTTACAGCTTTTAATTAGGTCAACAGACCATCCATAAAAATCTTTTGTCTTACTCGTTTTTAAACCACATATTACATTTCTTACATGAGCCACTGACACCTGCTTGAAACTAAATTTGGCATTAGACCTCATGGGTGGCATGAACTCCATAGCATTAGTAATAATAGTTGCTGTAGAGTTAACGATAATCTTTATTAAGTTCTGAAAAGATTTATTGAACTCACTTGGAGAGATTGGACATGGCTCACCCTGAAATGATGAGTTTTTTGCATTTGAATTCATAACTTGCCACATGGCTTTACATTTGTTGTTCGATTTGTCAATAAAACTATCATTAGACTTTATTTTAGCAGCTTTAATTGATAATCTGTATTTACGTCTCTCTCTGAGGTATATATCTTTTAAATTTTGGTTATTCTGAGCAGCATCATGTAAAAATAGTAAGTGCTCTCTCATGACTACTAGATTGTTATTATGCCAGTGGGTTTTATTTATATCAACATTTTTACATTTAATGACCTTTTCTGGAAAAGTGTTATTAAAGATTGCTAAAAACAAATTATGAAACAATGTATATTTTATATTGGGGTCACTTATATTTAATAATTGATCACAACAGAGAGACTATGTTAATAAAAAATGATAGGTTTAATTAAATTTTGTTGAGCTTTTGTTTTCTATAATTTTTACCTGAAAACTTCTATAAAAATTTTATTTCTTTTGAAATTAATATATAGTTTTCCATAATTTTAAATTAAAGAAGGCAGACAGTTAACAGATGTACAACAGCTAAATGATGCATTCGGTATATGCATATTTTAGACAAAGGACAAATAAAACACAATTTAAAAATACGAAAACATTTCGTGAATCTACAACAATGAGTCTTACTAAGACTACAAAACAAATTAATTTGAAACAACTACTTCCATAGCTAATACTTCGACAGACATTGAATGATACAAATTAATTTGCGTGTTACAAATAGTACACCTATCAAAGCAACACTAATTTGAATGAAATTATTTCTGTTCAATAAACTAATAAATGATAAATGTACTTTATAGTTACATTTAAACAATCTAAAGTACATGTTATCATTTATTAGTTTATTTAACAGAAATAATTTCATTCAAATTAGTGTTGCTTTGATCATTCAATGTCTGTCGAAGTATTAGCTAGGGAAGTAGTTGTTTCAAATTAATTTGTTTTGTAGTCTTAGTAAGACTCATTGTTGTAGATTCACGAAATGTTTTCGTATTTTTAAATTATTAATTAATTTTCTACAACGAACTAAAGGATTTTAATACATTTTATTATTCAAATAAAACACACACAAATAACAGATTGTAGAAGACAGATGATAGATGACAGACCACGAATGATAAATAATAGATGACAGATGACAGAAAATAGATGAAAGATGAGAGATTATAGAAAATTAACAACAGGTGACAGACGTTAATAAATAAATGACAGACGACATATAATAGTTTGTTGACATATAATAGATGATAAGTAACACACTACAGATTTCAGAAAAAAAGAAAACACACAAAACCCAGAAGACTGATGGCAAGGTTAGATAACGAATGACAGGTGGCAGACATACAATTGGCAACAGATGTTTGCGATCTGTATATATTAGCCAGAGGACAAAAGATGAAATATAGATAGAAAACATTTTGTAAAATTTTGTAAAAATCACACACAGATAACAGATTGTATAGGGCAGATGGCAGAAGATAGATCACGAATATCAACAAGTGACAGATGTTAATAAACAAATGCTAGACAACATGTAACAGATAGGTTACATTAAATAGATAATAAGTAACACACTACAGATTTTAGAAAAATGGCAAATGACAATCCAATCACAGAAGACTCATGACAAAGGTTAGACAATGAATGACAGATGATAGCTGATATAAACTAAATAAAATGTCAGACATCCAAAAGGCAACAGATGTTTGCTATCTGTATATATCAGCCAGAGAACAGTAGGTGACGTGTAGATGAAAAACATTTTGAAAAATATTACATTTATTGGGAAAAAAATTGGCATAATTTTAAATTGACAGAAAGCAGACACCTAGAAGATATACAGCAGATAAATGATATATTCACGATAGGCACTTTTTAGACAAAGAACAAATAAAACACACACAGATAACATATTGTATAGGGCAGATGACAGATGACAGATCACGAATATCAACATGTAACAGATGTTAATAAACAAATGATAGACTACATATAACAGAAAGGTAACATAGAATAGATAATAAGTAACAAACTACAGATTTCAGAAAAATGGCAAATGACAATCGAATCATAGAAGACTGATGACAAAGGTTAGATAATGAATGACAGATGATAGCCGACGTATACTAAATAAAATGTCAGACATCCAAAAGGCAACAGATGTTTGCTATCTGTATATGTCAGGTAGAGAACAGTAGATAACGTATAGATGAAAAACAGACAAATACACGAAAATAGGCAACAGAATGATGTGGTAAACAGATAAAAGACAAAAAATTCAGACAACAAACAGACAATAAAAAGCGAAAAAAGTCATACGCATCCGGAGAATTTATGATGCTAACAGATGTTAGATGACAGATGATATATAACAGACTACATGATTAAAGATGATAGAGGCCAGATAGATATTTTCCTAAGTAGTCAGAAGACAAAGTATTTTTATAACAAATAGTAGGCTGCGACAAATATGCAATGAATAATTTATTTCTAAGTATATATTAATGAAGATAAAGAAAATAAATGAAATATTAATAATATATCTTGTCCTAAATATTTATTGTATTAGATTGTATAGTTAATGCTTAATTTTGGAGCCCAAAGTTTTATCAAGAACTATTCAGTTCTTCCAACAAATAATACAAGCGTTAGTTTAAAGTTTAGGTTCAAAATCTCTAGGCATTTAAAAAATGGTGATATGATCATCATAGCATAGCACTTTTCCTGTATTTTCATATAGGAAGATTATATGTTTAAATTTCTCTATTGATTATTCTTTATAATTCAATATAAATAAACAATGTCTGTAGCTGTTAAAATTTAGAATTCGAAAAAAGGCTGGTGAAAATTTCAAGTAATCAGGCAACAAATTAAAGAAGCTATTCCTTTAATTTTATCAGAAATTAACAGATGACGTCATCTAAAATAATGGTAGCTGTTGAAATCAAAGAAAAACAGAAAAACAGACTTAAAAAAACCTTAAACCAGAAATAATAATATATTTTAGAACATTTGTTCAATCAATTACACATGTAATGTAATATATACAATTAAATAAAAGTAATGGCGTTAGTATGTCTAGGGCAAAAACCTATGGTTTTGCTAATAGGCTTCAATTTTTTTACAAAGAAATCTATACTTTAGTTTTAATTCAACAAAAAATAATTAAGGCAATAAAAACCTGAATTAAATTTTAATTAAATACACAATTTATAAAACTGAAATGGTTATTACTTGTGACGATCTTCGGTCTCAATATTCTGGACCCGATTTTGTAGCAATAAAAAGATTCAATGGATGAAAATAAACAGTATTGGGGAGATTTGCTTTGGTGATATTCAACACGAAACAAGATAAATATTGTTAATAAAAACAGACAATTACTTGTTCTCAAGATGATAAAAAACTTCGAAAATGTTTCGAACCTGTATATAAATGCTAACGTTCGCCGCATGAGAAAATATTAAATTTCGTTTACGTTGATGTTGATAAATCGCTTTGTTTACCTCTATTTCAACGCTATTGTACAGTGGCAGTTGTGCAATGAGAGGTTGAATACGCAATAGAATCAATATTAAATGGTAATCTTGATTTTGTAATAGGCTGAATACTTAAATGTCACGATCAGTATTCCCAAAAAAATTCAAAAGCGTTTTAAAACATTAAATTCATGTACCTTTTAGATTGCTTTCTTAAATTTAGAAAATAAACTGTAGGTAACGAGTTACTGAAATTCCTTATTGGACATATGATTGTCCCGTACAGTATGCGAAAAAAGTGTCTGGGCAAATATTGCAGAACATTGAATTCTTGAATCATATGTTGTAGGAACTTTAAATAGAGTTTAATTCTGTTAGAAGTTTGATTTGTTTTCCCCATAATGACTTGAGGATTAAACAAGATGAGTCAACATCGCGTTTTGCAAAAGCAGTGCGAAAATAAAAATAAGTTGATTTGAAATAGAGGTCTTATTAAGTGAACTTTAAGATTATCAGATATAACACTGAATTTTTTATTATTTGAAAAATAAAGTTTATATCCCATGCTCCCACCCTATCCAAAGCCCTGCAAACCTTACAAGAGCTCATCGATACCCTCGAAATTTGGTTCGCCAAATGGAGAATCAAAATTAACCCTCGAAAGTCCCAGCTCCTTATTCCCTACCACAAAATCACTAATTAGCCATATATCATTTCTATTTCACAGAATCCTATATATCCTTCCTCACACATCAAATACCTTGGATTTAGTTTCGACACAAAGCTCAAATTCAAGAAACATGCTTGCCTCATTAAAAATAAAATAACAACCCGAGCAAAACTTTTCAGAAACCTAACCTACAAGCAGGCAGGTATAAACATTAAAACAGCAGCTTTAATTTATAAAATGATCTGTCGCCCCCTAATTTATTATGCATCCATCCTATTTTCCACAGTCCAGAATCCCACACTACACCATATCCAGGTCAGCGAGCGAGCCTCCCTTAGGACTCTTACCAAACTCCGACATCCCTTAAACCCACTACACAATCCCTCAAACCAACTCCTTTACGATACTACCCTGATAATCCCTATAGAAGAACGTCTTCAATCTCTTGCTGAGAAATTCTCCAAAAATCCCTTTAATTACCAAATCCTATCCCTATATTGTTTCCACAATTCCTCCAAAATATAAAAGTCCCCCATCAACAATTTTCGAACTCATTTTATCATATCATCCATTTACATACTGACTGACTGACATTCGACATAAATGACTAACCTTGGCAGAAAGACCTCTGGTCGATAGCCAATTAACAATGACAGTTACATAACCACTTTTTCACTTATTGTACGTTTAATTTAATATTTGTAGAATATATGTATGTATCTGTTTGTTAATAAAGATGTTGAATATATAAAGTTTATATGAATATAGCTAATAATATTAAATATTACACGCCGGTGGTGGCGCATTCGGCTGCGGCCGAACTAGAGTTAGTGAGAGTGCAGCAACGTTAGTTCCGGTCAGCAGTTGGATGGGTGACCGGTGTACCATTCACCATTGAGATACAATGAATGGTGCTATAGAATGACAGCGCGTGAATGAGACAGGAAAGAGAATTTTATCGGAGATAATTAAAAACGACCAATGAGGCAAAAATCATTCACTTGAAGTTGCATTGAATGAAGAAACCAAATCTTAGATTTATTTTAAATTTTAACTATTGTTATGTTGTTATTTCTGTTGTCTTATTATTGTTAACACTAATTATTATTTCAAAATACATCATGTACATCAGACAGACGTCCATAATGTTAACGTGAGAAGCAAAGGTTTGCTGTCCATACCTCCACGTAAGACTTCTGTTTTCAAAATAGATCCGTCACTAAAAACTATGCCACACACTAAATTTAAAAAACGACAAAAGAAACTAATGACTAACAATACTTTTGAAATATAGTTGAACTTTGTTGCATATAACTAGTATAATAATTTGTAATTTTCGCTCAACAAGTTATGATTTATAATTATTAGGTGTTACTGAGGGTACGCGGAAGATCAGACGCTGGAACTCCAGTGAACTGAGCGTATCCTATTTATCCAATGCGTATAAGTGTAAGCTAATCATGATATATTTTTTGTATACCTGGATAAATAAATATTATTATTATTATTATGAATAAAGATAGCTAATAGAAAATATCTAAAAAATATTCCCCCTGCGGTTGGGGGGTTAGAATACAACCGCTGCCCACTCAGCAGGTCGTAAAAGGCGACCGATGAGTATCAGTCTTAAATAAGCTTCCCTTCCCTTTGTTAGGGTATTACATCCTTTACAATCCTGTTTGTTCTAATGTCGACTGACTTACTTTTATTGAGAGATAATCCACCTGGGTGTTTGGTATGCTCTACGATTTTGTCGAAGGATAAGAAAATACTAATGACTGAAGGATGGCAATGCTTATGAGCAGGACTATTAATACTTCACTTTGGTCTTGTATTGTCATAAATGGGAGTACCTTAGTTTTTGAAAAAGCTTTCTATAACTGATGACCATCTTGAATTTTTGGAATTACAAATTGATGTTGTTTGTGATCATAAGTTCAATTTAACATATTTTGATGGTAATTTTTGGATTGGTTGGTTGTCATTGTTCCTTTAAACATTATCTTTGGATTTTGATAAACGTGCGAGTCGATTATATATCAAGTATCTTAATTAGAAGCAGCTTTGAAAGTTATTTTCATGTTTTTCTGCTTTTTTCTTATATAAATATACTTATTTTTTAATAATACTTTTGCGTCAATATTTTTTATATTTTAATTTTTCGGAAATTTGCATATCTTTTTACAATTGACAATTTTACACTATCTTCTGCGTTATCGATTACATTCTCTTTTAATTGATTTGCAAATGTTATTTAATAAATTTTAATTGTTTGCAGGATAATAATTACTTATTTCTGAACTTATTTTTAAAAACAAATTTAGATAATCGAAAGAATTTTTCAACAATTATCCAAGAAATATAGAAAAAATAGCTTTTCAAATGTTTTTCTGTCAGTTGTTTCTTGCAATCATTTGAATGTTTATCTTATCTCTACGTTTTTGATAATTGCCGATTGTTTTGTATTGAAAAAATATATTAGTTAAGGATTTCACAGTAAATTTAAATGATTTACATTTACTAGTATTTAGTTCCATTTCATTATCAATGCACCAGTCTTGCAACGATACAATATCATGTTTAATTAGAACTTAATAGTTAACTGATGCAATTCACTTGTAAAGTTTGAGATCGTCGGCAAAAAGGAAATGAGGTGATCTTAGGTGATATTAACAAATTGAAGAAAGGGAATTGGTCCAAGCTGCCAACCTTGCAGGACACCTGATGTTACACATCCAGGAAGAGATATTTATACGAACATTTCACTTTACAAAATCCAGTTTATATTATATACAAAAATTATAAATTATACATTAATAATTACTAAAATTTAGGTTACAGGACTTGCGGGCGGAACACAATGTGTTCTTCCATTCTGGCCCCTTCTGCTTTAGATGACGGAATTCTCAGTTAGCGAAGTAGCAATATTTTGGCCATTGCTGGCGTATTTATGTCCATTTTATTTGGAGATATTTTTTGACATTTCATTGTCATTTCATATAACGTTATTAAATTTTATAAATTGATGACGATCGACTATGTAAGATTTAATCCAAAGAGCTAAGAGCCTTGTCGATCGTAATAAGACAACAAGATCGTGATTTACGCAGTCAAAAGCTTTACGGAAGTCTGTAGATATGTAGTCCAATTCTTGATTTTTATCCAATGCAGCACTTATATCAGAGCTATACATAAACAAGTTAGTTACAGTAGATCTCGTTGGTTAAAAACCATGTTGTTGTTAAACAATAAGATATTTAAAATTGTTTAGGACGAATTTATCGAAAATTTAAAAATAATTAACTGAATAGACACTGGTCTGCAATTTGAAACTAAATGTTTATTTCCATTTTAAAAACGGGAAATATGTAAGACGACAATTGCCAAAGATCTACTTAAATGTAAGGTTATGAGTTCAGAAAGCTTGATGGAACCATTTCTTAGAATGTTGTTGATGTTGAAGGCTTCTACTTCGTTATACATGTTGAATAGAAATCAAACACACTAATAACTTTGTTTGTATAACACGAAATTTATTTCTGTAACTTAAGTTTCGGTAACTGCACGTACCATTTTCAAACAAAAAGTAATTTAAAAAACCGATTGTACAGGTATAAATAGTTGCGATAATTACATAAGCTCATTAAAAATAGGGGTGTATACAAGGTCTAGTTGGTCGTTAAGAATTGAACTTTCCGGATTAGCGCGTATTTTCTGGATTTCCAGGGACTCCAACAAATCCATCTTAGGGCCTTTCTTGGCAATATGTAGAACTTATTCTTTTCCTTAACGTATGTTCATATGATATTATAATATTTGTTAAAAGTTGGTTAAGTAATGATATTTCTGATAGTGAACTACTATGCGATACTTTTATTATCTACGGAGCCGATAGAGGGCCTAAGTCAAGCGATAAATTGCGTGGAGGTGGTGTACTGATTGCCGTAAGAAAAGAATTCTTGTCCTTGGAAGTTTCCATATGTACTTCAACGGTTGAACAACTTTTTGTTATTGTTAAATTTTCTAATAAACGTTTCTTAGTTGGGGGTGTGTATATTCCTCCGAATTCGCCGTTGTTGAAATATCAAGAACATTGTCACGTCCTCGAATCCATTGTTAATGATTATACAGGAAACGAAATTATTATATGTGGTCATTTTAATATTCCCTCTGCCACCTGGGATAATGACGATATGGGTGTAGTGGGGCACTCTGTATCTTCGGATAGTGCATGTGATGTCATTGCTGAAATCTATAGTTTTTTGAATATGTTTCAATTGAATAATATTCCCAACAATAAAGGCGGTTTTCTTGATTTAGTTTTTAGCACTAGTGCTAAAATAAATATTACTGCTTCTAATGATCTTCTGTGCAAAAATTCTATGCATCATATCGCCTATGATATTGATGTTAACATTTTAATGGAACAACGCAATTTAACCATCAATGAAAAAATTTACGACTACAAAAGAGGCAACTATAGTGCTCTTGCTGAAGTGGATTGGGATTTAGTTTTTGTAAATAAAGATCTGGATAGTGCTCTTGAAATGTTTTATATAATATTGTCAGATCTGCTTGAAATGTATGTTCCGGTTAAAACTATATTTAGTTCGCGATACCCGAAATGGTTTAACAGTGAACTTATAAGTTTAACTAAAGAGAAAAAAACGGACACACTTATTATATAAACAATCTGGCGATATTAATGTCTATGAGAATTTCAGAGTTTTGCGCAAGTGTTCATCCTTAAGTAGATCTCTTTTCAAATCATTTATTGATGAAATTGAAGAAGACATTAGATGCAATCCGAAGAATTTTTGGAATTTTGTCAAAGGAATGAAGAATTCAACAGGTGTTCTCGCAGCTATGAGTTTGGAAGACAGGATATTCGACAACGGGCACGATAACGCTTTCGCTTCATTTTTTTCTTCTTCTTATTGTAAATGTGTCTAGTATCCCTAAATTCAATTTTATTAATAAGGTTAATTCTTTGTCTTGTTTGCATATTAATTTGGAAGACGTGTTTAATGAAATTTTAAAATGGTCTAATAAATTTAATTGTGGTCCGGATGGTATTTCAGGTTACTTCCTTTTTAATTGTGTATATACTCTTTCAAAGCTTATTCACTGGCTATTTGAACAGTCAGTATTTTTAAGTTACTTCCCTCAATATTGGAAAAAATCTTTTATTATTCCTATTCACAAAAAAGGGGTAAAAAACCTAATTGACAATTATCGTGGTGTTACCGTACAATCTTTTATTCCTAAAATACTAGACAAGCTTATTTCTATACAGCTTCGATACTTAACTCGGAATATCATTGTAGATATTCAACATGGGTTTCTTGATGGTAGATCTACTATCTCTAATCTTTTATGTTTTGAGAATTTTATATTAAAAAGTTTTTCTGAGCTTAAACAAGTCGATGCTGTATACACTGATTTTGCTAAGGCGTTTGACCGTGTGGACCACAAGATATTAATAGCTAAGTTGAATGCTTATGGGTTTTCATATCAAATAATTAACTGGATATATTCATTTTTATCAAATCGCTCTCAGATTGTTAAACATAATAGCCACACGTCTTTCGAAATTGATGTATGTTCTTTCGTTCCTCAGGGAACTCATATTGGGACAGTGTTGTTTTCGGTATTTGTTAATGATTTGTGTGATTCGTTCAAGTACTGTAAATCTTTAATGTTTGCGGATGACCTAAAACTATTTCATTTTATTGATAACATTGGTAGTTGTTTTGAACTGCAACATGATTTCAATATTTTATTTGAGTGGTGTTTAAAGAACAATTTATTTTTGAATATTTACAAATGTAATTCAATCTCATTTTCAAGAAAAAAAAGTTTAACTTTCTTTGATTACTCGATTAACCTTGAGCAGTTGGAAAGAGTCTATAGCATTAAAGATTTAGGGGTTATGTTCGATTCTAAATTGTCCTTTAAAGATCATATTAATTCTATTGCTAACAAAGTATTTAAAATATTAGGCTTTATTTTTAGAAATAGTTATAGTTTCGGACCATACGCGCTAAGAACTCTTTATATATGTTTAGTGAGATCAAATTTAGAATATGCATCTGTAATTTGGTCTCCTCAGTATAACTGTCATATATTAGCGCTAGAGAAAGTACAGCGCAAGTTTCTTTTTTATATGTTCCGTAGATTTGATGTTGTTGGTGTTTCAGTGGCCGATTATTCCTTTCTTTGTATTCATTTTAACTTGGATTCCTTGAAATTTCGTAGAATTATGTTAGATATGTGTTTTCTGCATAAATTAATTTCGGGTAATTTTAATGGTTCTGAAATACTTGCTTCATTAAATTTTTCAGTAAGTTCTACTTACATAAATATACGGCGTAAACCCTTATTTAGATTACCAACAGTACGCACTAATTATGATTCATATAATCCACTTTTTAGATTTATGAGTGTAGCTAATGATTTAAACATAATAATAATATTGATTTGTTTGATTCTAGTCTATCTAAGTTTAAATCAGAACTCAAAAGAATTGCATTTCATTTTTGATATATGTTATTGTTACGTACGATCATAAGTTTACTTTTAGTTGTATTTTAATTTTATGTTTCATGATGAATTATGTTATTTCTAATGTAAAAGGTGATTCCGTTTAATAAATATATTACATTATATAACATCTCACAATCTAAATAAATTACGGACGGACGACAGACAAACAACAGGCAATATATGGCCAAAAATTTCAAACAGAGGAAATTATTGGCTGCTGAGAGAATTTGATTTTGGCTTAATTATAGTTTTTTCACTAGAGCTATGATTTGGCCTTTGCATCATGTAAACAAGACTGGAATTTCGGAATCTTTTAGTTAATACAGTTTTTTGAAGAGAGCTTTCTACTGTTGATCATCTATTTGATATCTGTTATCCAAATTAAATATCATTATAACACATGGTGGCATTATTCTTCGGCATTGAATAGGTTTACGATACCACAAATCAGCAGGTTGTAAAAGGCGACTGGTGAAGAAGAGAACTTTCTACTGTTGGTCATCTCTTTGATATCTGTTATCCAAAGTAAATATCATTATACCACAAATCAGCAGGTTGCAAAAGGCGATCATGATTATCAATCTTAAATGGTCTTTCCTTTCCCGATTATGTTAGTGGCATAGGTTTCGTTTTGTCGGGACGGCTTTTTTTAGAAGAATGTCAATTGGAAAATGTTTCTTCTCTTGAAAACTGGTAAATGAACAATTTTTTATGTGTAGAGAGCATCCTAGGATTTGTTGCACTTCTTTTCAATCTTCTGAGTAGAAGGCAAGATCTATAGGTTTTCGTGAATATTCTTGGTCCAAGTTGCGTCGAGTGTTTCGAAACTGAGTACGTATTTTTTGTAATGCGGGTTGTATAATAATAGTTGAAATTCGCATGGTGAATCGTGGAAAATCCGGAGACTGTTAGCAGCTTGACATAAAAACTGCAGTGCTTCTATTAATTCGTTATTGTTTCCCCGGATTGGTATAGGATATAAATGGTAGCAGGCGTATTGGGAGATTTCTGGATCTCTGGGAGTAATATAATTAAATTTCTTTAGACGAAAGCTCTAACCGTAATAATGGGTTCAAGAATATAAATATTTTTTGTTATGGGTTATCGTGGTAACTTATCGTTGTTAAGAAGTTGGTTTAATTGTTTTTGTTCGTAGATAAGATTTTTAGTATCCATCATCGAGGAGTGATATGTATTTAGTTTGGCGAAGGTAACAGCGTTAACGAGTGAAGATAAAATATCGTTGGTGTTATCTATTATAAAAGTGAGATAATTAAAAATAGCGAGCTATTCGTTGGGATTCTTTCAGTTGATAGAAGGTAACGTTTTCAATAGATTGATTTAGTTGCATCCATATTGAGGTTAGTACTAACTGATTGCTTCTTAGACCTGCTATTGTTTTATTAAATTCATTAATTGTATTGATTAACACAGAGAGCTGTTTTTCCATTGTGGCTTCTATTTTTGATTGTGATTTATAGTCTGTTTGTTGAATCTTCTGTCGTACGTCACAAACTATCGCTTCAAAAAACGACGAAATTTTTACAATGCGTTCTTTTTCTAACGCATTTGGTTTACTTTATCAGACTGAATGTTTTTGCGTCATTTCTCGAAGCGATAGTTTGTGACGTACGACGGAAGATCCAACGAACAGACTATAATTATATTATTTTGAAATCTTCGTTATCTAAGTTTCTCATAATCCTATTAAGTATTTGTCCTAAAATATTAAATTTTTTTTGGGGTAATAGTTGTTCGAGTTGTTGCAACATTTTACTTCTCTTCGTGAATATTATGAATATACAATTCGCCATTTCTCTGCTGAAAAGGTTCGAATGTGTTATATTTTTAAAAGCAGTTATCCAGTTATCGCAATTATTATCCAGAGTTTCGATTTCTTGTACCAGGTGATCGAGATGGTATATTGTTGTAATTTTCCACTGATTGGTTTTGATTTGGGCTTGATTTTACTGGGAAAAGATCTGTATCGTCATTAATGGCTTCTAGGGAAATGATGTTTGTGATATAGTATCCGATTCATATTAGCAGTACTGGAACAAATTTGTAGTTAATCCAAAAATACTTTAATACTTTTTAATGTCAATTCGCCATGTTACATTCTGCGCGTTATTTGTAAAATGAGAGGGTTTGATTTTGTTGGCATTTGTTTTATTATTTACAATTGCCAAAAACATTTAGGATTCCGACTGAAGGTCTCCTAGATATTTTTTCTATAAAGTTAATAATTAAAAGCTAAAGTTAAGTACATTGTTCTCTCAAAATAGCACATATTGAATGGTCAACATCAATAATGGTTTAAATTTTACATGGGTATGTATCATAGCTTTTATTAGATTCATTAATTTAGCTGAATACCATTTTGAAAAGGATGATTTAAATACTCTTTTCACTGGGGCGTAAGCGCAAACTGTAGAATCAATGAGATCATAAAATACGCAGGTATTGAAATTATTAGTTTTGAATACGATTGGCCAATCAATTTTTGTAAAACGGTTTAAACACTTTTAGTCAGTTTTATAAAGACTCACTATCTACTTGCACAGCAAAAGGAACAATAATATTAAGTGCCCAACTATGATCATCACATTTAACTAAAGGAAGTGTATCAAAACATGATAAAATTTGCAAAACCCAGCAACATTTCTGTAATTTTTTACATTATTAAATTAGATTAGTCCAGATGAAGACAAATTATCGCATATTAGTTCATCTGATCCTGCACTAGCGCACACTAGAAGTAAGCTGATACTATCTTTGACATCCTTCCATTGGATTTTTGGCATGTTATAGTCACCCAGAATGAGAATGGTGATGTCGGGATGGTTTTGAATAACTTGGTCTATGCAGTTAGAATAATTCTGATATTTTGTTAACGGGTTCTTTGGTGAAAAACAGGCGGCATATAAGATTTTTATAAATTTTTGTGATTTAGCTTCAAATCCAACAGAGTTTTTTCCGATCTTTGTGTCTTTACTCATGTGATTAGAACGAAAACGATGATGTATTCCTATAAAGATACTTGCACCTAATTGTTTATTACTATTGGTTAAGTTTATATCCAGACGATAAAGATTATTTCACGATCAAAAATGCCGTAATAACAATAGCGTCATAGTTCTCTACGAGAACAGCATTTTTGAAATTGGAGAGTTTAGTTTGTATGCCTTTCGAATTCTAATAGTAAATTCATTCATCTACACCTTTGCAATTTCGGGATGTACAACTTCGCGAAAATCCTTGATTTTTATCCCAAATTTAATTTTTTTTATTACAACACTTGGCCACACGGTGGATCTATCACCGACGGAAGCGCAGATGCTTTAACTCCTTAACCTTAAATGAAGCGGTGATGCATCTTTAAACATTTGGTGGAATTTTAATTCTGATTGCGAATAAGGAATGCTTTTCATACTGACAGTGGTGACGATTCGAGATATATGAATTAGTTTTCTTGATTCGTGACTTACAAAGAGCTAAAATTTTGATGGATGAGTTTCGATGACTCACTAAGTATTTGATTCCCTTTAGGTGGATTTATAATTACACTTTGTTAAATGGTATCAGAAGTAGGGTTTTGCTGTAGATATCTTGCTAACACTATGAACTTAGGTGGAAGATGGTATTTCTCGATAATTATAGGAGTTGTATTATTCGGTGGAACAATTGAGGATGCCACTGCTGTAGCAGGATATATTTTTGCCAGGTTGTTATCGTTATCAGAGTTTAAAAGTTCGTTAATTGAAAGGACAGTAGACAATTGAGAATTTTTGGAACGTTCACAATGTTTACATTGCTGAGAGGAATTAATGTGGTTTTTTATCAGTTGATGAAGAGGGCGGAAGAGGACAAGACAAGACAAGAAGACTAGATTTTACGTCGTTACAAATATCCGACAGAAACGCCTGTAAATTATTTTCGATGGAAGATCTTAAATCTTGAATATCGCATTTAAGTTTTGTGATTTCAGATTTTAATTTTCAATGGGTTAGTTGGGGAGAGCGGCACCTCTGTATTAGTCGAGTAGGGGAATTCAGCAAAGTCGACTCAGCTGGGGCATTGTGTCAAAGATTCTGTGCAAGGTTTGAAATTTTAAAAGTAAACGAATAAATAAAATAATTCCTATCGCTATCGCAAAAATTCTTCAATCCGCGCGTTGTGGACTTCACGGGGCAATATAATTAACGGCTGGTTTGAATTGGATTTACACTTAATAATGCATTGGTGATGCACAGACGCTGAAAATAGTGCAAATAATTAAATACAAGATGTTCTTATTCAAGTAGAAGCACACTCACTGCTGCTTAATTCCATCCTAAACATTCTCAATGCCAACAGAGATAATTTAAATTCAACGTTTGATTTATCGAAGCTCAGTCCGTCTCTAATGGAATGTCGAGCCTTCAAAAAGTAAGCAGCCAACTACAACAGCTAATAAAATAGATATCAAAAAAATTTAAAAAAGGTACTGATAAATCTAACTCTGTAATCAGTAACAGAACTAGGTCTAAATCTTCGTCAGACAACACCGTAGTTGATCAAAATATTACCCAAACTCAAACTCAAAATAAAATAATTATTGGTAGTAGACATATTGCTAGTGCCGGCATGGATACAAGCACATTTATATCTGCGGAGAGGCGCCAATGGATTTATATCGGAAGGTGTAGTCCAGTTTCAACTGTAGACTCGATCCTGGACTATGTTCATGATGTTCTGGATATAAAAGACGTGAAATGCTTCGAACTTATGAGAAATGAAGACATCTGTTCCTACAAATTAAGTGTTAAAGAATCACTTGTTAGACTCTACTTTATGGCCTGCTGGTCTTGCTGTCAAAGAATTTTTTCCAAGGCGGGTTAATAAACCACCCATGACAGGAAATTTCTCCAAGGCGATACCACCAAAACCAAATGTCTGAACAATTTTACTATCTACTATCAAAACGTGAGAGGGATTAGAACTAAATTAAGTGATTTTTATTGTTCGGTAGCCTCTGAAGATTATCCTATCATACTACTTACAGAAACTTGGTTGGAGCCGAGGATTTCTAACTCTTAGATTTTTGATAGTAGATATAGTGTATATCGTACAGATCGTTCTTCGATAAATAGTTCTAAACTTCGTGGTGGTGGTGTCCTCATCGCTGTAATGAGCACATTTAAATCATTTCCCGTTATTACAAATTCCAACGCGGAGGATGTTTGGGTAAAGGTATTTGTCAATAATGACCAATATGTTTTGGGATGTGTATACATACTACCAAGCGCAGGAGTTGAGGTTTATCAATCACATTTGCATTCTCTATCAGAAATCTGTGATGGCAATAGTGAATCAAATATCATAGTGATGGGTGATTTCAATATGCCTGATCTTCAATGGAAGGAAGTTGATGACTTCGAGGGACTGTTTCCAGTTAACGCTAAAAGTAGCTCGAGTGCTAAAAGTGCAAGTGAAAGTGTTGTGTGTGATGGTTATGCGCTGTATGGTCTTTCTCAATATAACAATATTATAAACGATGCTGCCTATCTCCCACATTGTTCAACATTTACATTGAGCATGCAATGAAGCAATGGAAGAGAAAATGTAGAAATATGGGAATTCCCCTATCCGATGAAACGATGCTATATACGTTGCAATTTGCGGACGACCAGGTCGTAATAGCGCAGGATAAGCAGGACCTGGAATACATGAGCCGTAAACTCACAGAAGAATACAGAAGATGGGGAATGATCATGAACATAGGGAAGACCAAGTATATGTGCATTGGCGGGAAAGCAGAAGACCTAGACTTGGAGAACCATGGACATATTGCCCCGGTTAGCGAGTATAAATATCTGGGCGCATGGTTCCACGAATCAGGAACGGATACCATGGAAATAGGAAAAAGAATAGCACAAGCAAAAAAGCTAATAAACGCGTTAAATGGACTGCTGTGGAGTGAAGATATCAACACAAAGAGAAAGTTAAATATATACAACACGATGATTAAGAGCAACCTACTATACGGATGCGAAATGTGGAGAACAACTAAGGTATGGGAAAATAAACTTAGAGCAGTGGAGATGGATGTTATAAGGAGATCACTACGGGTATCCAGATTGGATAAAATCAGGAACGATGCACTAAGGGGAAACATAGATATCAAAGAAGACATAATCGAGGAAATCCAAACTCGGCAATTCATATGGTATGGACATGTCCAGCGCATGTAGCCAACAAGAATACCAAACCTAGCCCTAGAATGGAGACCTCTAGGGAAAAACAGAAGAGGCAGGCCGAAGAGAAAATG